>NW_020870130.1:349854-357354 GCF_003789085.1 Penaeus vannamei | reverse complement strand
AGCATCCTAATACCTTCGGCTCTTGCCCTTCGATCCTATCTCGGGATCGGCTCCCAGTTAATTAGTTCTCCCGCCTTTGCAATTGCCCCGTAAGAACGCTGACGGTTCAAAGCTGTTCTTCAAATTGCGTTCGCTCTCTTAGGGCAAACAGAGGCGTCTTCCCCGGTCAAAGATATATGGCCGGTTTATTACGACTGTGCGAGGCCCGGCCCTATGAACATTCATTATACGGGCATGTTTATACACAAACCGATGCATATATATCAGTCTAGACATACATATCTACCGTATAGATAAAGTGTAAATATATCTGACAGACAGATGTACATTCATTACTGAGTATATACATGTCTGTATTACGAATATTCACTGGTCGGCATCGCACAATTTTAACAAACCGACCGACAGACCAAATAAAAGATATTTCAATGTTATGCATGTGTGGAAAAATAAAATCAAGTGTAGGAATTCGCCTACAGGTACACCATACGAGCTCTTTGCCACATACCAAGATCGTATGGGCAATGAACGACACCATGCACTAGGATGATGCAGTGCCACCTGCCACAGTGACACCCTCACTCAACGCTGGCGTCAAACTTCGGGCAACAGAGTGCCTCGGGGCAGCGCCAGAGCCGTCTTTCAGGGAGGCTCTAACTTGATGCGATCCTCAGCCGCAGCCTCCAAGACTTAACTGCCACGTTGACATATCCTTCGAAGGGCTATACTGAAGACTCCCCCCCCCTCCTCCCCCTCCACCATCAAGCACCCCGCTCTCTCCCAACAAAGTCCTCTCACTCCCTCACCCTCCGTCTCACCCCATGCCCACCCCCCTCCTTTATCTACAACCCAAGTCCCCTTCCCCCTCCCCTTTCCCCCCCCTTCCCTTCTCTCCCGACCCTGTGTGAGTCACGAAGCGCCAGACGCAGACACAGGTCGACGAGGCGGGGCTTCAGTCTGCGCGACGTCGGCATCGCTCGCCAACACTGCGCGGAGGAGGGACGGCGGTGACATCTCGACTCCGCCGCTGGTGGAGGGGAGGGAGAGGGCGAGAGGGGGAGAGGGAGAGGGAGACGAGGGGAGGGGAGAGAGAGAAGGAAGGAGGAGGGGATGGAGGGGAGGAGGCAGGGAGGCAGGGAGGCAGAGAGGCAGAGAAGCAGAGAGGCAGAGAGGCAGAGAGGCAGAGAGAGAGAGAGAGAGAGAGAGAGAGAGAGAGAGAGGAGAGAGAGAGAGAGAGAGAGAGAGAGAGAGAGAGAGAGAGAGAGAGAGAGAGAGAGAGAGAGAGAGAGAGGTGTGGGGGGGGAGAGGAGCAACAGATATAAAGCCAATGAAATCTAGGAAAAGAAGAGATAAATAAGAGAGTACAGGGAATCAACAGGAAAAGAAGAGAGAGAAACAGCCAAACCATACACAAAAAAAGAGACAAAAAACAAACCAAACAAAACCGAAACAACGAAAAAAAAGACAGTCGGAAAGAGAAGCCAAAAGCAACACACACACAGACCGAGACAAACGAAACAAAACGTAGACCAAAGCACAAACGAACACACACACAAACGGAGTCCCCGAAAAGCATTGGGACGATGACCCAACCCCCCCCCCGAGGACCAGCCCCGCCCGCCAACCGCAGCGCGAGCGAGGAACACGTCCCCTCGCAGCACGCCCGGCCCGCG
This sequence comes from Penaeus vannamei, assembly GCF_003789085.1. Taxonomy (NCBI): domain Eukaryota; kingdom Metazoa; phylum Arthropoda; class Malacostraca; order Decapoda; family Penaeidae; genus Penaeus; species Penaeus vannamei. The sequence goes on along the minus strand of NW_020870130.1, from coordinate 355,681 downwards.
AGTGTGCCCGAGCCAAGCGGGGGCCGAGACACACACACACGCCAACGCACACACACACACACTCGCACACGCGTGTTTATGCTGCCATGAATCTCGGTTAGTACTTCTCCCGGGCCGTAAGAGCCAGGCCATGAAACCTCAAGACGCAGGAAATGTGTCCTTGAGACCGCGAGCCAATAAGTGATTAAGACCCAAAAGCCCGAATGGAAGGGACGCAACGCCAACCCCTCCCCCCCCCTCCCTCCCTCCCCTCCCCTCCCCCAGCCCTCTCCACAGATCCCCCCAGACCCCCAGGGGGATTCCCCTCACCTGCTGATGCGTCGGCGATAAATAACTCCCGGTGGAATCTACGTAATAGCGAGCTTACCAAAACCGCGAGGAAGACCTATTAAAATGCAATGATATATGGAGAGCGGCCATTCGGGCAGCTGCTGCCGGCGGGAGAACGGGGAGCGGCTGCGAGGAGGGCGATTTCTTTGGCCTTTTCCTCTTCCTTTTCAGCTTGCAACCCTCTTCTTCTCTTTCGTCTTTCTTTCTTTCTTCCCTTCATCATTTTTTTCCTCATCTCTCCTCCTCTTTTTTATAACTTCTTCCTCGTTCTTCCTTGTTTGTTTCCCTTTCCTTTACTTATCCTCCCTCACCCCAAACTCATCTTCCCTTTTTTCTTCACCTCCTCTCTCTCCTCCTCCGTGTCTTCCCATTCCTTCCGAAGCAATAACATCACCCGTCGCCTCTCTCCTCATCTCCTGACAGAGGGCGTGAGGGAAGGTCAGTGCCAGGCGACTCTCTTTTTCATTAGAGCTAACACGTTAAATATCCAATCATCTTTGGCACTGGTCACCTCTCCCCCCCCTTCCTTTCCCCCTCCCCTCCCCCAGCTCATTTTCTTCTTCTCATGTCCCCTTTCCCGTATCCTCTCCCCCCCCTCCCCTTTCCCTTTCCCCCTCCTTATTCATTCTCTTTTCGTCTTCCTCGACTTCTCCTTACTCCCCCCCCCCTCTTACTTCCCTCGCCCCTGGTCCTGCCACCTGCTCCCCCCCCTCAATGCCCTCCGCCCTTCCATTACCCCTCTCCCTGCCCCCTCCCCCACTCCTGTATCTCCTCCAGGTGCGTCACTTCAAAGTCTGTTTGGAGTTTTGAATGAGTACTCCCTTGCTCTCTCTCTCTCTTCTCTCTCGCTCTCTCTCTCTCTCTCTCTCTCTCTCTCTCTCTCTCGTCTCTCTCTCTCTCTCTCTCATCTCTCTCTCTCTCTCTCTCTCCTCTCTCTCTCTCTCTCTCTCTCTCTCTCTCCTCTCTCTCTCTCTCTCTCTCTCTCTCTCTCTCACACACACACACACACACAACACACACATACACACGTGTGTGTGTGCACATATTGTAAAAGTATGTGTATGTGTGAGCATGAGATGAATGTAAATATAAATGTAAGTGTCTGTGATTGAAAGTGTAAGTGTTAGCACTACGAATGTGAGCCTAAGTGTCAGTCTATACACACACGCACACGCACACGCACACTGAGGAACACTGGTCGCCCCTCCTAGCTACGCCCCTTAATTCCTTCGCCTAGGCCATCGGGGACACGAGAGACGCCCGCGAACACGAGGGCGGCGTCCAGGAGGAGGAAGGAGGAGGAGGAGGAGGGGAAGGAGAAGGGAGGAGGAGAAGGAGAAGAGAGGAGAGGAGGAGCGAGAGAAGGAGAAGAGAAGGGAGGAGAAGGAGAAGGAGAAGAGAGAGAAGGAGAAGGAGAGAAGGAGAAGGAGAAAGAAGAGAAGGAAAAGAAGAAGAAGAAAAGAAGAAAAAAAAGAGAAGAAAAGAAAGAAGAAAAAAAAGAAGAAAAAGAAAAAGAAAAAAGAAGAAAAGAGAAGAGAAGAAGAAAGGAGAGGAGGAGGACGCGGCGGGCGAGGCGGAGCGACCCAAGCGTGACCGGGGCGCGGGCGGGAACGAGGATATTTCTGGCTTATTTTATGTGGCTCTCGCAGGTGGCTCGACCTCGACCGGGCTGCAGGTGAGACAAAGGGGCCCTCCCGCGGCGGTCCTGGAATGGGGGGGGGGGGGAAGGGGGAGGACAGGTGAGATAGGGTGGGGAGGGGAAGGGGGGGGAGGGGTCGGAGGGATAGGTGAGATAGGCAGAGAAGGGGAGGGGGAGGGACGTGAGATAGGGGAGGGTAGGGGGGTCGGAGGGACAGGTGAGATAGGGCAGAGAAGGGGGGGAGGGGGAGGGGAGGAGGGACAGGTGAGATAGGGCAGAGAAGGGGGAAAGGGGAAGGAGGAGGGACAGGTGAAATAGGGCAAAGAAGGGGGGTTGTAGAGAGGGGAAGAAGAGGAAGGAGGGATAAGGGAAGATTACAGAAAGAATAAGGAAGAAAAAGACGAGAGAGAGAAAAAAATAAATAAAAAGCAAAAGAGAAAAAGAGAGAATAAGAAAGGAAAGATAGGCAAAAAAAAAGATATGAGAGAGAAAGAAAAATAGGTAAGAACGAAGGAAAAACAACATCAGGAGGAAGACGAAGAAAAGTACACGGAGAGAGAAATAAGTGAGAAGCCACAGAGATGCTTATCACGAGTGCAAACCACCTAGCATAAAATCACCCATTATCAGAGAGAGAGAGAGAGAGAGAGAGAGAGAGAGAGAGAGAGAGAGAGAGAGAGAGAGAGAGAGAGAGAGGAGAGAGAGAGAGAGAGAGAGAGAGGAGAGAGAGAGAGGAGAGAGAGAGAGAGAGAGAGAGAGAGAGAGAGAGAGAGAGAGAGAGAGAGAGAGAGAAGAGAGAGAGAGAGAGAGAGAGAGAGAGAGAGAGAGAGAGAGAGAGAGAGAGAGAGAGAGAGAGAGAGAGAGAGAGAGAGACAGAGACAGACAGAGCGAGAGAGAGAGACAGAGACAGACAGAGCGAGAGACAGAGACAGAGACAGACAGACAAAAAAAACAACTCCCCATTCTCGCCAGCCTCATCACCCGGGGCACCCAACGCCAAAGGGAGAGGAGACCTTAAACACAGCGTTAACGAAGGCAAACGGCAGTCGTCCACGGGGCCCAGAGGATCTATCTCCCGGCCACAGCATCCTCCCTCCCCCCGCCCCCCCCCCCCCCTCGCCGCGTCGGGAGGATGCAGCTCGCCCTCAGCTCGTTATCCCGCGCAGGTGTGCTTATGAGCTCGTGTAGATGCGATAACCGAGTTATTTGGGGTCCTGTGGCTTCTGGATGTTGTTCGTGACGGCGTGAGAAAGGGGTATTTCAGCTTTTTTTTTTTTTTTGGCGTTATTGTCGTGGGATCGGCAGCTGTGTTGTCATCAGCACTATCACTTATCTTTATCGAATTATTATCATTATCATCATTATTTGATACATTTTGTGGTTCTGCTCTTTGAGAAATTCGTTTTGCTTCCAGAGAAAAGAATAATAAAAAAGGAAACCCGTATCTCACTTTCGGTCCTAATAAACAAATAACTGAATAAATGCAGTGTGAGGTTTATGTACATCGAAAAGGAGGAAATTGCAGTACACTCTTCTTAGCCCCTTCCTGGATTCCCTCTCTTCATCTTCCCTCTCCCCTCTTCCTCTCCCTCTCCTCTCCTTCTGCTTCTCCCCCTCCCCCTCCCTCTTCCCCTGCATTGGCCAAGAAAAGGTACCACTTTTGGGTGCGGGTCTCTCCTCTCCTCTCCTCTCTCTCTTTTTTTTTCTCTCTCTCTCTCTCTCATCCTCTCTCTCTCATCTCTCTCTCTCTCTCCTCTCTCTCCTCTCTCTCTCTCTTCTTTCGCGAATCTATCTCTCTCTTCTCTCTTCTCTCTCCTCTCTTTTCTCTCCCTCTCTTCTCTCTGCTTATCTCTCTCTCAAGTCTCTCCCTCCTCCTTCATTTCTCTCACTCACTCACCTCTCTCTCTTCTCCTTCTCTCTCTCTCCCTCTCTCTCTTCTCCCTCTCTTTCTCTCCACTCTCTCTCTCTCTCGCCTCTCTCGCTCTCCCTCTCTCTCTTCCCCCCTCTCTAATCTCCTCTCCCCCTCCACCTCACAATCATATCTTCAATCCTCAATCATCTCTCTTCTCTCCTCCCCTCTGCCTCTCTCCTCTCCTCGTCTTCTATCCTCCAGCTCCTGCCCTCTCCTACTTCTCTCCGGCTCCTCTATCACTGTCCCTCTCTCTCCCACATATCTCTCTCCATACCTCCTCTCTCCTCGTCTCACTCCCTACGTATCTTCTCTCCTCTCATCTCTCCCCCTCCTTTTTCTCTTCTCCCTCTCCCTACTCTCTCTCTCCCTCTCTCTCTCTCCCCCTTCTTCTCTCTCTTCTCTCCCCCTCTCTCTCTTCCCTTCCCCTCTTCTCTCTCTCTCCCTCTCTCTCTCTCTCCTCTCCTCCTCTTCACCTCTTCTCTCTCTCCCGTCCCTTCTCTTCTCCTCCCTCTCCCCTCTGTCTCTCTCTTCCCCCTTCTCTCTCTCCTCTCGCCTCTCTCTCTCTCCCGTCTCTCCTCTTCTCTCTCTCCTCTTCTCTCCTCCTCCCCCTCTCTCTCTTCTCTCTCCTCTCTCCCTCTACTCTCTCTCTCTCTCTCTCTTCTCTCTCCCTCTCTCTCTCTCCTCTCAACCTCTCTCTCTCTCTCTCTCCTCTCCCCTCTTCTCTCTCTCCCCTCTTCTCTCTCTCCCTCTCTCTCCTCTCTCTCTCCTCATCTCTCCCTCGTCTCTCTCTCCCTCTTCTTCTCTCCTTCTCTCTCTCTTCATCATTTCTTCCTCCTCCTCCCTCCCCCTCCCTCTTCTCTTCCTCCCACCACCACCCTCCCCCCGGGCCATTCTCCCCCCCCCGCCCGCCTCCCTCCAAGGGTAGACCGAGTGATGTTGTTGCCTCAAGAGACGACAGGTTCAGGTTTTTTGTGTGTTTTTTGGTTGTTTCTTTTTTCGTGCGTTTTTTGCCGTCGCGTTTCCCCTTTCGGCCAATGCAGATTCGATTGTCGTCCGGGTCGTCGGGCGCCGCGTCGCGGGCGCACGGCGGCGACGGCGGCGATTGCGACCGGCGCTCGCCTTCGATCACGCCCGCGCGGGACGGCGGCTGCCTCCGGCGGCGGTAGCGGGCGCGGCTCGCCTGGCCGGGCCGCGATCTCGTTCATATGGCGATAACACAATCACATTCTCCTCCCCGCTCCCCTCCCTCCACTGGCTCCCCCCCCCCGCCCCGCCCACCCTCTCCCCTCTCTCGCCGCCTCCTGGTCCCCCCCCACCACTCTCCACATGTTTCCACTCCCCACACCTCTCGGCCCTCCCTCGCCCCGCCCACCTCACCCCACATCTCCCCCCTCCCTCGCCCCGCCACCCACTCCCCACACTCCCCCCATCTCCCCCTCCCTCGCCCCGCCCACCCACTCCCCAATCCCTCACGCCCCAAACACGCTCCGCTGCCCAATGTATCTCACAGTATGCCACACTCGCTTACCTCGGGACCCCGCGCCCTCTTCCTCCGCCGCGTCCTTCCTCCTCCTCCTCCTGCTCCTTCTGCCCTCCTCTTCCTCCTTCCCCATTCTCCTCCTACCCTCTTCTCCCTCTTCTACTTTCCTCCCCCACTCTCATCCTCCTGCTTCTGCCCCTCTCCTGCCCTTCTTCTTCTCCTTTTCCTTCTTCTACCCTCCTCTCTCCTCCTTCTGTCCCTCCACACTCCTCCATCTGCCCTCCTCTCCCCACTCTCCTCCTCCTTCTACCCTCCTCCCCCTTCTCCACCTCCTCCTCCATCCTCTCTTCTCCCACTCCCCTCCTCCATCTACCCTCCTCCTCCTCCTCCTCCTTCTCCTTCTTCTGCCCCCACTCTTCTCCTCCTCCTTCCCCACTCTTCCTCCCTTTTCGGCTGCCAGTCACCC
>NW_020870130.1:310708-335299 GCF_003789085.1 Penaeus vannamei | reverse complement strand
TCTTGTACGCTCCTTTCCTTTACATTATGTTCTTCCATTGCATCGCTTCCTCATTGCAATTCACTTGCCGCTTCCACTGTTGAAACTCCAGATATTTGCCGCTCTCATTAGCGTAAACTCCCAATGTTGCACGCTCCCAATGTTGCAAACTCCCACTTGCGACGCTCCGCTCTTTATCAGTTCCTTTCCATTGCAATCCGCCATTGCCGCTGCTCCTTTTACAGTCTCTGTCATTGCAAGATGTCACATTGCGACGCTCCCTCTTTTTAAATGTTTCTTCATTGACTTCCCACTTGCACGCTCACTCTGTTGAAAACCCTGCTTTGCAGTCTTCATCGACGGCATATTCTAATGATGTGTTTCATTGCTTGAGAGTAGCTCGGTCTCCGTGCTCATCTCCTGTCTGTCTTTCTCCCGGGTCTGTGTTCCCCGCGTGTTCTCGCTTTGTTGCTGCTGCGTTCTCTCCCTCGCGCGTTCTGCTTCTGGTCTCTCAGGACTCCGGGCTCGCTGTTCTCCACCAAGCTCCAAGGTGGTGTTTGTTCTTCCTGTGTCTTTTGTGCCGATTGTTCTCCGGTTTCTATGGGCGGGTTTCTTGGCGGTTTTTGTTCTGCGTGTTCTTTTTGTTTCGTTCTCTTTGTTCTTCTTGTTTTGTGTTCTTTGTTCTTTCCGGTTTTGCCTATTCTTCGTTTTATGTTGCTTGTTCTCCGCGGTTAATGCTGTTATTTTTTGGTTGTGCTTGTTGTCAATTTGATGTTTGTTTCTCTGTCTGTGTAAAGGTTAGCGTGTTTGTATATCTACTCTCTCTCTCTCTATCTGTCTGTGTTAGGTTGATTTTGTTTCTATTTGCTCTCTCTGTGATCTATATCTACTGTCTTCTCTCTCTTCTCTCTCTGTCTGTCTGTCTCTCTCCTCTCACACAAAATCACACCAACACACCTCTCTCTCTTCTTCTCTCTTCTCTCTTTCTCCTTTCTTCTTTTCTGTGCCCTCCTCGACTCTCTCTCTTCTTCTCTCGCCACCCACCATAACTTTCATATTTTTATGACGATTCCCCGCGACCGCGGTTATTATTTCCGCCCCTTTTTTGGCTATTCCCGTGGTACCTTCGCGAGAAATAATTTCTCTCCAGTGCGGGTCACTTGGTCCGATTAAAATATCAAGTTCTGCTGCCAAATTCCCGGCGCATTGGTCGTTCATAGATGCTCACCTCCGAATGGGCAAATGTGGGGTGCCTGTGGGGATGGGTAAAGAGTTACTCGTATCAGATAATCCGTCGTACGTGCCTGTTGTCGTTTGTTCTCTCTCTCTCTCTCTCTCTCTCTCTCTCTCTGTCTGTCTGATCTGTCTGTCTGTCTCTCTCTCTATCTCTCCTGTTCCTGTCTCTTCTTCTCTCTCTCTCTCTCTCTCATCTCACTTTCTCTCTGTCTCTGTCTGTCTAATCTATCTCTCTGTCTTCTCTCTCATCCACTGTTCTCTCTCTTCTCTCTCTCTTCTCATTCCATCTCATCTGTCTCTCTGTCTCTCTCTCTCTCTCATCCTCTGTCTCTGCCTCTCACTCTCTCTCCCTTCTCTCTGTCTCTTGGTCTCCATTCTCTTCTCTCTCTCTTCTCCTCCTCTCCCTCCCCTCTCTCCCCATCTCCCTCTCCCTCTACGTGTTATGTTATGTATGAACGCCCGTATGTGTACATGTGTCGTGTGTGACGTGCATGTGCGTGTTGTGGGTATGCCTCCACTCACCCCCAATTGTCTCCGGCGAGAGAGAGTCATTAGCCGTGAGTTATCAGACCCCCAATTACCGGGCTGGAACGACACCCACACTGTCTGTCTCTTTTCGCAGCTTACTACACGCCCTGCTCCTCCTTCCCCGCTTCCCCTGACCCCCTTTTTCCTTCTCCCCTTCCCCTCCCCCTTCTTCTTCTTGGCTCTTTCCTCCTCTTCATTTATCCCCTTCCTCTTATTGTCCTGCCCTACTCTGACCTTTTCCCTTCTCCTCTCTCGCTCTTTTTCTTCCTTACTTTTCTCTCCCCTTTCCCATTCTTCCCTCTTCCTCCCTTCGTCCCTTTCCTCCTTCCTTACTTTTCTCTTCCCCTTTCCCCTTCCTCCTCCCCCTCCCCTCTTGTTCCTATCCTCGCTTCTTACTCTTCTCTCCCCCTTCCCCTCCTCTTGCTACTATCCTCCCTCCTTATGTTATCTTCCCCTTTCCCATCCACCCCCTCTCCCCTCCTTCTCTCGCCCTTTCCTCCCCCCCCCCAAGTAGCTGTCCTTATTCACATGGACGCAAAGTACAGTCTTTCCTGTTACACGAAATGCTACAAGCTTGCTCTATTTGCGCTGGAGGGAGAAGCGCGGGAGAGGGGGAGGGAGGGGAGGGGGGAGGAGAGGGAAGAGAGGAGGAGAAAAAGTCTTTGGTTCTCGTGCTTTCTCTTGTTTGTTGTTTGTCTCTTTCTGGTATATCGTGGTTTGATGCCTCGTGTTCTTTTTTCTTTCTCTTAGCTCACTTTGTGCTCTCTCATCTCTTCTCTCTCTCTCCTTTGTTTTTTCAATCGTCTTTCTTCTCTCTCTTTCTTGTTTTTGTAATGTCTCTTTCTTACTCTCTCTCTGCTTGTTGAATTTCTCAATCTCTTCTTCTCCTTTCTTGCTCCCTCTTCTTCTTCTCTCTCTCTCGTCTTCTCTTGTTTTGTTGGTATTTTCTTTCTCTTTTCTTGACTCTTTCTTATTTCTAATTCTCTCTCTCTCTTTCTCTTCTTCTACAGTCGATTTTTCTTCTCTGCCCTTCGTGCCATTACCGTGTGTTTGTTTGCCTCTAATGTTATCTTCTCTCTCTTCTCTTGTGCTTCCCTCTCTTTCTCTCTTTCTCCCTACTTTCCTCAATCCTTCTGATGGCTGAGACTCGCCAGTTCCCTCCGGCTTACTTTCTATTCTCCTCTGTATCATCATATGTTCTTCTCTTTATCATTAATATTTTTCGTGTGTCATCCCGTAGATTCTCTATCCATTATCCTTTTTACCTTTTTAGTTGTTGTGTCGAAATGTATATGGGATTATCAAATTTGTGCTGCAATTTACATTTTTCTTCGTTATCTCAGTATACCCTGCTCGCGTAGGGATTGTCCTTATTATAATCTGCGTCACAGTATCATATTTCTAGTTGATTGTTAGAGCATCGACTTGTTTTTTTGCCTCGGACAAGAAAACAAATTAATCTTCATTCCGATGATATTGTTGTTATGTTTTTAATCATGTGTTGTCTTGGATTGTCTCTGGTCTGTGTGTTGTTTGTTAATTGTTTAATATCCAAGTTTGATTTCTTTTTATTCACCGATAATGCAAGGCATATCTTGTATATCTGCAAGTCGATCGGATAAGAATCTCTTCAAATGATTAGTCTCTTTCATTTCGCCAATGCTTCTGTTTGATACATTGAGTATAAGCCATGTCTGATCCTTCTTATATGTACTCCCAAGGAATTTGATCTTTTTTTTCGCCGATGATATAACATATCAGAGCTTTCTGATCGTTAATATTAATCCTAAGTTTATCCTTTATTCGCCATGCTTATACATATCTGAACCCAGTTGATCTAATGATAATCCAAAGTTTATCTTTTATTCGCCATTGCTATCATTCTGAAGCACCATGTTATTTATATACATCCAATCATATCGTCCATGTCGCCATGTATAACTATCTGAATCCATGTCTGATCTTAAACATCCAAAATCGATCTTTATTCGCCGATGACGCAACACATCTGAGCCATGCCTGATCGTAATAAATATCCACTGTCGACGGTTCATCCCGCTGTCAACATCAAACAAAGCGGAGTTATAATGTCACGTTTGTGTGCTGTCCTCCTTCTGCTCGTCCCTCTCCTGCTCTTTCGGAATTAGCAGTAAAAATATACGAGTAAGAATCAGTAGGTTAGATGTGTACCGATCTTAAATGGGAAATAGTGCTTTATAGGCATTTTTCTTCACTGTTCGGTTTTTCTTTTAAGTTTTCTCTCTATTCTCTTTCTTTCTTTGCTTTCTTTTCTCTCTCTTCCCTTTTTTCTTTTGCTTCATGTCTTGCTGTGTTTTTTTTTCTCTCTCTTCTCTCTCTCTGACCATTGCGCCAAATGGAAAGAATGTGATTTGCGGTCGAAATACTTCCCTTTCTTACCTCCTTTCTTTTCGTAGTGTTCTTTTTCGTCCTTTTCCTTTTGCTCTCGCTTGCCTTTTTGTCGCTCAGCCTACAGCTTCTTGCCGTCTCCTCTTTGCTTCCCTCGCTCCTACCCGTCTCTCTGTCCTCTTTCCTTCTCCCCCCCCTTTGACTCCTATTTCCTTCCCTATGGTCGGTTTCTCCATTTCTCTCGCTCTGTCTGCACCCACTCCCCCCCCTCCATCTCTGCTTGTTGCTTCTTCTGCCCTAACCCCATCCTCCTCTGAGGTCGTCTATTTGCCATATCATAAAGTGAAGGTTTCCAGTCCGTCTTCCCCATCTCTCCCTCCCCCTTGCGTCACCTCCTAACCCCCCCTACCTTCCCGCCTTTGCTCTGAGGGCTATCTCCTCCTATCCTCTCCCTCCGCCCTCCCAAACCCCCCTAGACCCATTCCCTCCTCTCCCTAGACTCTTTCCATCCTCCCTCGCCTCCCAACCCCCTCCTAGACCCCTCCCTGCTTCCTAGACTCTTCCACTCCCTCCCTCCGCCCTGCCACCCTCCCTAGCGCCTTGCCACCTCCACGGCTAAGAGTGATAAGACCCTCTTATTGTCGAGGAGAACGATTCTTTACTGTATCCCCCTTAGCTTCCACCAGTTATGCAGTAGAAGAACGTAGATAGTTACGAACAGAAGGTATGAGTCATAAATAAAAAAAATAATATATAATAAGTAACCAATAAAAAAAATAATAAAAATAACGGTATAAGTTAATGCATTGGTTATGGTAAGCACTGATGCGTAAGTAAGTTCGGGTATGAGGAGCAAACTAATAGTGGAATAATTAATCCTTGATATAATTGATGATAGTGTTAATAAAATTTTGGATAATAATAATTATATAATATAATAATGATATAATAATTAATATTAATGTATAATAATAATAGTACATACACGATGAAAACACACAACCAAACGAAGAAACAAACACCCAACAGAAAAAAACAAACAAAAACAAAACCAAAACAAACAAGCAATCACTCCCGCGATAAAATTCCCCGCCGGTTGTCCCCCCCCCCCCGCCCCCACCGCCGAAACGCGCGCCGATCGCCAGAGAGCAAACCGGCGCGGCGGCGAGGCGTCCGAATCGAAGCCGTTTGACCCGGAGATAATGAGGCGGTCGCGGCCGCACACGAGCCGTCACAACCTGCGCAAAAAAAAAAAAAAAAAAAAAAAAAAAAAAAAAAAACGGCTATAAATCTTGACTTACTCTGATATTACTGGGCGGCAATGAAGAGGAAGGAGGAGGAGGAGGAGGAGAGGGGAAGGAGGGAGGGGAGGAGGGGGAGAGCTAGGGGAGGGGGAGGGGGAAGGGGGGGGGAGGAGGGAGGAGGAGGAGGAGGAAGGAGGAGGAGGGGAGGGAGAGGAGGAGGGAGGGAGGGAGGAGGGAGGAGGAGGAGGGAGGAGGGGGAAGGGGGGGAGGAGAGGAGGAAGGGAAGGAGGTTAGGAGGTAGGGGGGGGGGAAGGAGGGAGGAGGAGGAGGGAGGGAGGAGGTAGGAGGAGGGGAGGGAGGAGGAGGAGGGTGGGAGGAGGGAGAGGGAGGGGGAGGAGGTAGATTAGGAGGAGGGAGGGGAGGGAGGGAGGGGAGGGAGGGAGGAGGGAGGAGGAGGAGGAGGACGCTCTTGAAGAATCTTGTTTCGTTTTTGCATTTGTTTTTGTCTTTATATTAATTTCTGCTTCTCTTTCGGATTTATCTTTTTGTTTTATATATTTTAACACTCTTCTGCGTTTCTCATTCTGTCGTCTGTGTGTGTACTCTTGCTTTCTCTCTCTCCTCTCTCTCTCTCTCTCTCTCTCTTTGTCCTGTTTTTTCTCTCTCTCCTCTTTTTTCTCCTCTTTTCCCCTCTTCTTCTCTTCTTTTGCCTTTTTTATGCGGTCAGGTTGCATCAGGTTTTTTTATGCCTCTAATCTCGTGAGTTCATCGATAAAGTTTTAAATTTAGTTTCCTAGAAAATATACAGACACACCCACGCACACGCTCAGAAACCGGTACGCACGGCCGTTTGTGAGTTTTCACCTCTACTTTTATACTTATACGTATGTATGTACAGTGCGTGCGTTCACAAACATCCATATACAACACAGAAACACACACACACACACACACACAAACTCAGAGACACCTCACTCACACTCACACTCACACTCACACTCACACTCACACTCACACACACTCACACACACATACCCCCCCCCCCACACACACCCAGCCAAACCCCCCCCCCCCCCCACACACACAGAATCGCCCTCCCCGACCCTCCAAAAACACGACCTCCATATTGCGCCCAAGAGTAAAACTCACATAAACCCCTCCTTTGTCAGCGTCGCGATCTTGGGTCATTGATATTCACCGTAAATTACTTGTCTCGGCCCTCCTCTCTCCCTCCCTTCCTCCGCTTCTCCCTCCTCCCCTTCGCTCTCTCTTTCTTCCTCCCTTCTCCCTCCGTTCCTCCGTTTCTCCGTCCTCTCCCTCCCTTCCTCCGCTTCTCCTCCTCCCTTCCTCCTTCTCCCTCCTCTCCCTTCTTCCTTCCGCTCTCCCTCCTCTCCTCCTTTCACTTCTCCCTCCTCTCCCTTCCTTCCTCCTCTCCCTCCTCTTCCCTCCCTTCCTCCGCTCTCCCATCCTCTCCCTTCGCTCTTTCTTTCTTTCCCTCCCCCTTTCCTTCCTCTGCTTTCCCTCTTCTTCCTTTCTTGTTCTATCCCCTCTTCCCTTCTCTCCTTACCCTTCTTCTACCTTACCTTTTTTTTACGTTCCCTCTCCGTATCCCCGTTTTTCGCCTTCACTTTCTTCCCCCTTCCCTCCCCTCCTTTTTCCCTTTTCTTTCCCTATCCTTCCTTCCCCCTTTCCCTATCCTTTTCCACTTCCCTTCCTTCCTCCCCTTCCCTTCCCTCTCTTCTTTCCCCTCTTCCTTTCCCCCATCTTCCCCTCTTTCTCCTTCCCCCTTCTTCCTTCTCCCCCTTCCCGCTTCCTCCCCTTTCCCCGTCTTCCTCTCCCTTCCTCCCCTCCCCCTTCCCCCCCCTTCCCCACTTCCCTCTTCCTCTCCCCCTTTCCCATCCACCCCCTTCCTCCCCCTTCCTCTCCCCATCCCCTCTTTTCCCCAACCCCCTTCCCATCCATCCATCCCCCTTTCTCCCTTCCTTCCCTCGTCCTCCCCCATCCACCCCAGTCCCCCTCTTCCTCTCCCCACCCCCCTTCCCCATCCCCCATCCCATCCACCCCCTTTCCCCGGAGCCGACCACAGCATCCCCCGCTGATCCTCGGACTCGCCCCAAGACAAGGAAGACGACGAATTGCCTCTTGACGTGTTTGCGGGGAGCGAGCGCGTCGTCTTGGTCTTTCAAGACAGCCGCGGGAAGAATGTTGTTGTTGCTACCGTTGTTTTTTTACTCTTTGTTTGTTTGTTGTTTGGTTTGTTTGTAGGGTACTTGGATAGTTTAGACGATTTGTGTTGTTGTTGTTTTTTTTTCTTCTGACTTCTCTCTGGTTCTTTTGTTTTCCGTGTTTTTTTTCTTCTTAGTTTACTCCCTTTTCCTTCTCTTTGTATATCATAAATTGGATGTCTGGTTTGTTTCCTACTATATCATAGATTAGATGTCTGTTTACTACCATAGTTTTCTCTTATCTCTCTCTCTATCTATCTATCTCCCTCACCTTCTCTCTCCCCATCAACTTCTCCCTCTTCCTCTTCTCTCCTCCCCTCTTCCCCCCCTTCTATCTCCATCTTTCCTTCTTCCCCTCCTCCTCTCCATCTCCCATCCTTCCCTCTTCCTCTTCAATCCTCTCTCCCTCACCCTGTCCCGTTTCTCTTTTCAAAAAATCTCACCCCTTGGATCCAAGCACCCAAACAAATGCTCCTTTTAATATCAGGTATCACATTTTTATTACGTGTTTCAGACCTAAGCACCCATAATCTTGCTAGAACTTGAATCTGTGAAGAAAAGAGAAAACGTGGAGCTTAAATGACTGTAATTAGGATAAAATACCTTGTATGACCATTTACATGTCGGTCGAAAAAGGTCATTATCTACAGGGCAGAGGTTAAGTGTGAAGCTATTTATAGTCTGTAATCGTTGCTGCCTGACTCGCTCTCACTCTCTTTCTCTTCTCCTCTTCTTCTCTGTCTCTATCTTTCTCTTTTCTTCTTCTTCTTCTTCTCTCCCCCTCTCTCTTTTTCTTCTCTCTATCTCTCTCTTTCTTTTTCCTCTCTCTCTTCTTTTTCTTCCTCTCTCTCTCTCTTTTATTCTTATCTCTCCTCTCTTTCTCTTTTTTCTTTTCTATCTCTTCTCTCTTTTCTCTTTCTCTCTCTCTTCTCATCCCTCCCCTCCCTTTCTCCTCTACCCTCCCCTCACCCTCTCCCTCTCACACAGAAACACATTTCCTCTCTTCCTCTTTCTACTTTTACCACTCTACCTCCCAGCTTCCGTAAATCCCATTCATCCAATGCTCTCTCCTCATCTCTTCTCTTTCTCCTCTTTCTCTATTACTCTTTCTCTCATTTCCATCCTCATTCCTGTATTTCTAACTCTCTGATTATAGTTAGACAGTTTGATCGTCCGACCGATCGATCCATAATGATCGATGATAGTATAGATAGATAGATTGATAGATAGATAGAGGGTGTTAATTAAGAAGAAAAGATAAAACGAAAAAAGAGGAAACCAGATAGGGGGCTAGAGAGAAAAAAGAAAAAAGTCAAGAAAAAAACAAACAGATAAGAGCCTCAAGAGAGAAAAAAGAAAGAAAAGGAAAGGAAAAACAAACAAAACGATGAAGAAAGAAATGGAGGAGGATAGGCCCGAGGGAGGAGGAGGAGGAGCGAGGAGGAGGAGGAGAAGGAGAAACAAGCGTAATCATAATGATGAGAAGTGAGAGCAAGGAGAAGGAGAGGTAGAAGGAGGAAGCGAGAAAGATACTTGGAGAAAGGGATAGGAGAAGGGAGAAGGAGGTAGAAATGAATGAACGTGAGAAGGATAGACTTACGAGGGGGGGCAAGTGCTGACTATACTAGTAAGTATAGGGAGAGGAGACAGGAGGAGAAGGAGAATTCTGATTGAGAAGATGAATGTAAAGGAGAAGGAGAGAGAGATAGAAGAAAATAGATAAACCGAAGATATCTATGGTACAGACGTAATTGGGGTATGGCGAATAGCATTGAGACTGGCAGTGATGGTAAAACTGTAGAGATAATAGAAAGGAGAGGAGAAGGTAGAGAAGCCCGTGCCAGCCGCCAACGTATGCCCGGCCGCACGCGTATGCCCGCACCACGGCCCCGCGCGACTCTCCCACGGGCCGCGTTCCGGGCCATAGCAAGGCGTCTGCCGATGGATGTGTTTTTTGCCAGCATGGTTATACCCGGACTCCTCTCGCGCTGCCTCCCGCTTGGGGCGCCTCGCCCCGCCGGCGCGGAAGCCGCCCCGAGCCCGCAAACACCGGGGCCAGAGGTGGGGAAGCCCAGTATGGCCGCGCGCCCGGGCCGGGGCGCCCCGCCTGCCCTGTAGCTTCGCGGCGGGGGGCTGGGCGGCGGCGGAGGGGGAGGGGGGGGGTACGGCGAGCGGGGGCCGGCCGTGGCGGGCGGCCGTCGCGGGGTCGGCCTCCAACACCCCACGCCCGCGCGCGGTCAGGTCCCCCCCCGGCGGGTGGTGACCTCGGGCGCTCGCGCGCGCGCGGGCGCGCCCGCTCCCGGCGCTCGCGCGCTGCGCTCGCGGGTCGCGCCATCGCCCTGGCGGCGGGCGCGCGCGCGGTGCTGGCCCGCGCCCGGCCGGGCGAGGCGCGCGAGCGCTGGCACGCGCCCAAGTGCCAGGAGGGCGCCAGCGCAGGACCGTCACCAGCGCGCGACGCAGCAGGGATAGCCTGGCGGGGAGCCAGAAGGCAGCGGCGCCAGGACGCAGGCAGACGGGGGTACACAACCACACATCGGGCAGTGGCGGGGACCGAGCGCACGACAGAGGTACACGGGTCGAACAAAACCACACACACACATCGAAACACACACACACCACACAAGACAACAACCACACACACACACACACACACACACACACACACACACATCCACACACACACACACATCACAGGAAACACAGGCAACAAAACACACACACACACAAACGCACGCACCACACACCACAACGCACACATCGAACACACACAAACAAACCACACACACACACAACACAACACACACACACACACACACACACCACACACACACAACAGGGAACACAGAAAACTAACCACACACACACACAACCACGCACGCATCACACACCACAACGCCCAGACGAACACACACAAAACAAACACACAAACACGCACCACAACACACACACGACACATACAAACAAACAAGACAAACACACAACGCGCACCACACACACACACCACAACGCACACACTAACACACACAACAAACCAACACACACACACACGAACCACACACCACAAACAAACACACGCACGCCCGAACGCCCCAGCAGCAGCAGCAGCAGCCGACGCGGGCTCAGCGCAGGTAAGCCCCGGGCGGAAGGCCGCGGTGGTAGCGCGGCGCGGCGCCGGGCCGCGCGAGTGGCCCGAGCTGGCGCGATGGAGGGCCGGCAGTAAAATGCAGGCGCGGCGGGGGCACCGGAACCCCCAGCGAGAACAGCGCAGGACCGGAGAAAAGGAGAAGGAGCGCCGGGCGGCGCGCGGCCGTAGCCGTCGCGGCGCGTCGCGGCGCGCGGACGGCGAGCGGAGGCAACGTGCGAGGAGGAATCAGGAGGGGGGCGGCCGCGCCGCCGCCGGACGGCGGCGGCGGGGGGCAGCGGTGGGGGTCACGGGCTGGGCAGGGGAGAGAGAAGCAGAGAGAGAGGATAGACAGAGATAGGAAGAGAGAGGACTGGAGAGAGAGATAGAGGGAGGAGGGAGGAGAGAGAGAGGAAGGATATAGGTATGGGGAGGGATGAGAGAGAGAGAGGATACGAGAGAGAGCAGAGAAGAGTGAGGGAGGGAAGGATAGGAGAGAGGAGTGGAATGGAGACAGAGAGTAGAGGGAGGAGGAGAGAAGAGATAGATGGGAGAGAGAGACGATAGGCAGAGAGAGAGGACCAGAGAGAGAGACAGGAGAGACATATGAGAGGCGAGAAAGAGATGTGTACAGATGAGGAGACGGAGGTAGAGAGATGTTATAGAGGCAGATGAGGACACACACACACACACCAGAGAACGAGAGAGATTAGAGATTAGAAGAAGAATGAGGTAAGATGAGGATAGAGAGCACAGAGAGAGACATAAGTACAAGAAGACAGATACTAGAGATGGTAGAACAGAGAAAGAGACCATGAAGCACAGAGACTGACCGACACCCAGGAGAAGGAGACAGACGGGTGTACAAGAGAAGAGAAGGACAAGGCGAGACAGAGAGAGACAGATACGAGGAGAGAGACATAGAGCAGATGAAGAGAAGGAATGATCATATAGAGAGCAGAACAGAGACAGAGAGACATAGACAGGAGAGACAGAGACAGACGAGAAGATAGACAGAGTACAGACAGAGAGACAGAGACGACAGAGAGACAGGACAGACAGAGAGACAGAGACCAGAGAGACAGAGTACAGAGATAGATCAGGAACAGAGACGGAGACATAGACAGAGATGAGACAAGAGGACATATAGGAGACAGAGACGATAGAGACAGAGACACGAGAGATATACAGAGAGATACAGATGACAGAGAGAGACAGAGACAGACAGAGACAGAGACATACAGACAGGAGGAGGAGGAGAGAAGGATAAGAGAGAGAAGGGAGAGACAGATGAGGGAGCCATACAGAGGAGAGAGGAGAGGTTAGATAGACAGAGGGATGAGAAACAGATGGGAAAGAGAGAGAGGGAGAGAGACAGAGACAGAGAGAGACAGAGACAGAGAGAGACAGAGACAGAGAGAGACAGAGAATAGCATGGAGAGACAGAGACAGAGAGGAGACAGAGAGGGACAGACACATGAGACACAGACAGACAGGGGGGGGGGGGGAAACGGGAGGGAAAAACAAACGGGGCGAAAGGCGCGGGGAGGCCCAGCGGCATTGCCGGAAGAGGGAAGCCATATAAGCAGGCTTGAAGCCGCAGGGCAGAAAGAGGGAAGAGATAAGAGTAGAGAAACAGTATAAAAAGGACAGACGTAGACAGACAGGACAGAGACAAGAGGAGTGAAGGAGAGGGACAGACACCCAGACGGAAGAAAGAAAAACAGAAAAAGAGACGACAAAAAAGAACACGGTGCAAAGGTGCAGTATAGCCAGCGGCCGCCCGCGGGAGGCGAGGCGCCCGAAGAGTCTATCGACAGGATCGTAGCCCCGAGGCGGTAGAGGAAAGGCCCGGGCACGTCGCAGCAAAAGGCGGAAGGGGAAAAAAGATGGAGAAGAGAAAAGAAGGACAAAAAAAATGAGAGAGGGCCGCGGGACCCCCCGCCCCACCCGGGGCCAAGGGACCGGCACCCCCCAGCCCCCATCCCACCACAGCGCCGACGCGGCGCGCACCCCGCCGGGCACATCACGGCGACGCCCCCCCAGACCGCAAGGCAGCCCCCGGCGGCCCCGGCCCCAAACGCGCACCGAACCCGCCCACCCCTGCGCGCCGGTGGCCCAGACGCGCACGCCCCGCGGCCCCCCAACCCGCACGGTCCGCGCACCCCGCCCGCCGGCGCCAGCCCCGCCCGCACCGCGGCGCACCCCGCCGCCGACCCCCGCGCCCGCCGGCACCGCCCCCAACCCGCACCGCCGCGCCCCGCCCCACCCGCACCACCGCGGCCCCCGCCCCAACCCCACACCGCCGGCGCCCCTCCCCGACCCGGCCCCCGCCCCCAAGACACGCGAGGCCCCGCGCCGTGACGTGGAGGCGCGCAGCGCCGCCGGGCCGGAGCGCGCGCGCCCGCCCGCCGCGCCCCGACGGACGAACTGAAGAGCAGGGAGAGGCCCCCGAGCCCCGCGCCGGAGCGCCGACAGTAAGGACGCGTGCCAAAGTTAGTAAGCAGGGGGACAAGGACCGGGAGGCCAGGCGGCCGGGGGGGCCGGAGAGGGCGCCGCGCGCGCGGGGCCGGGCAGGGGGCGCGGGGCCGGCGGCAGGCGGGCGTGGAGGCCGGGGCGGGGAGGGGTGGGCGGCGCCGCCGGGGCTGGCCGAGGAGCCGCCGGCGGCGCGGCAGGGCGGGGGACCGCCGCGGCGGCGGCGGCGGGCAGGCGGGCGGACCGCCGCCGGCGCGGCGGCGGCAGGGGCGGGGCGTAGCGGACGCGCGGCGGCGGCAGCAGCAGCGGCCCGAAGACGCAGAGGAGGGGGGAGGGACAGCACGGCGAGTGAAAGAGAACGGGAAGAGCGAGAGGCCGGGCGCAGGAGTGGAGCGGAGCGGAAGAGGACGAGCAGGACACATGAGAAGCCCAAAAAGAGAGAGACAGAGGGGGGGGGGAGAAAGAGGGGAGGAGGGGGAGAGGGGGGAGGGACGAGGGCGGAGAGAGGGGAGAGGGGGAGGGGGAATGAGGGGAGGGCGGAAGGGAGGAGGAGCGGGCGCGGAGGGAGCGCGCGCGGGGCCGCCCGTCCGCTCGGGGGGGTGGGATGAGAGAGCGCCCCCGCGCCCCCGCTGCCCCCGCGCCCCCGCCCCCGCGCCCCCGCGTCGCCCCCGCGCGCCCCCGAAGCCACGCCCCCGCTCGCCCAACGCGCGCGCCACACACACAGACGAGATGACGCAGGGGCTCAGCCAAGCGAGCGAAAATGAGAGAGGGACATGAGAGGAGAGAGGGGAAGAAGGATCGCAGGGAGGGCAAGACCACCTGCCGCGGGAAGGAGGGAAGGCAGAGAGGAAGAAGAAAGAGAAGAGAAGAAAGGAAAGGGAAGAAGAAGGGAGCAGGAGGAGGGAAAGAAAGAAAGGAAGGACAGAGAGAAGAAGGAGGAGGGAAAAGAAAGAAAGGAAGAAGAAAGGAGGATGAAAGAGAAAGAAAAGGGAGAGGAAGGAAAAACAAAGCAAAAGATAAAGGGCAGCCCCGCCGCGCCGGCCGAAGGAACGAGACCCCGCGCGCCGCCCAAGTGATCAACGAGCGGCAGGCGACCGCGACGAAGGGCAACCTCCGCAGCAGGGCGAGCAGCGGGGGAAGGGGCCCAACGGAGATCTGGGCGAAGAGGCAGGAGCGGCGGCGAGCAGAGCGGGAGCGGGGGACGCGAACGAGCGAGTCAGGGCGCAGGCGGGGCGCGGGGCGGCGGCCAAAGAGGACGGCGGCGCGGAGCGCCGGCAGGGCCAGGGCGCGGCGGAGGGTGGGAGGGGGGAAGGGGGAGGGGGCGGGAGAGGGGGGGGGGGGGGGAGGGGGAGAGAGGGGGGAGGGGAGGGGAGAGGAAGGCAGCGGAGGGGGGGGGGACGGGGAAGGGGTGAGAGGGGGGGAGAGGGAGGGGGACGGAAGACCGGGGAGGCAGGGGGAGGGAGAAGAGAAGCGCGGAGGGGGGAGAGGAAAGGGAGGGGGAGGGGGAAGGAGGGGAGGAGGGGGGCAAAGTGGAAGGGGGGGGGAGAGGGCAGGGAGGAGAAGGGGGGAAAGGGGAAGGGGGGGCGGGCAGCGGAGGAGGGGGGGAAAGGAAGGGGCAAGAGGGGTGAGAGAGAGAGGAGGGGGGGGAGGGGCGGAGGGGGAAGGGGAAAAGGGTGGGGGGGGAGATGGCCAGCTCGCGGGGGCCGGCGGGAGGGCCAGCCGGGGGCAAGGCCGAACGGGGGAGGCGCCGGGAAACGGGACGGGCAAGCGACGCCAAGCAGGAAGAGAGGGAAGGAGGAACCGCAACGGCGGGGGCGAGCGAAAAGAGGAGCCGGGAGGGAGGGAGGCAAAGCGGGGCGGCGGGGGGAGGCGCGGGCGTAGGGGGGAGGCGCCGGCGGGGGCGGGCACGCGCGGCGGCGCGGGCGCTGGGCGGCGGGCGACCGGGCGGGCCGGGAGAGGTGGGAGCGAGCGAAGAGCGAGAACGAGAAGCGGAGGGAAATGGGAGGCCGGCAAGAAGGGCGCGGGGAGGCCAGCGGCAGGAACGGAACAGGGAAGCCAATGAGGAAGGGCGAAACAGGGGGGGGAACGCAGGTGAACACACACAAACACACACACCAGGAGGGAGGGGGAGAGGGGGAGGGACAGGGAGAGGTAGAGAGAGGGAGAGGGAGAGAGAGGAGCAGGACGGATGAGATGAGGGAGCGGAGAGGGAGAGAGCACGGAGAGAGGGAGAGAGAGGGAGAGGGTGAGAGGGAGAGACAGAGAGAAAGGGCGAGAGAAGAGAGAGGGACAGGAGGAGAGAGACAGAGGGAGAGAGACAGAGGAGAGACACAGAGATGAGAGAAACAGGGAAGGATAGAGAGAGAGAGAGAGAGAGAGGGAGGGAGGGAGGGGGATACAGGGGATGCCGAGGGTCCGAGAGAGAGGGGGGCGAGAGAGAGGGAGAGAGGAAGGGAGAGGTAGAGAGAGGGAGGGAGAGAGAGGCGAGAGCGGAGAGAGAGGGAGAGGGAGAGGAGAGGGAGACGGTAGCGAGAGACAGACGCGCAGAAGAGAGGGGATGGGGCGGAGGCAGGGGGATGGAGAGGGAAGTAGAGGGAGGTAGAGAGAGAGGAGGAGAGGGACGGATGAGAGGAGAGAGGAGAGGGGAGAGAGAGGAGAGGGTAGAGACGGTACGAGGGAGGGAGACGAAGGGAGATGGCGGAGACGAGAGGAGAGGAGAGATGAGATGAGAGGAGAGGAGAGGAGGAGCGGAGAGAGAGGACGCGGAGGAGAGGGAGAGGAGAGAGAGAGGACGAGGTAAGAGAGGGAGAAAGGCAGAGGGAGAGAGAGGGAGAGGGAGGAGAGAGGGAGAGACGAAGAGGAGAGGAGGAGAGAGAGAGAGAGAGAGAGGGGGGGGAGGGGGGGCGCGAGGCACGAGAGACGAGAGAGAGCGAGAAGAGACAGAGAGGAGACAGAGAGGGATAATCAGAGTAGGTGAGAGAGAAGGGAGAGAAGGAGGGTAGGGCCGGAAGAGGAAGACCGGGCAGAAAGAGGAGAAGGAGAGAGGCGGGGAGAGAGAGGAGACAGCGCAAACGAGAGAGAAGGGGATACGAGAGAGAGAGAGAGGGAGACAGTATGCAGAACAGGACGAGAGGTAGAGGAGACCGCAAGAGAAGCGAGTGAGGAGATGAGACAGACAAGCCAAGAGAGAGGAGAGTAGTATGAGAGAGACAGACAGACAGAGGAAGAGAGAGGAGGCACAGAAGGAGAGAAGGGGAGAGAGAGAGAGAGAGAGAGGAGGCGGAGGAGAGGAGAGAGAAAGCAGGAAAGGGGAAAACGCGATCGAAGAAAAAGACGAAGGAAGGCAGCGGAGGAGATGTGACGCCCCCAGTAAGGGAGGAGTAGGCCCGCGCAAGGGGCGCAGGGCGCAGGCATGCGTCCGCAGACGAGACCGAAGGCGAGGCACCGAGCGACGCACGAGAGCATGGAGCAGGGGGCGCGGGGCAGGCGAGGGGCGCGCGGGGGGGCGCGGCAACACGCCCCGCGCCGGGGAGGCCCGGACAGCCGCTGCGAACAGCGCGAGGCGCAAGGAGGGCGACTGAGAGAACCGAGAGGACGACGACACGGGGCGGACAGGGCGCGGCGCCCGCGGCGCGGCGGCGTGCGGCGGCGGGAGCGGGCGGGGGGCGTGGGGGGGAGGGGGGAGGGGGGGGGGGGGGGGGGGGGGGAGGGGGGCGGAGGGCGGGGGGGCGAGAGGAGAGCGGGGGTGGGGAGAGAGGGAGGGGGGCGGGGGAGGGCAGCTGTAGGGTGGAGGGGAGGGGGGGGAGGGAGGCGGGGGGGGGGGGGGAGGAGGGGCGGGGAGGCGTGGTGGGGAGCGGAGGGGGGGGGGGGGGGGGCGGGGAAGGTGGGGTGGGGGAACGGGGGGGGAGGACGGCGCGCGCGCGCGGCGGGAAGGGGGGGTCGGGGGTGAGGGGGGGGGGCGGGTAAGGGGGGGGGGGGGGGGGATGGGGGGGGGGAGGGGAGGAGGGGGGGTGGAGAGGGGGAGGGGGGAGGACGAGGGAGGTAGGAGACAAGGGGAGAGGGAGGAGAGATGTAGGGCAACCGCAGGAAAGGGAGGGGGGGGGGCGGCCGGGAGGAAGGAGGAGAGGACGCCGGAGGGAGAAAAGAAAGAGAGCCAGGGCCGGAGAGGGATGGGGATCTGAGAAGGGCGAGGGGAGACGATGTCGGGGAATGCGAGGGGAGAGGAGAGGGAGAAAGAAGGGAAGGGGAGAGGTGAGCAAGAGGAGAGAGAGAGGGAAAGCCGAAGGGAGAGGGAAAAGAGAGGAAGAGAAGAAAGAAAGGGAGAGAGAGAAAGGAGAGAGAGAGAGAGCAGGGAAAGTGAGGAGGGAGAGAAAGAGAAGAGAGAGAGAGAAAGGGAGAGGGAAGGAAAGAATAAGAGGGAGGGGGAGCGAGGGGGGGGGGAAGAGCAAACAACCCAAAACAGATGGAGGGAACGGGGAAAAGGAGGAAGAAAAAAACGAAGAAACAAAGAAGAAAGGCCAAGCACGAGAACCGACAGAGACACACGAGAAGGAAAAGGGAGAGGCGCGCGGGGGCGCGCGGGGAGAAGGGAGAGGCAGGGCGAGGACGCGGAGGGCCCCGGGGGGGAGGGCCGACAGGCGGCAGGGAGAGCCGGGACCGGGAGATGAGCGGGGCGCGGCAGGCGCCAACCAAGGCGGGAGACAGAGCGGCGAGAGGAGTCCCGGGGAACGGGCGGGCAAAGACACACAGTCCGGCGAACGCCGAGGACGTAGGCCGCGGAGAACGCGGCGTCCGGGAGGAAGGCGCGGGGGGCCGGGGGGCGGGCAGCACGCGGTGGACGCAGGCCCGGGCAGTGACGGAGGGCGGGCGGGCACCGGGGGCGCAGCGAGCGCCGGCGGCGCGGACGCGCAGCCGCGGCCGCGACGCCGGCGGTCGGAGGGAGGCTGGCGGCGGGGACGGGCGGCGGCTCCGGCGGACTGCGACGAGAGGGCGGCGACCGGAGCCGCGAGGACGGCACGGCGCCGGGAGCCGAGCGCGAGCGGCCGCCGGGCGCCGGCCGGCGCCGGCGCCGCCGGGCGCCGGCGCCGGCGCGGCGGGGGCGCGCGTCGCGGACGGCGCCGGGCGCCGGCGCCGTCGGCCGGGCGTCCGGGCGCAGATCCGGGGCCGGCCGGGGCCGCCGCCGCCGCCCGCGGCCGAGGGCGGTGGCGCAGCGGGGGGGAGAGGCCGGGCCGTGGCGGGCGGGGGCGCGCGGGGGCGCGGAGCTGGGGGGGGAGGGGGACGGGGCGGGGAGGCGGCGCTAGGCCCCCGAGCGGGGGGCGCGCGGGGGGCGAGGGAGCTGGGCGGCCGGAGGAACACCCCGCGAGCGAGAGAGCAAAGCGAGCGAGCGAAGTCGAGGCGAGCGAGGCGAGCGAGGGAGGCGAGCGGGGCAGCGAGAACGAGCGACACGCGGCGGAACGAGAAGGGCAGAGTAGAGAGGGAGAATAGAAAGCAGGAAGGGGAGGGAAAGAGAGAAAGAGGAATGAGAGGAAAGAGGAGAAGAGGAAGAAAGAGAGGGATACTAGAGGCGGGCCAGGAATGGGGGGGGGACGGAAGGCGGGACGAGGGGGAGAAGACAGGGAAAGAAGGGGAGAAAGAGGAAGAGAGGAAACGGGGTGGCGGGGGAAGATGGAGAGGAGGGGGGGAGAGGGAGAGGGAAAGGGGGAGGGAGGGAGAGAGAGAGAGAAGAAAAAAGAGAAAGAGAGAGAGAGAAGCAAAAAGAAAAAGAGAGAGAGAAAGAAGAAAAAGAAGATAAGAGAGAGGAGAGAGGAGAAGAAAAANAGATGAGCCGGCGGTCCCCAGCCCGATCGCCTCGCCTCCGCCTGACTTCTTCGTCTTCTTGTCAACAGCTTCTTTGTTTTCACATTTATGCTTTTATATATCTTATATATATATATATAATACTTATAATATCATATAATTCTTATATATATATATATATTATATATATATATTAATATATATACTATCATAATTGGTATCTAACTATTATACTATAATGTATATAACAACTTATACATATATTACTCAGATATACTAGTATATAAAGAACATTAATATACTAATAATAAATACAATATATCATTATATAATCGAACTCGTATACATATACTATACTACGTTATATATAACATACTATATACGCTAGCACTATACATATACATAATACATACTACCAACACGATATACATATATATACACTAGCCTAACCTACAGTCATATATACATATACACAATATACTATCATGGCACTTATAACATATACATAACAACTTACATATACCATACACCCATACACCTATTATATTACCACATACATACCATAATATTATACAATATACAACATTATATATCTATATTTAATGATATACTTATATATAAATCATACTATATATACATAATACTATTACATATGTATACATATAACATATAATAGTAACTAATATACATATTATAACATATACATATATATATATACATATATATACATTATACATATACATACATATATACCATTATACATACACATATACATATATATACATAATACATATATACATATATATATTACATATACATATAATATACATATACATATAATTATACATAATACATATAATATTATACATATACATTATACATACATATATACATATATATCATACATATAATATATATATATATATATTAGATATATATATGTTTAAATTATACATATGTGTATATACATATGTATATATACAGTATGTATATATATATGTATATATTACATATGTAATTATATTATGTATGTATATATACATATACATATATTACATATATAAATACATATACATATATAATACATATACAATATATACATCGACATATACATATATATACATATACATTGTACAAATACACATATACACATACATATATGTGTGTGTGTCTGTGTGTGTAAACTGAGTTAAAACAACTGTTTCGAAATTCTCTTGGATTCCATCTTCAGGTCCTGAAGATGGAATCCAAGAGCATTTCTGAAACCTCAGATTTCAATAAATTTAGTTAAGATATTAAGAATAATAAACATATAAATAGGATAGAGAGGTAGACCAGACAGACAGAGAAAGAGAGAATGAGAATGAGTTGACAGACACCCAGACGACGCAAAATAAAACATAAAAACACTAAAATAAAAAAGAAGAGAACTACAAAGATAATCTTTCAAATTGCAATAATCCATCCCCTCCCTCCTTTTTTCGCTTCGCTCGCCCGAAAATAGTTCTACATTTACTTATCTCCCGTGCCCCGTAGATGAACAGTCCGGTTCACGGCGCATCAAAAGTCGGAATTGAAAAAGATGGAAATAAAAAAGAAGGAAAAAAAAAAAAAAGAGAGATGGCCTCTACCCCCCCCCCCCCCCTCCCTACCCTTTTCCCAATTTCCCTCACCCCATCCCCCACCCACCCCATCCCTTTCTCTTCTCACCCTCCCTTGCACCTTCCTTCTACCCCCCCTCCTCAATGCACGCCCCCCCTCCTCCTTCCCCAACTCTCCACTAACCCCTCCCACCCCCCCCTTTGCCCCCATACTCTCACTCCCCCCCCCCAACCTCACTTCCTCTCCCCCTTCCCTCCTTCTCCATCCCCCTCCTCACCTCTTTCTCACCCTCCCTTCTCTACCCCCTCTCCCTCTCCTCACCTCCCCAACTCTCTCACATCCTCTCCCCTACCCCACTCCCCCAACCCAACCCTCACCTCCTCTCCCCTCCCTCTCACTCCTCCCCTCCTCCCCTACCCACTCCCCCTTCCCTCCCCCAATACACGCAGAGTCCCTGGCCAGACGGGGGGAGGCTCCGCGCCGCCGTCCTGATTGGCCGCCGCCCCGCGCCCCGACTGCGAACTGAATAGCTAGTTAGAGTCCCCCGATCCCCGCTCTGATCGCCGACGATAATGACTCTTCCAAGATAATCAGTTGGGACAATTACCGCTGATAGGCCATGCTGCCGGGGTTGCCGTAGAGGTCGCCGCGCTCGGTTGCCTTGGCGAGGGGTCTCGTTCCTTCGGCAGGCAGGCGGGGATGCCTTTTCCTTTTGATTTGTTTTCTTCCTTCTTCTTTTCTTTCCTTTATCCTCCTCCTTCTTCTTCATTTCTTTCTTATCTCCTCCCTCTTATTCTTCATTTCTTTCGTATCTGCTTCTCCTCCTTCTTCATTTCTTTCTTATCTCCTCCTCCTCCTCCTCCTTCTACTTCTTCATTTCTTTCGTATCTCCTCCTCCTCCTCCTCCTCCTTCTACTTCTTCATTTCTTTCTTATCTCCTCCTCCTTCTTCATCATCTCTTAATACTTCAAGAAGGGGTGGTATTTGACATCACTGCGTAATATAACTATATACTATCTGTCTCTATATTTAGCTAGCTGAATAGACAATGTATATATATATGTGTGTTGTGTGTGTGTGGAGAGAGAGCGGGGGAGAGGGGAGAGAGAGGGAGAGAGGGAGAGAGGAGAGAGGGGAGAAGGGGGGGAGAGGGGGAGGAGACGGGAGGAGAGGGGAGGGAGGGAGGGGGGAGGGAGGAGAGGGGGAGGGAGGGAGGGAGGGAGAGAGAGAGAGAGAGAGAAGAGAGAGAGAGGAGAGAGAGAGAGGAGAGAGAGAGAGAGAGAGAGAGAGAGAGAGAGAGAGAGAGACGAGAGAGAGAGAGAGAGAGGAGAGACAGAGCGAGAGAGAGAGAGAGACAGAGAGAGAGAGAAGAGAGAGAAGAGAGAGGAAAGACAAACAGACAAAGAAAAAAATGCACCAAGAAGAAAAAGAGAAGCAAACAAAAGAACAAACAAACAAAAAGAAAAAACATAAAAAAGAAAAGAAAACAAAGAAAGAGACCACTTTAAGTCCGCGTCGAGGAACAAGCGCAGGTACGTGTCCTCCGGGGCGTGCGTGTGCGTCCCGTGTCAGCCGCACAAGGGCCGGGGTCCCCGCCAGTCACGCACAACACGCCCGCCGCCGCCCTATTAAGATAACCATCTCCGCCCATGAGACGCCACGTGCAACAGTTGCGCCTTATTAATCAGTCATCGCAGCCGGTCGGCGCGGAGAAGTCATCGTAAATTTGCTGGGCATCTTAGCGGAAAATTGCTAACTATTCTCTCTTCTTTCTCTCTCTCTTCCTTTTTCCTTTTCCTCTTTCCACTTCCCCCCCCCCCTCTCCCCCTCTCTCTCTCTCTCTCTGCTCCTCTCTCTCTCTCTCTCTGTCTCTCTCTCTCTCTCTCTCTCTCTCTCTCTCTCTCTCTGTCTCTGTCTCTCTGTCTCTCTCTCTGTCTGTCTGTCTGTCTGTCTGTCTGTCTGTCTGTCTCTCTCTCTCTCTCTCTCTAATGCATCGGGCACATTATTGCTACCATTTACAGGGTTTATATAAAAAAGAGTTAAATGCCGTGCGAACAGAAAGGGAGAAAAAGAACGAAATCCTTTAATTCTCGTTTTTTGTCCCCGAGGAGGAAACGAAGTAACCAAACCTAAGTTATCTAAACACACTAAATAGCTTCATTTGTCCAACGGATACTTTTTAGCGGTCGTTTTTTCCTTGTTTGTCTAACAGCGTTCCTCTCAAACCGAGTCGATTGATCAAAAACAACCCCGGATACAAAGTTAAATGACAAACAAACACACGCGAATGGACAAAATACAACAGCAACAGCAAAAAAAGAAGAAAAAAACAGCATCCCCCTTTTCCTCGTAAAAAGAATGTTTAGCGAAGTTCCCCCCACGCTGGCTCTCGGTGACTCACGCAGGTGTGTGAGTGTGCGGCCACATGTGTAGGGCGGCCGCGGGGGAGAGCCACGGGGGAGAGCCACGGGGAAGGGATGAGAGTACCCGGCTGAGTCATGCCACGACGTCACTGGCGCTTCGGAGAGAATATTGCATACATGGGAGCCTGTGGCGGGCGATGATGCGGGGAGAATTCACACATGCAGGTATGACTGTTATATATATATATATATATATATATATATATATATATATATAATATATATATATATATATATATATATATATAATATATATATATATATATGCGCACACACATACCCACACACACAGTAAAACACACACACACCGAGTTAAACACGCACACACACACACACACACACACTGTCTCACTCACTCATCATTCACTCACTCATGCACACAACAGTTAAACACACACACACACATAAGAGACAGGGAGCACATCCCTTTTCCGTGTGCTCATTCGCTTGTGCTGCGTGAGCGTGCGTGTGTCTACCCTTTTAGCCTCCCCCGCCTTCCGCGAAAGCCCAGAAGCGAACTCGCAGCAACAGGGCGCGGAGTTACGGGATATGAACCATCCACCCTCCTCCCGCATTTTTATAAATAAAGAAGACTCATCTGACAAGAGCCCCGGTCCTTTGTTGACGAGGGCCGTGCGGACGCGAGACCCGGTGAAAATAATGCTGGCCTCAAGCACGAGTGACCACCGCGCGAGGGGCGTCGATGCACGGTGCCTCGGCCCACTCAGGACGCGGTACCCGCACTTCTTCGCTGTCGTGCTGTGTTTCCCTTCCGAGCGTCACGTAGCATGTACTGCTTCCTGCTGGTAGTAGAGTGTGTTTTGCATCGTTATCTTACGGTGCGCACGTGTAATCTTTTTTATTTGAGTGTCCTGTGTATCCTGGCTATCAAGCGGTGCGTAATCAACCGTGGCGCAAAAGTGGCAGTCCTAGTGGCCAAATTGTGGCGTTTACAGCGTGTGTCACCTAGTGTCTTTTATTTCCAAGTTTAATCGTGCATACTCCATCCGGGTGGCAACTACCGTAGTGTTCGCTTCTCTAGCGCCAAGTAGTGGAGATGGATGAACCCTCTCACATGATGTATTCAGTTATTCAGCGGCTCGTACCTTGAAAGAGTGTACTAAACATTACGTTGATACAGGAAAGAAGAACAGTTGAACTTGTCGCCCCCTTACTTAGGTGTCACTCTAATGAGAGTGATTTCAGCTTTCTAGAATAGCTAACATAATGTTCTACCACGTGTTACAGTACAAGGAAATAAAAAATAAAAGTAATAAAATGATAAATAAACAATGCAAACATAGTAGTGGGAGATAATTAAATGGAAATAGATACCTGATAATGACACCAAATCTGACTTGTTCTTTTCCCGTGCGTCGATGAAAAAAAAATGAAAAAAAATAATACTTTGTCTATAGTATCGACTGTTTCAAAAAAAAGAAAAAAAAAAACAACGTATTGTTATATAGAATAAAAGATAAATGATCTTTTGTGATAAATCTTGTTCAGACAATAGCCCCGTCCCGGTACGGTGCGTATAAAGTGAGAATCTACATTAAAAAGACTGATTGCTCTCCCTCCCTCCCTCCGCTCCC
>NW_020870130.1:268208-280708 GCF_003789085.1 Penaeus vannamei | reverse complement strand
CTCTCTCTCTTTTCTCTTCATTTTCTCTCTCTCTCTTTCATTTTCTCTCTCTCTCTCTCTCTCTCTCTTTCATTTCTCTCTCTCTCTTTTCATTTTTCTCTCTCTCTTTTCATTTTCTCTCTCTCTCTTTCATTTTCTCTCTCTCTCTTTCATTTTTCTCTCTTCTCTCTTCTCTCCTCTCTCTTTCATTTTCTCTCTCTCTCTTTCATTTTCTCTCTCTCTCTTCATTTTCTCTCTCTCTCTTTCATTTTTCTCTCTCTCTCTTCTTTTCATTCTCTCTCTCTTTCATTTTCTCTCTCTCTCTTCATTTTCTCTCTCTCTCTTTCATTTTCTCTCTCTCTCTTTCATTTCTCTCTCTCTCTTTCATTTTCTCTCTCTCTCTTTCATTTTCTCTCTCTCTCTTCATTTTCTCTCTCTCTCATCTTTCATTTTCTCTCTCTCTCTTTCATTTTCTCTCTCTCTCTTTCATTTTCTCTCTCTCTCTCTTTCTTCTCATTCTCTCTCTCTCTCTCTCTTTCATTTTCTCTCTCTCTCTTTCATTTTCTCTCTCTCTCTTTCATTTCTCTCTCTCTCTTCATTTTCTCTCTCTCTCTTCATTTTCTCTCTCTCTCTTTCATTTTCTCTCTCTCTCTTTCTCTCTCATTTCTCTCTCTCTCTTTTCATTTTCTCTCTCTCTCTTTCATTTCTCTCTCTCTCTTTCATTTCTCTCTCTCTTTCTTTTTCTCTCTCTTTCATTTTCTCTCTCTTTCATTTTCTCTCTCTCTTCATTTTCTCTCTCTCTCTATTTTTCATTCATTTTCTCTCTCTCTTCTTTCATTTTCTCTCTCTCTCTTTCATTTTCTCTCTCTCTCTCTTTCATTTTCTCTCTCTCTCTTTCATTTTCTCTCTCTCTCTTTCATTTTCTCTCTCTCTCTCTTTCATTTTCTCTCTCTCTCTTTCATTTTCTCTCTCTCTCTTCTTCTCTCTCTCTCTTTTCTTTTCTCTCTCTCTCTTTCATTTTCTCTCTCTCTCTTTCATTTTCTCTCTCTCTCTTTTCATTTCTCTCTCTCTCTCTTTTCTCTCTCTCATTTTCTCTCTCTCTCTTTCATCTCTCTCTCTCTCTCACCCGTCCGAAAGATGGCGCTTCCCCTCTTATCACTTCCTGAACTTTTTATTTTATCTTTTATTTTATTTAATTATTTTTTACTTTTTCTTTTTTAGGGGGGGGGGTGTATCTCTTCCCATTTTCCCTTTCCCAGTCGCGGGCCACAGCTGCACGATACGAAACACAACGCCAATTCGTCGACCTCCGGGCGAAGAGGATCACAATCATCCTAAGTGGTTACCGTTCGTCTGCGGAAAGCGATTCATTAAACATATGACTTATTTAAAATATGGACGTAAAGGCATTTTATACAGGATAAAAACAGACAATATTCCCTTAAAATATGGACGTAAAGGCATTTTAAACACGATAAAAACAGACGATATTCCGTTAAGAGTAAACTATATGTCTTCATTCCCGTTAGTGAATATTACGTTGCTGAATTACATCCAACATATATGTGTGTGGTTAATTCGCGCGGAATCTCGACGTAATGTTCCTTCTCATTCCTTGGCATGGCGCAGTTAGGCAGGATATCTGATATTCCATTGTATAATACTGTTTAGATTGTTTATATAAAAAATATATACGTTTCCCATTACCTCTGCGTCTTCTTTACTTTCTTTACCTTCCTCTTATTTAGCTTTTATTCCTTTTATTCTCCAAGTTGTGCAATTTCTCCTTCCGTCTTCCTTATTTCATTCCCTTTCTCTTCCATCTTCATTTTCCTCCTCCTCCTTCTACGCCTAACTGCTAAAACCATTTCCACATTTTTCTTTTCTTTTAAACAATGCTTCCTCCTTACCCTTTCCTCCTCGCTCACCTTCTTCCTCCCTTGCCCCACGCGCGCCCTAATTCGTTTCCTCCCTCTCTCTTCCTCCTCCCACAATAACTCTTTCGTGTCCTCCTCGGCTTTGTCCCGTCCTTTCTCCGCCTCGTCTTCCGTCAGTTCCCTCCGTGGGTTATGGCCTCTGATGTCCGTCTTCTTTGTCCTCTCCCGTAATTTTTTTTCTCGTTCCTGTTCCTCCTTCCCGTCCTCCTCTTCCTCCTTACCGTCCTCCTCTTCCTCTCACTCTTTCTCCTTCCTGTCCTCCTCTTCCTCCTTTCCGTCCTCCTCTTCCTCTCCTCTTCCTCTTTACCTTCCTCCTCTTCCTCTCACTCTTCCTTCCTTCCTTCCTTCTTCCTCGCCCTCCTCTTCCACTCATTCTTCCTCCTTCCCGTCCTCCTCTTCCTCTCGCTCTTCCTTCCCTCTCCCCTTCCGCTACAACCCTTCAGCCTCGCCCCGTCAGATCTACACCTCGTCCTCTGTCAGTCCCCACACCTGCTGAAGACTTCTCTTCCATCTCTCTTCTTTCTCATTACTTCCATTTCCCCTCTTCATCTTCCTTTTCTCTCTTCTCTCTCTCTCTGCCACGTCTTCTCCGGCCTCAAAGCGACGTCTTCCATTCGTCCCACGTGTTAGTCTCCCCTGTCGTCGCGCCCCAAACAAGCCACGAGGCACACCGACCTCCTTGGCCCTCGGTGCTTATAAGTGGCACTGTGAATCTTTATACGGGGTCGTTTTCTCCCCGGATGGTTTGGAGACTGTATAAAACGGGTGTTTTTTACGCTTTATTTAACGCCGTCTTCTAGGATGATACATTCATTATCATTATTTTGTTAATCTAATTTTACTTATCTGCTATTGTCTATTTTTCAGGACGGGGAGGGGGGGGGGGGTCCTCTACTTCTGTTTCAAGATTGGATGAGATTCTTTTAAGGAAAATAAGTCGTTCAAAAGAGCCTAGTCTCAATTACACTCTTTCGCCATTACGACATTACTGTGTCTTGTAAAACAGAAGCATATACATGGAGTGTTGATCCACGTGCTACTATACAATACACGTTTTGTTAAACCATTCAATAATTATTTTTCATTTTCAAAATGACTAATAAGTTTTGCGCTCTGCTGAACATTTTATGCATCAATTAGTCTTTTTTCATGCCGTGTTAAGCTTCAAACGATATTTGAAAATGTTGTGATATCCATCTGAAAGATCATGACTCAAAATTGTTTCCTGTGACAACTGAAAAAAGGGTAATATTTTCAATATCAAACTAATCATCAATGCTGTGCCTCTCATTAGCTGACCATCACCAATATTTTTTTCAGAATCATCATCATTACGAATGCCATCAATGCTCACCACCAACAAGACACCCACACAGACAGACACCCACACAGACAGACACCCACACCCACACACCCACACACACGCACACACTCAAACACGCACACACCCACACCACACACACACGCCCTTCATGCCGCCCCTCACTCTCACAACTCCCCTCCCTTCGGCTCCCCCGCCGGCGCCCTCGGCTTCCCCGGAATCACGCGCCCTTCTCCTTCTCCTTCCGCAGAGGCGGCATGTGAGAACCTCCTTTCCGCTGATGACGTCATGGGACAGGCCAATGATGACGTAATGGACCATGTCTGCGTCACGGTTCGCGATGACGTAATGGTCGCTTGACACGTCCTCCAGCAGCCGCCACAAGCACCGCCCACTGCCCCTGCCTCGCCACGCCCCCGTCATGCGGGTGGCGGGCACCAGGGGCAAGAGGAGGGTGGTCTCTCTCCTGCTGGTGCTCCTGCTAGCTCACCTGCTCCTGCTGCTGCTGCTGCTGTTGCTGCTGCGGCCGGACCCCCAGCCGCCCCTGCCGCCCCCAGCTGACCAGGCGTCGCCCCCGCTGCCGCACACGAGGATCGAAGGTGAGCTCTCCTCTCCCGCCCAGCTTCATCCTGCACTCCTCATCTTTGTCTTTCTATTGCGGACCTTTGGCCGGTCTCAAATGCCTGTTATTTCATTTTCGCGTTTAAATGCTCTCTTTATGAATGCTATATTTCCCTCATTTTCGTATGCACTTTTATCCACCTGACTCGGAAGTACAGTAAAAAAAAAACTTTCTTTGAAAATATGTGTATTCTAAAAGATATTTCAAACCCTATTCTTAATTCCATCGTGAGAGATATTAAAAAAAAAAAAAAAAAAAAAAAAAAAAAAAAAAAAAAAACTTTCTTTGAAAATATGTGTATTCTAAAAGATATTTCAAACCCTATTCTTAATTCCATCGTGAGAGATTAAAAAAATATCTAGTAACTCAATAGCCACAGGAAACTAAACTACATCTTTCTAAATGTCATATTTGGTCGAGGTTGTATTTATTTCAAAACTTTATATTCATCAATACTTTTTCTTTACGTTTTTTTTCCCTTTTTAATGTGAGTGTTCCCCCAGGGCATAAAACACCAATGCATTCTAGTCTTCCTGGAGATTTTTTCTTTTTTTCCGTTTTTTTTCTTCTTCTTCCTTTTGGTAAAGAAAAATAAATAAAAAAAAAAAAAAAAAATAAAAAAAAAACGTTATTTTTTTCTTCTTCCTTTTGGTTTTAAAAAAAAAATCTTTCTTTTGCTATAAAAAAAAAAAACGATCACGTGCTCACCCCCCCCCCCTCGTGCCTTAATCCATCACGACCGATGATAACGCAGGAGACTTATCCCCAAATAATTGCTCTTTAAGTAACTCATTTCCAAAATTACTGAATTCCGAGACGCAAACTTTTCAATATTTTATTTCATTTTCCAAACATCTAACTCCCAAGCGTGTCACTTCCAAAACGGAGGAGCATCATGATATATAAAATCTATAATTTAAAAGTTTTATAATTCATAATTTATAAGTTAATTTATAATTATATCAATAATCTATAAGTTTTTAATTTTTAATTTATTCTATAATCTATAAGTTTTCATTTATAAGATTTATGTGTGTTTTGGCACATGTATTTGCCTACAAAAAAAATAAGGATTATAATCACGAAAATAATACGTAAACACAAAGCAAATGACTACAGATTATAAAGACAAATATTTATCATAGCTTAATAGCGCTAGCCATATTCCGTACTGTGACGTCACGACAGCCTTTCTCATAAACTCCTGATAAGACATTTTTTTGGCTCTTGTTATCTCAGTTTTCTTTATTTATCGTTATTTTTCATATTTTCGCCTTTATTAACTTATTTAGAAGTTTATTACTTTATCATTCCATTTTTCCTATCCGTATATTTTAGGGTTATTATCATACTGCACATACAATAGAGAAAAGGAGAGAGAGAGAGAGAGAGAGAGAGAGAGAGAGAGAGAGAGAGAGAGAAGAGAGAGAGAGAGAGAGAGAGAGAGAGAGAGAGAGAGAGGAGAGAGACGGGTAGAGAGAGAGAGATGGGTAGACAGCCAGAGATGCACACATATACATAGAATTTCACACACACACACACACACACGGTACTATGTCCTAATACCCTCACAATGCTTACCCTACAACCCCCTCCCCAACCCCCAACCCCAACGCCCCTCCCCCTCCCCATACACCTACTCCCAACACTCCTGTTATCAAACCCTACTGCTCCCTTCTCCCTCCCCTCTCCCCTCCCCCCTCCCTCTTCCCTCCCCCCCTCCCCCCCCACCCTCTCCGTACCTCAACACCTCCACTGCAAATATTGCCTCGTGAAGTGCACTGGGATTGCCCGAGATTTACAGCAGGCTAATATAGGGATTTACGCGATAAATATCCGAGTTATTTTTAGACAGGAGGAGCGGAGAAAGGAGAGAGAGGATGGACAAAGGGAGAGAGAGAGAGAGGGGGGGGGAGGGGAGGGAAAGAGATGGGGGAGAAGGAGAGATGGAGAATAGGGGGGGGGAAGGGAAGGAAAGATGAAGAGGAGAGTTGGTGAATCGAAGGGAGATGTAAAAAGGATATGATAAAGAAGAGATGGAACCCGTTAGTGAGTTAAAATGAGTCACAGACAAATAAACAAGCACATGCGCAAACAGACACCCACAAAACACCCACACACCACACACCCACACACGCACACACGCACCCCCCCCCCCCCCTCACACACACACATACAGACACACAGACACACACACACACACAAACACACACACACACACATACGCACCCCCCCCCCCCTCACACACACACAACCCAGCTCTATAGATGCGCGCGCGCGTGTATACATCCGTATGGTTGTATGTGGCTTCGGAGGGGGGGGGGGGGAGGATAAATGCGAGCGTGCCCGAGCGAATGAAAAATAAATCCACACGATTGATGAAACTGGAATAAGGGATTTTTAGATTTTCCACTCTTATTCGGATTAAATCACATTTTTTTGTAATAAGGGATTAAATATGAACCCAATAGGATATATAAAGAGACCCATTGAAGGTGATAAACGCTTTGCTATGACAGCTCCATTGTTTAGGAAGAGAGAGACAACAAAGATAAAATAAAAATGAGCTCTTCCAACTAGAGAGAGAGAGAGAGAGAGATAGTGACAGATGGATAACTATAACTTAGATAGAAAGAGAGAGGATGTGTATGAAAGGGAAAGAAAAAAGAAAGGAGAGAGAGAGAGAAACAGAATGAGAGAGAGAGAGAGAGAAACAGAAATGAGAGAGTGAGAGCGAGAGAGAGTCATACATACAAAGAGAGGGAGACAAACAGAAAGAGAGATGGGGGAACCGAAAAAAAAAAAAAAAAAAAAAAAAAAAAAAAAAAAAAAAAACACGTGTTTCCCGACGATGTGTTTTTATCACCCGAGAATCAAATGTCACTTATCTCATATAGTTTCCCAGAAGACATTATCCTTCCTTCTAAGAAAAAGCGCAGACAGTGAGCTTAGTCGACCGTCCTCCGCGACCCTTGCTCATGCACAATTAACAAACACCTACCTGCCTGAACCTCAGCTCACCTGCCTGAAGCTCAAAAGCTCAAACTCAGGCTTGAACCTCAGCTCACCTGCCTGAACCTCAGCTCTGAACCGCTGAACCTCAGCTCAACTCTCACCTGCCTGAACCCTCAGCAACCTGCTGAGCTCAACCCTCAGCTCACCTCTTGAACCTCAGCTCAAACTCTCAGCTGAACCTCAGCTCACTGCCTGAACCTCAAACCTCAGCTCACTGCCTGCCCTGAAAGCTCACCTGCCTGAGAACTCTCAACCTCAGCTGAAGCCTCACCTGCCTGAACCTGCAGCTCACCTGCCTGAACCTCAGCTCACCTGCCCGAACCTCAGCTCCTGCCTGCTCTGAACCTCAGCTCAAACCTTAGCTCTGCCTGAACCTCAGCTCACAACCTCAGCTCTGAACCCAGCTCACCTGCCCGAACCTCAGAACCTCAGCTCACAACCTCAGAAACCTCAGCTCCCCTCTGAGCTCTGAACAGCTCACCTGCCTCAGCTCACCTGCCTGAACTGCTCACCTGCTGAAACCTCAGCTCACCTGCCTGAACCTCAGCTCACCTGCCCGAACCTCAGCTCACCTGCCTGAACCAGCTCACCCGCCTGAACCTCAGCTCACCTGCCTGAGCTCACCTGCCTGAACCTCAGCTCACCCTGCCTGAACTCAGCTCACCTGCCTGAACCCCAGCTCACCTGCCTGAACCTCAGCTCACCTGAACCTCAGCTCACCTGCCTGAACTCAGCTCACCTGCCTGAACCCCACTCACCTGCCTTGAACCTCAGCTCACCTGCCTGAACCTCAGCTCACCTGCCTGAACCCTCAGCTCACCTGCCTGAAGCTCCTCCTGAACCTCAGCTCACCTGCCTGAACCACTCACCTGCTGAACCTCAGCTCTTCAGAACCTCAGCTACCTGCCGAACCTCAGCTCACCTCCTGAACCTCAGCTCACCTGCCTGAACCTCAGCTCACCTGAACTCAGCTCACTGCCTGACCCTCAGCTCACCTGCTGAACTCAGCGCCTTCAGCTCACCTGCCTGAACCTCAGCTCAGCCTGAACCTCAGCTCAACCTGCTCACCCTGCCTGAACCTCAGCTCACCACTGCCTGAACCTCCCTCAGCTCACCTGCCTGAACCTGCAGCTCCTCAGCCTGCCTGAACCTCAGCTCGCTCAGCTCTCAGCTCACCTGCCTTGAACCTCAGCTCACTGCCTTGAACCTCAGCTCACCTGCCTGAACCTCAGCTCACCTGCCTTGAACCCTCAGCTCACCTGCCTGAACCTCAGCTCACTGCCTGAAACCTCAGCTCACTGCCTGAACCTCAGAAACCTCAGCTCTTCCTGAACCAGCTCACCTGCCTGAACCTCAGAACTCAGCTCACCTGCCGAACCTCAGCCCTGCCTGAACCCCAGCCGAACCTCACTCACCTGCCCGAACCTCAGTCACCTGCCGAACCTCAGC
Source organism: Penaeus vannamei (assembly GCF_003789085.1). Taxonomy (NCBI): domain Eukaryota; kingdom Metazoa; phylum Arthropoda; class Malacostraca; order Decapoda; family Penaeidae; genus Penaeus; species Penaeus vannamei. The sequence goes on along the minus strand of NW_020870130.1, from coordinate 272,385 downwards.
TCACCTGCCTGAACCTCAGTCACCTGCGAACCTCAGCTCACCTGCCTGAACCCAGCTCACCTGCCGAACCTCAGTCTCACCTGCCGAACCTCCTCACCTGCCGAACCTCAGTCTCAGCTCACTCCAGCTCACCTGCCTGAACCCCAGCACCTGCCCGAACCTCAGCTCACCTGCGAACCTCAGCTCAACCTGCAACCTCAGCTCACCTGCCTGAACCTCAGCTTCACCTGCCTGGAACCTCAGCTCACCTGCCTGAACCTCAGCTCACCTGCCTGAACCTCAGCTCACCTGCCTGAACCTCAGCTCACCTGCCTGAACCTCAGCTCACCTGCTGACCTCAGCTCACCTGCCTGAACCTCAGCTCACCTGCCTGAACCTCAGCTCACCTGCTGAACCTCAAGCTCACCTGCCTGAACCTCAGCTCACCTGCTGAACTCAGCTCAGCCCCTCAGCTCACCTGCCGACCTGCTACCTGCTGAACCTCAGCTCACTGCCTGAACCCCAGCTCACCTGCCGCTCACTGCCTGAACCTCAGCTCACTGCTGAACCTCACCTGCCTGAACCTCAGCTCACTGCCCCTGCCCTCAGCTCACCTGCCTGAACCTCACTCACCTGCTGAACCTCAGCTCACCTGCCTGAACCTCAGCTCACCTGCCTGAACCCTCAGCTCACCTGCCTGAACCTCAGCTCACCTGCCTGAACCTCAGCTCACCTGCCTGAACCTCAGCTCACCTGCCTTGAACCTCAGCTCACTTGCCTGAACCTCAGCTCACCTGCCTGAACCTCAGCTCTTCCTGAACCCTCAGCTCACCTGCCTGAACCTCAGCTCACCTGCTCACCCTCACTCACCTGCCTGAACCTCAGCTCTTCAGCTTGCTTGAACCCTCAGCTCACTGCTGAACCAGCTCACCTGCCTTGAACCCTCAGCTCACCTGCCTGAACCTCAGCTCACCTGCGAACCTCAGCTCACTTGCTTGAACCAGCTCACCTGCCTGAACCTCAGCTCACCTGCGCTGAACCCTCAGCTCAACCTTCAGCTGACCTGCCCCTCAGCCTGCTGAACCTCAGCTCTTCCTGAACCAGCTCACCTGCCTTGAACCTCAGCTCACCTGCCTGAACCTCAGCTCACCTGCCTGAAACGCCTCAGCTCACCTGCCTGAACCTCAGCCTCACCTGCTGAACCTCAGCTCAACCCTCAGCTCACCTGCCTGAAAAGCTCTCCTGCTCACCTGCCTCAAACCTCAGCTCACCTGAACCTCAGCCTTGAACAACCTCAGCTCACCTGCTGAACCTGAACCAGCTCCTGCCTGTCCTGTCACAGTGTCCTCCAGCCTCACAAAAGAGTGGCTCTAAACTGGCGCTCGAACGGCCCTCCCTCCCTGCCGGGCCCACACTTTCTCCTGCGTGTCCTCAATACTGACGCGAATCTACACATCGCGACACTCTTTGTCATTCGATTTATTTTCTCTCCCATATTCCATCTCGAATTTCTTCCCATATTTTTGTTTCTCCATCCCCCTCTTTCCTTTCTTTTTTCTATCTTTTTTTTTCGTTTTCTTTCCTTTCTTATTTTTTTTTCTTCTTTCATTTTCTTTCCTCTCTTATTCTTTTTTTTTCTTTTTTCTTCTTTCTTTTTTTCGTTTTCTTTCCTTTCTTATTCATTTTCTTTTCTTTTTTTCTTTTCTTTCGTTTTTTATTCATTATTTTTCTTCCTTTTTTTGGTTTTCTTTCTCTTATTTTCTATCCTTTATCATTCATTTCTTTTCTTCCTCTTTCTTTCTCTTTCTCTCGCCTCCTCCTCCTCCGTGAGAACTATCGCTTGAATCCCCTTCGGCGCAACAAGCGATCCCTGGCCACTTCGTTAGCTTGCGTTCCCGCCCCGCCTTCCGCAGACGCCAGCTCTCCTCTCTGGAAATTCCTCCTAATAAGATCTTTTAAACCTTCCTGGAGGGAGATAGATGTACCTGGAGGGATGTGTGTGTGTGTGTGGGAGTGTGGGAGTGTGTGTGTGTGTGTGTCTTTGCGTGTGTATGTGTGTGTGGGTTTACATGTCAATTTGTGTGGTGTGTGGTGTGTGTGTGTGTGTGTGTGTGTGTGTGTGTGTGTGTGTGTGTGTGTGTGTGTGTGTGTGTGTGTGTGTGTGTGTGTGTTGCGTGTGTGTGTTTGTGTGTGTGTGTTTGCGTGTGCATTTGTGTGTGTGTTTGCGTGTGCATTTGTGTGTGTATTTGCGCGTGTGTGTGACACAATCTACCACCACAACCGACAAACACCCAAAGCCCTCCGCCGCAGCCACGAGCGCCGCCCCTGACGAAGCAAGCGGAGTCCCCCGGGATCGCCACGTGGGGGGATTGATCACTTTCGGCGAGACGAGACCTTGGCCTCGACTCGGTAATTAGCCGTCTATTGATCAGGGTTTTTTCCCTCAAGATGCTCCTCCGGCTCTTGCAACAGACACAAAGACTGGCAGGATGTTATGCCCTTTCCCCGCGCTGCGCCTCTTGAACAATGCTTCGAAATATCTGGTAATCATTTTATTTAGATATCGCGTGGGTGATTAGTCGCTAAGAATCTCTCTAAATCAGAACGAATTATCAAAATGAGTAACATTAGTTCGAAATATCAAATGATTTTTTTTTTTTTTTAATCACATGGGTGATTAGTCTTCAAAAATCTCTAAAACAGAACGAATTGTCAGAGTAAAAAAATAGAATGCAATTATAATCACTAATAAAATATCCCAAACCAGACCTTTCTGAAACCTGCAAGTTCAATCATCTTTCCAAATTTCCATCCTTTATTTATACTCCTTCAAGTCAACCGTTCGTTGAAATGCCTTTTCTCAATAAAACTGATTTATATGAATAAAACGTCCTCTCAGTCATAGGAACCTTCAGCTCAATAATTCTAAAACGAAGCACTGCTCTTTTCTTCTCCACAGTATATATTTCCCGTAAATAAACACAACTATCAGCGCTACACTTAGTAATTCCCTTGTTTATCACGTCTTCTCTCCATCCTCGGTTTATCGTCGTCCACCCTGTCTTCGTAAATCGTGCGTCTTTTGTTTCGGGAATCGTCAGCTGTATTCGCATTTCTCCTTAGCGCGCCATTTTTCCCTCCCCAAATGGAGCTCCGAACCCATTTTTCGTTCGCGTCCGGCCGCGGTTCGTTCGCTCCGAATCCGTGGTTCGTTCGCTCGACTGATCGAACGATACTCTATTTTTACGTTCACCTGTGCTTCTTCGTACGTTCAGAGAGAGAGAGAGGGGAGAGGGAGGAGGAGGAGGGAGGGAGGGAGGGAGGGGGGGGAGAGAGAGAGAGAGAGAGAGAGAGAGAGAGAGAGAGAGAGAGAGAGAGAGAGAGAGGAGAGAGAGAGAGAGAGAGAGAGAGAGAGAGAGAGAGAGAGAGAGAAGAGAGAGAGAGAGAAGAGAGAGAGAGAGAAGAGAAAGAGAGAGAGAGAGAGAGAGAGAGAAGAGAGAGAGAGAGAGAAGAGAGAGAGAGAGAGAGAGAGAGAAGAAAGAAAGAAGAGAAAGAGAAAGACAAAGAGAGAAGAGAGAGACAGAGAGAGAAAGAATAAGAGACAGAGACAGACAGAGAGGAAAGAAACAAAAAACCACGTTCGGTAATGAGAGAGCAGAGGAACAGGTGAAGCGACAGATCGTGCAAACAGAGCGGAGCGACAGCGCCTTATCAAGTTGTAAATCCGGAGAGGCAAATAAAGGTGTCCGTAGGAGAAGACGGCGCGGATCTCCTTCAAGATAGAGGATTTTAGGAGTCCTTTCTCCGGCAACGTGCGTTTTGCCTGCGCGGTTTTACGCCGGCAGTTTGAATTATAGTTAAGTGCCTTTTTATGGAGTAATTACTTGATTTTACGCTAATTCACACACACACACACACGAGCCAAAAGTACACCAAACACAGACTCGATACATAACCAATAAACCCATCTATTTCGAATAGGTGACCGAAGAAAGAGTGAGGCAAGAGAGGAGAGAATAAGCGTTTGCCTCAGCCGGGGACGGCACACTTTCCGAGAAATCACTGACCCTGATCCAAGTCTCCGCGGGACGCAAGGGTTAATGGCGATCCTGCGCTGGTGTCACTCCCCTCCCTCCTCCCAACGTGGCACTCCCTCCTCCTCCACCTCTGCCCCCGTGGCACTCCCCCTCTCCCTCCT
>NW_020870130.1:258208-263208 GCF_003789085.1 Penaeus vannamei | reverse complement strand
TAGTGGGATACTTTGTCACTTGAGTTGATGTGTGACTTGGGAACTTAGATTTAATGTGGCTCAGAGACTTAAAAATGTACTTGTTTACTGACACTGATGTGTGACGGGAACTTAGATTTAATGTGGCTCAGAGACTTTACTTGTGACTGATGTGGCTCACTTGTACTGACGGACTTTAGATGTGGCTTCTTTGCTTAGGAACTATTTAATGATTTGTATTGCTGCCGATGTGTGACTCTTACTCAGAGACTTAAAAATGTATCTGACGTACTGACCTTGATTTAATGTGGCTCAGAGACTTTAAAATATACTTGTTGAATAACTCGCACTGATTTGTGAAATATAGGAATATTAAACGATTTAGTGACGCATTATTATAAAAAAAGTAAGTCACCCGATCTATCACAAGCGACGCATTCTCAACTGCAACAAAAAACATAAAGCTTAAAATGCCGCTTCAACCCAAAGCTTGAGCCTCGAACATAGTGCTATACCGCACTATTTTCGCACTATTTTCTCGGATATTTGCTCACCGCCATTTCTTTTCTTTCTTTTTTTCTTTTTTCTTTTTTTATAATAATTCTCTCGCTCGCTATTGTTGTTGTTTTCGTAATATTTGCCTATCTTTGATATCGGATGAATAATGCTATCTTGCCATATTTTTTGTCGCATGTGTGAATATTCTCTCTTTCTCTGTCTCTGTCTGTCTGTCTGTCTCTCTCTCTCTGTGTCTGTCTGTCTGTGTCTGTGTCTCCCTCTTCCTTTCCTCTACCTCCCCTCCATCTCCATTCCCCCTCTCCCCTCTCCCCCTCTCCCTCTCCTCTCTCCCTCTCCCCTCCCCCTCCATCTCCCCTTCCCTCTCTCCTGTCATCCTCCTGGTCGATATATTTCAACTCGTCTCTACACGACATTTTTTGGCCTCCATACTTTTTTAATATCTCGCCACACGCCATACCGATATATTGCATCCGGAGCCAATATTTTCTTTTCGTTTCTTTCCCTCCACTTTTCCTGTTAACAGCAGTCACACAATGGGCTGTAATTTGAAGTGGAACGGTTCGTATGAGGATTTTAATATACACGAGCGAGAGGAAAATAGAGATGATGATGATGAGAGAGAGAGAGAGAGAGAGAGAGAGAGAGAGAGAGAGAGAGAGAGAGAGAGAGAGAGAGAGAGAGAGAGAGAGAGAGAGAGAGAGAGAGAGAGAGAGAGAACGAACTTCGTTATCAAATGGAACGAGTTCGCTAACAAGTTCTGTTGCCTTCTTATATTGCTGTGTGTATTTGGTTACATACATACATACACAAATGCATACATGCACGTATACATATATGCATACATACAAGCATGAATATATAGATACAGACAGACAGACATTCGTATACACGTATAATCATACATATTTTAATTCATATATAGGATTCATTCAGTATACTTGTATTTGTTTGATAGATGGATACACAGATACACACACACACACACACACATACTCACACACACACACACACACATACTCACACACACACATACACACACACGAACACATACAGACACAAACGTACACACACACACTCACAGATATATATTTCCATATCCATATCCATTGACTCTAGCAACACGCACATAACCGCCGCCCTTGACAAGGCCTTGCTAACCCGGCCTCTCTCTCCCTTCAGATAACACGTTCCTGCTGCAGAAGGAGGACTACTTCCAGGTCGATGACAGTCTTATGAATTACGTCTACACTTCCCACCAGGTGAGTCCCCCGGCCGGATACGCGCCCCCGGAGGCACGAGCGAGTGCGCGGATGCCGAGGCGTGGGCGCGAAGTGTCCGTTCGTACGCCCATGCCGTGTGCAACTCCTTAGCTCCTCCATTCACACCGTGTGCACCTCCTGGCCCGTTCTGCATACGCCCAGGCCCTTTACGAGCACCTTTATTTCCGTTCGCCAATCATGCTGGAACGAGCGGCCCATCAATCCGGCGGCGAGGGAGCGAGCCAGGCCGACGAGGGGGACGCCGACGCCGACTCCACGCCCCTAGACCCCCGCCCCCCCCCTAGACCTCCTTCCTCGTCGGACGCGCGGCCGCGGATCGACTCCCTCGCCCGCCCGACGGACATCGCGGGTCGCGGACGGATGCGGGAGCTGGTGGACCTGTCGCCGCCTCCGGTTCGCCTCCTCTTCCGGGGATCTTCGGCGGGGGATATTTGCGCGGAGAGAAGGTGGCGTGGAGAGAAATAATACAAATAGATTGGCAGGGAGAGATAGATAAAGAGAGAGAGAGAGGGAGGAAGGGAGGGAGACACAGACAGAAAGGTAAACCGACACACAACGGAATGAATGAAAAAAAAAAAAAAAAAAAACGAGAGCACGAGAAGGGAAACAAAAGAAAAAAATATGAGAAAAAAAAACACGGAAGACAGAAATGCAACCACCCCAAAGTCACCACCACCTGTCCAATCCCCGGTCACCCGTGCCATAAATACATCAACACCTGATTAAGTGAGAGCCGGGGAAGCCTTTCGTGGGAACACCAGTGCCACTCTGGGCGCCTCCCCTCACCCCCTCACCCCCCACCCGGCACATCAATCTGCCTGGATTCTTGAGCTAAAAGGAAAGAGATATAAAGCGCAAGGAAGACGAGACTGCCAAAGAAGGGAATGGAGAAAAAGAGAGTGTGATACGGGGGGAGGGAGGGAGGGAGGAGAGAGTGAGAGGGGGAGGGAGGGAGGAGGGAGAGAGAGAGAGAGAAGAGATAGATAGAAAATAGCAACAGAGAGACAGAAAAAGAATGTCCTCTCTCTCAGTCTCTCTCTCTCTCTCTCTCTCTCTCTCTCTCTCTCTCTCTCTCTCTCTCTCTCTCTCTCTCTCTCTCTCTCTCTCTCTCTCTCTCCTCTCTCTCTCTCCCGTTATCCCCTTTGTTTCTTCACACCCTACACTTCCTTCCTCTTCCTCTTCCTCTTCCCCTCCTCCCTCTTCCCCTCTGCCTCTCCTCCCCTCTTCTCGTCTCCGTGTCCCTCCTCCTCCTCCTCCTCTCCCTCCTCCTCGTCTCCCTCCTCCTGTCCCCTCCTCCTCCTCCTCGTCTCCGTGTCCCTCCTCCTCTGTCCTCCTCCCTCCTCATTTGGCCTTTCATGGCGTCTCATTTGTTTGAGTTTCCCTTAACGACGGTGTCTTCGATCGCTTGATTCACCTGGATATCGCGCGAGATATCCCAGCCTGCGTCCGGTCTTCGAGGGGACCTTGCGAGGGAACCTTGCGAGGGGAACCTTGCGAGGGAACCTTTCGGGGGACCTTGCAGGACCTTCGAGGAGCGCGAGAGGAACCTTGCGAGGGGAACCTTTCGAAGGGGGAACCTTGCGAGGGTTTCGAGGACCTTTCGAGGGGACCTCGAGGGAACCTTTCGAGGAGCCTTGCGGGGGAACCTTTCGAGGGGAACCTTTCGAGGGGACCTTTCGAGGGACCTTTCGAGGGGACCTTGCGAGGGGAGCCTTTCGAGGGGACCTTGCGAGGGGAAACCTTTCGAGGGGGCGCCTTTCGAGCCCTTGCGAGGGAACGTTTCGAGGGGAACCTTTCGAGGGACCTTCGAGGGACCTTGCGAGGAACCTTTCGAGGGGGGGACCTTGCGAGGGGGAACCTTTCGAGGGGGAGGAACCTTTCGACGAGGGGAACCTTGCGGGGACCTTGCGAGGGGAACCTTTCGAGGGAGGGACCTTTCGAGGGGGACCTTGCGAGGGGAACCTTTCGGGGGACCTTTCGAGAGGACCTTGGGGAGCGAGGGGGAACCTTTCGGGGACCTGTGATGGGAACTTTACTGCAGGAACCTTGCGAGTATTGCATTATAATTAGTCTCTGAATTCCTTTATACCGTCCCTTTATTCATTGGCGATAAGAAAGGGAGAATGATGGTAACAACTACAATAGGAATAAGAATAAATAGATAAAAAGAATGAGCAATAAATGATGCTAGTAACTCTTACTCATTATGCTGTCAGTGCGGGTAATATCTGGAATGATAATAGCAGGTTTTTTATTGTGATTTGTATAATCATGAAAACTTTAGGTTTTAGGCGAAAAAAGCATACACCAAATTTGTCAGCTACTACAATGAAAAGGAAAAACGAACAAAAAGAAAAAGAAAAAAAAAAAAAAAACAAAAGGAAAAGAAAAAGGGGAAAAAAAGAAACAAAAAAAAACAGGCAAAACAAAAAGGAAAAGGAAAAAGAAAAAAAAAAAAACACAAAACAAAAAAACAAAAATGAAAAACAAACAGACTCACGACCGAAAAAAAGACAGCCAACCTCCACCGACCCAAAAACAAAGCCGAGTGACAATCGAGCGCCTTTCGGCCCAGCGGCATCAAGGCTAATGAACTCTCGCGGATGTGAATGGCGACACGCGGGGCGAGTCCCCTTCATGCCACAACACCGGCTTGAGCCCTTGAGTGCCCAGCGAGCGAGGAGGAACGCGAGGTGTAAAGTCGCGGCTAATCACACGGTCCATCGCGACGCTCCGGTTTTGAGTTACGGCGCGGAAGGGAGGGGGCGGCCGTCCCTCGCCTCGGGGCGCGGAGAGGAGCGCCAGCCGCGCCCCCTGCCGTCGCAACACGCGTTCCCCCGGGGAGACAAGGTGCCAGTCACTGCCACAGGCCTACGGACACGTACGTGCACACACACACACACACACACATACACGCACACACGCACACACAGACACACACGCACACACAAACACTCGCATACTCGTACACACACGCGCACACACACACACACACACACACACACACACACACACACACACACACACACACACACACACACACACACACACACACACACCACACAAACACCCCCCACACACAACACACACACACACACACACACACACAAACACCCCCACACACACACACCACAAACACCCCCCCCACACACACACACCCTCGGCCGCCCCCGCAGCGCCCCCGGCTGCCTCCTCTCCGAGAGCCACGCTTTACGGCCTCGC
>NW_020870130.1:250708-253208 GCF_003789085.1 Penaeus vannamei | reverse complement strand
AATCCCACCTTCCCTCCCCCGCCCTCTCTCCCCCCCCTCCCCCACACTGGCTCTGAAGGGTCGTATCAAATATTGACAGATCTTCCTCACAGTAGGCATTACTGTAAAAGGAAATATCGTCAGAATTCGAGTACAAATACACACACTTTTTAATAGCACGGACGGCGTTGCTGTGTCGCCGTTACGGGGCGTTTATCCGGCCTTTCCACGTGCCGCTACAACCGGTTAGTCTCAATTCCACTACACGGGAGTATATCCATGCTTTTCTTTTTTTTCCATTGGAGTTATGTTCTTTTTTTTTTACAATTACACGCGTGTTTATGCTACGTTTCTTTATTCCTCTACGCGAGATTTTATTCTATTCCTTCTGTTTCTGGTGTTTTTTTTTTTCTCTCGTTTTTTTCTCCACACATGTTTATCCAGTCTCTTCCTTTCCACCATTTATCCGGTCTTTCTTCCTAGTCCTTCCCCTCTCCTTTTTTCCTCTTCCTGTCATTTATTTTTTATTGCGTGTCTCTCCTCCATTAGTTTTAACTTTTTTGCCTTTACTTTTTTACTTCTCTCTTCTGCATTTCCCGTTTTAACCGACTCAATTTTTCACTCTTGGCTTTTCCTTCTTCCTTTGCTCAGTTTTCTACCTTCCTCCCTCTTCCCATTTGTTCTTCCTATCTTCCTTCCCCTCTTCTTCCGCGTTATATCCCTCCTTCTTCTCCTCCTCCTCTTCTTTTCCCTCCTTTCTCCTCCTCCTTCTCTTCTTCTTCTACCACTTCCTAATTCTACTCCTCTTCTTCCTACCCTTCCCCCTCCCCCTCCACCACCCTTCTCCTTCTTCATTCCTTTTCCTTTTTTTTTCTTCTTCCATTTTCTTTTTCTTCTACTCTTCCTTCTTCTCCTCCTCCTCCTTTCCTTGTCCTTCCGCCGTCGTTCTCCCTTCCTTTCTTTCCCCCTTTCCCTTTCTTTCTTCCCTCCTTCCTTCCTTTCTCTTTTCCCTTCTCGCCTCACATTCCTCGAAGACATTTTTTTTTTTTTATTCCATCTGTTATCTTCTCCCCCGCACGTCCGTCTTCATACGAGAAGACGCTGCTCGCGGGATTCCGGGATCACACCGAGGGAAGTGGGATGAAGAGAAATCGGCCAGCATCCCACTTTCAACCTGAGGGGGTTAAGCTAACTGGCCCGAATAGTGATGAAAGGAGTTATATTGCTGTGATGATTTTCTCTTTTATTTTTATTTTTTCTTGATCTGTGTTATGTAGGATTTGTTGTTTTTCTCTTCAGTATTTTTTTTAAGGATTGCGTGTGCGTGTTTGAGAGAGTGGAAGAGGGAGGAGGAGAGAGAGAGTGGGAGAGGGAGGGAGGGAGAGAGTAGGAGAGAATAGGAGAGAGAGAGAGAGAGAGAGATAGGAGAGAGAGAGGGAGAGAGATAGGAGAGAGAGAGAGAGAGGAAGAGTGCAAGGCAGGAGAGCCAATCTCCAGAAAGCAGCCTAGGAATCGCGCGTCTTCTACCTCACATAACCTCCCTTTCTCTCCCCACACCCAGGCCGCCTGTACGAGAACCACACGTCGCCCTTCGCCGTGGCCGAGCTGGGCGGGGGGACGCTGCGGGTCACGGTGCCCCTCGACGGCCCCCCCGAGTACATACGGAAGGCGATCGAGGAGAGGAAGAAGCAGAAGGCGCAAGTGGCGAGAGCGCAGGGGGAGAAGCAGGAGCGGGCGAGCGAGCGAGGGAGCGAAGGGAAGACTCGAGACGAGCAAAGTGACGTCGTGGTGGGGAGGGGCGGGGCGGGCGGCGCAGGGGGCGTCGGGGGAGCGCGGGGGCCAATGGGTAAGGGGCAGACGGAAAGACGTATTCCAGAATGAGGCAGAAGACGATGTATCTAGTGTTAGCCGATCGGAACAGGACGCGACGGGAAGGGTCGCCGCAGCAGGTGAGGATACGATACCAAAGTCAATAAAAACTAGTATATCTAAAGACTTGTTGAATTCTAGCGCCGATGAGAAGGGACATCGAACTCTTAGCCTTAACAGCAGTGTTGTTCCTAGCATAAGAAACACACATGAAAGGCCGCACAGCAGGAGAAAAACGGAAGTGACTGAGGGCGCAGTGCCAGTGACGAGTGCAGTGCCAGTGACGAGTGCAGTGCCAGTGACAAGTGCAGTGCCAGGAACAAGTGACAGTGTTGCCAGTGGGGAAGGGGAGGGGGAGGAGCGAGGAGGGAGCGGGCGGGAGGCGAGGAAGCCCGGAGCCCAGAGCGAAAGCCTGGGCGACTCAGAGAGCGAAGGCCTAAGCATCTTGTCCGGGGGGCGGAGGGGGGCGCGGGGCCACGATGATAAAGAGCAGGAGAAGAGGAAGAAGCCAGACAAAGGAGCCAGGATAAACATCCATCTGGATAGGAGCTCAGGAGATGGCGGCGCGCCCCTGGCTCGCGTCCCCGAGGAGGGATCGGGGACGGATAATCAAGGAGCAACGACTGCGATCGGACCGCGGGGCGGGACGGAG
>NW_020870130.1:243208-245708 GCF_003789085.1 Penaeus vannamei | reverse complement strand
ACGGAGAAACTCATCCGGACGTCGCTTGAGGACCTCTTCTTCCGCGTGCCTGTCGACAGTAACCGACAGCAGCCCCACGATGGAGCCGACGGCCGATCGCCCCAAGACTCAGATTCGCCCGAAGTAAACACCGAGCCCTCTGTTGCCACGACGCTGCGAGAGCTCACCCGGCCGGATGCGAGCGTGGCGACCGTCACCTCCACCACCGCCGCGACGCCAACGCAATTCCAGGATGAAATGCCGTCCCAAAGCACACCGATGCCGCACTCGGGAATTCCGGGGGAAAATAAAACAGACCCCGCTGCAAAAGGCACGAAAGAAAACGGAGAGCGCACGTCCTCCACGGATAAAACAGAAAACGGGAAATCTAAGAGTAACTCATTTACCCAGCGAGAGAAACTGATCTTGCGCACAGCGTGTCTCCCCGTCGGGTCGCTGGGCAGATTTCAGGTCCAGGACACCACATATCAAGTCAGGGGAATGGGAGCAGAGCACATAGCCGCCGAGTGCTGGCGAGAGGTCTCCAACGTGGTAAACGACCACATTAAGCTTCCATACCTCGATGAAACGACTCTTGTGGCCACCACGGCATTCTATTTCATCGCGGCCAGTGCAAATCTCATTGGTAAGTGAACGTTCTTTATGAGGGAACGAAGCCGCAATTGATCATGTACGTTTTTATTCATATATACATATAGATCAGATATATATATAGTAGATGTGAATATGTGTGTGTGTGTGCGTGTGTGTGTGTGTGTGTGTGTGTGTGTGTAATAATAAATATATATTATATATATATATATATATATATATATATATATATATATATATCCACACCACACCCACACCCACACATATATATATGCAGAGAGAGAGAGAGAGAGAGAGAGAGAGAGAGAGAGAGAGAGAGAGAGAGAGAGAGAGAGAGAGAGAGAGAGAGAGAGAGAGAGAGAGAGAGAGAGAGAGAGAGAAAGAGAGAGAGAGAGAAGAGAGAGAGAGAGAGAGAGAGAGAGAGAGAGAGAGAGAGAGAGAGAGAGAAGAGAGAGAGAGAGAGAGAGAGAGAGAGAGAGAGAGAGAGAGAGAGAGAGAGAGAAGAGAGAGAGAGAGAGAGAGAGAGAGAGAGAGAAGAGAGAAGAGAGAAGAAAGAAAGAGAGAGAGAAAAAAAGAGAGAGAGAGAGAGAGAAGAGAGAGAGAAAGAAAGAGAGAGACCAGAGAAGACAGGGAGACACATAGAGAGAGATTCATAGACATCAGACACTGCCTGATAAGGACCCCAGCGCGCCCTAGACGCTGCCACACGCGCGTCCGGCCCGCACCCAGATTTCATCCGCTTTCCCCCGCAGAGCCCGAGATGACTTATGGCTACGTTCGAGTGGAGCAATTTCGAGAAGCAGCGGACTCAAGTAAGTTCGCTCGAGCCTCCCCGTCGCGCTTGGGCTTATTAACTCGTGTTTGGGCTTTCTAATCCGCATGGCGTGAGAGTGTGTCTTTACGGGCGTCTAAAATGCGCCTTAGAGACACGTGCGGCGTGAGTAACAAGCAAACGCTAATGAATACACGCGCAGACACAGACACACAGACATACACTCATCCACATAATTAAGTTCCAAGAAGATGAGACGCGCAGAACAGCCTCGCGTAATTGCTCCGATACAGACTCCCTTCCGCACTCGCAAGCATCCCTCGCCCACCACCAGCGCGCGCCCACGTCTCCCCCGTCAGCAGGCGCGAGAACCCCGGGACACCTGAGGAAGTCGCCGGCGGATGCGCGACTCGCCCCTAATGAGTTCGAGCGAGTCAAGGGCGACTCAAAGGGCCGCCGAGGTGATGATGAGTTTTCTGATTGCATTATGACGTCCGCGCGTAAGGCTTTCCCCGAGAGGCTGAAGAGGTCTCGCCCGGCGTCGAGTGGCGTCCGATAGATCCTGTGGAGGACCCTTCATAGGGAGCCTCGCCCACTTCACGCCTCCTCCCCTCCCACGGCGCCCACGGCGACCCTCCACGACCCCTCAGGTCATCCCCGAATGGATGTATGTATATGCGGAGAGACGCAACTGCTAGCGCGCTCACACACACACACACACACAGCCACACACACACTCACACACACACACACACACACACACACACTCACTCAAGCACACACAAACACACACATATAGCTAAGATACATACATATAAATTTTATATGTATCTGTGTGTGTCAACATGTAAGGACAGATGTGTCCAGCTCCATTTTTGTGCAATTCCTAACCTATTTTGCTTGCATCTACCCTTGGTGACGGCTTCAAAACAAAGGCAAAGGTGAGGCTGCATAATTAGCGAGTCACAACAGTATCATTCTTTGTTATCATGAGACCTCTGTTAGTCCGACAAAACGGATAATCCGGCACGGTCCCGGAAAAACGGGTTCCGGTAAACTGGTGGCATCTGGACCCTTCTTTTTCTCTCGCTCCCCTCTCTGTCTCTCTGTCTCTGTCTCTGTCTCTCTCTCCTCTCT
>NW_020870130.1:230708-235708 GCF_003789085.1 Penaeus vannamei | reverse complement strand
TCCTGGTTTAACTTACCCCCCTCCACCCCCTCCTTCCCTTCCTCTGACCCCAACCACATCCCCATTTTTCCCCTTTTAACTCCCCCCTCCACCCCCTCCTTCCCTCTTGACCCCAACCACATCCCCATTTTTTTTCCTGGCTAACTCCCCCTCCACCCCCTTTCCTTCCTGACCCCCCTCCCACATCCCCCCCCGTCTATATTTTGCGGATAATTTGATTTTTGGTGCACGTTTATCCCTCACTCTCTCTCTCTCTCCCACCCACATCCCCCCATCCATATATTGCGGACATATTTTTTTTCACGTTTATCCTCCCCCTCCTCTGCCCCCACCCACATCTGCCCATTCCGTATTTTGCGGACACATATATATTTTTTTTTCTTTCTGGTTCACGTTTCTCTCCCACCCTCTCTGCCCCCCCCCCACATCCACCCATCCATATTTTGCGGATATATATATTTCTTTCTCTGGTTCACGTTTATCCCCCACCCACATCCGCCTATCCATATTTTGCGGACACACACACACACATTTTTTCTTTTTTTTCTTTTCCCCCTCTCCGGTGCACGTCTATCCCTCCCTCTCTCCCCCCTTCGCACCCCGTTCCGTCGTGCAGATTCCAACGGCCGTCCTTCGCCTTCGTCTGCCATCACGCCAGCGCATTTATTGCCTTCCCGTCTCACGCGGGCGGTCATCTCGCTCCGTTTATCAGTCGGGCCTCAGTCTCCTTCCTGCTCTCGCTTTTTGGTTATTTCTCTTTCTTTCTCGCTCTCTTTCTCTCTTATCTATCTATCTATCTCTCTCTACCTAACTCTCTATCTATCTCCTTCTTCTACTCCTTCTCCTTCTCCTGGTTCTACTCCCTTCCCCTCTCCCTCTCTCTCCACATTCCTTGCCTCCCTTCTCTTCCTCTATCCTTCCGATACTCTCCCTTCTCTCTTTCGCCCTGTCCCACTCCTACCTTGCTCCCTCTCTTTCTCTATCTCTACCTTTCCACCATCCATCGAACTTCACGTCTTCCTTTATCATTCTCTATGGATAGGATGAAACAAAGTAGACAATGAGGGAGGGAGGGAGGGAGGGAGGGAGGGAGGGAGGGAGGGAGGGAGGAGGGAGGGAGAGAGAGGAGAGAGAGAGAGAGGGAGAGAGGAGAGAGAGAGAGAGAGAGAGAGAGAGAGAGAGAGAGAGAGAGAGAGAGAGAGAGAGAGAGAGAGAGAGAGAGAGAGAGAGAGAGAGAGAGAGAAAGAGAGAGAGAGAGCAAGAGAGAGAGAGAAGCAGAGAAAGAGAGAGAGAGAGAAACAAGAGAGAGCGCAAAAGAAAGAAAGAGAGAGAGAGAGAGGAGCAAGAGAAAGAGAAAGAGAAAGAGAGAAAAAAAAGAGATAGATAGAGAGAGGAGGGGAGAGCGAGAGATTAAAAGCACAGGTCATTAGCGATTTCCAGCGAGTCGTTATCGGCAATTTTCCAAAAACCTATTAATCCGGCGACAACCCGATGATTTCTCGACCTCTCCTCTTCGTGACTTGTGTGGCGCGGGAGGGATTCTGGTCGCAAATGAGGCCGCGCTCGCTGTCTCGCTCTGTCTCGCTCCGTCTCTCTCTTGACTTTTTTTGTCTCTCTTCTTTCTCTTGACTGTTTTTGTTCTCTCTCTCTCTCTCTCTCTCTCTTCTCTCTCTCTCTCTCTCTCTCTCTCTCTCTCTCTCTCTCTCTCTCTCTCTCTCTCTCTCTCTCTCTCTCTCTAATTTATCTCTCTGTCTCTGTCTCAGCTGTTTTTATGCCTTGCTCTCGCTCTCTTTCTCCCTTCTCTCCTCTCTATTCTCCCTCTCTGCTTTCATCATTCTTTCCCTTTCTCCTCTCTATTCTTCCTCTCTTCCTCCATCATTCTCTCCCTCTCTCCTCCCTATTCTCCCTCTCTTCCTCCACCATTATCCCTCTCTCCTCAATATTCCCTCTCTGCTTCCATCATTCTCCCCCTCTCTCCCTCTCCCGCCTCACCGCCTCACTCTCTCTTCCCCGCCCTCACCCTCCCGCCCTCTCTCCCCTCGCCTCTCCCCCCCTCCCCTCCCCCGCCCTCTCCTCCCTCGCCCTCTCCCGCCCTCACCCTCCCCGCCCTCTCTCCCCTCGCCTCTCCCGCCCTCACCCCCCCGCCTCTCTCCCCTCGCCCTCGCAAGTCACAAACAATCAACCTAAAATCACGTGATCGCCATTATTGTTGATGTAAATGCCATTCCCCCGAACTCGAAGGCCTTTTAAATCATTTCGTGTCGTAATTCCCTTTTCTAAATACAACGAGGAGCATTCGTGGGCCATATTTCGAGGGAATGAAAACAGAAAAGTAGAAGACAGTTAAATGATTTTTGATATTGCTATTTGTGTTATCCTAAGTACCATTAGGTGTACTGTAACTACTACAACTACGGTCTTTGTTCTTCTTATTCTTATTACTATTATTATCATTATCATTATCCTTTTTGTTATTAATATTATCATCATTATAATAATTATCATTACAATCAATACTATAATAATACGACTACTGCTATTTCTATTAGTACTGTTATTACCATTACCAAAATTAAAAGCTTTATAATCACCATCTTTATCATTATCGTTATACATATCTTTTTCCATACTTATTATCTTTTTCCATACTTATCATCATTATTATAATCATCTCAACTTTATTTTCCTGCGCAAACCTTTTCCTCAAAGTTGCCAACGTTTATAAAACGTAAATAGTTCCACAACAAAGTCTGGACTAATAAATCAGCGCTGGCAACTTTAGATCGGAAAGATGATCAAACGAAAACCAAAAAAAAAAGACACAATAGAAGATTAAGACGAGAGAGAGAGGGAGGAAAAAGAAGAAGAAGAAGAAGAAAAAGAAGATGGGGAGGGAAATAGAAATATAAAACCAAAAAACAAAACAAATTTTAAAAATCAACATACTTCAATACGGTACAAAAAAAAAAGATAAAAAACACAAAAAGAGGGAAAATAACAACATACTTCAATACGGTACAAAAACAAACAAACAAAAAAAAGACAAACAAAACACAGAACACACAAAAAGAGGGAAAATAAATCCCCCTCAACGAACTTTTCAAGAGATTCTGTGCGGAAGCGGATACAGTGAGATTTAGTCCCGGAGAAATATTGTTTAGACCTAACAAGCTTATTTGTCTCTCCACTCCGAGGCCCCGACCTGGGAGGGCGCCGCCGCCTCTTCTTTTGTTTCTTGATTTCCATGTGTGGCTTCGGAGGGGGACGTGTGGCTCTGGAGGGGGACGTGTGGCTTCGGAGGGACGTGTGGCTTGGAGGAGGACGTGTGGGGAGGGGACGTGTGGGCTCTGGAGGGGGACGTGTGCATCTGGAGGGGACGTGTGCAGGGGTGACGTTGGAGGGGGACGGTGGCTTCTGGAGGGGACGTGTGGCTTCCGGAAGGGGACGTGTGGCCTTGGAGGGGGACGTGTGGCTCTGGAGGGGGACGTGTGGCTGCCTTGGGAGGGGACGTGTGGCTTCTTGGAGGGGGACGTGTGGCCTTGGAGGGACGTGTGGCTTGGAGGGGACGTTGGCCTTGGAGGGGGACGTGTGGCTCTGGAGGGACGTGTGCTCTGGAGGGACGTGTGCTCTGGAGGGGACGTGTGCATCTGAGGGGGAGTGGCGAGGGGACGTGTGGCTTCGGAGGGGACGTGTGGCTTCGGAGGTGGACGACGTGTGGCTTCGGAGGGGAAGGAGGGGACGTGTGGCATCGAGGGGGACGTGTGGCTCTGGAGGGGGACGTGTGGCCTTGGAGGGGCGGACGTGTGGCTCTGGAGGGACGTGTGCCTTGGAGGGGGACGTGTGGCTCTGGAGGGGACGTGTGCCTTGGAGGGGACGTGTGGACGGGGGACGTGGTGCTCTGGAGGGACGTGTGCATCTTGAGAGGTGAGCCGTGCTCTGGAGGGGACGTGTGGAGGGGGGACGTGTGGCTTCGGAGGGCGACGTGTGGCTTCGGAGGGGGACGTGTGACTCTGGAGGGGGACGTGTGGCATCGGAGGGGACGTGTGGCTCTGGAGGGGACGTGTGGCCTTGGAGGGGACGTGTGGCTCTGGAGGTGTAGGTGTGTGGAAGGGAGGGGATTGGGATAGGTGTGTGTTGTGTGTGTGTGTGTGTGTGTGTGTGTGTGTGTGTGTGTGTGTGTGTGTGTGTGTGGTGTGAGGTGGTGAGAGAGAGAGAGAGAAGAGAGAGAGAGAGAGAGAGAGAGAGAGAGAGAGAGAGAGAGAGAGAGAGAGAGAGAGAGAGAGAGGGAGAGAGAGACGAGAGAGAGAGGGAGAGAAGAGAGAGAGGAAGAATGAGGAGAGAGAGAAGAGAAGAATTGGAGCAGGAGAGAGAGAGAGAGAAAATGGAGAGAGAGAGAGAGAGAGAGGGGAGAGAGAGAGAGAGAGAGGACGAGAGAGAGAGAGAGGAGAGAGAGAGAGGAGAGAGAGACGGAGAGAGAGAGAGAGAGAGAGAGAGAGAGAGAAGAGAGAGAAGAGACGAGTGTACGTGTGTGTGTACGTGTGTGTGTACGTGTGTGTACGTGCGTGTGTACGTGCGTGTGTACGTGCGTGCGTGTGTGTGTGTTTCCTGTACGTGTGTCCACGGAAGACGCCGCGCACATGCCGTCCGTTTGTTTCTAAGCCGACCGCCCCGACCCGCCCCGACCCGCCCCGACCCGCCCCGACCCCGCACCCCCCCATCTCAATTTCGTCCCGTGAAAGGCGCGCCGTCGGCCTTTCATCCGCCGCCATTCAAGGGCCTCTCCTCTATCATCGCCATCATCGCGCGCGTAAGAAACTTGGGCCAGTTCTCGGCGCTTAGCGAAGAAAGAGGCGGAGAAAAAGACACACGTCGGGCCTTAAGTTCGCCTGAATCGAGATCGTCCCGACGCAGCTCGCCCGCCATGGCGCGAGTTAATCCGCCCGCGCCGGAGGAACGCCGGTAATTTACGAGAATAATTTCATCAAGTCTACGAGTGTGGA
>NW_020870130.1:227618-230622 GCF_003789085.1 Penaeus vannamei | reverse complement strand
CCGCCGCCATTCAAGGGCCTCTCCTCTATCATCGCCATCATCGCGCGCGTAAGAAACTTGGGCCAGTTCTCGGGCGCTTAGCGAAGAAAGAGGCGGAGAAAAAGACACACGTCGGGCCTTAAGTTCGCCTGAATCGAGATCGTCCCGACGCGGCTCGCCCGCCATGGCGCGAGTAATCGCCCGCGCCGGAGAGAACGCCGGTAATTTACGAGATAATTTCATCAAGTAAGCCCACGCTCTACACACACACACACACCATACACACACACACACACACACACACACACACACACACACACACACACACACACACACACACACACACACACACACACACACACACACACACACACACACACACACACACACACGCACGCACGGCACACCAGTCACACCCATCCAAAACTGGATAACAGCAAGAGCGCCTCCCTTCCTGGACGCAAAGTGAACTGCCGTCTTTCCCCTCCCTCTCCCTCTCCCTCTCCCCTCTCTCCCTCCCTCCCTCTCCCTCTCCCTCCTCCCCCCTCCTCTCCCTCTCCTCCCTCTCCCTCTCCCTCTCCCTCTCCCTCTCCCTCTCCCTCTCCCTCCTCTCCTCTCCCTCTCCCTCCGTCCTTCGCAAGATGGAAAACTCTTTTCACTCAGATAAATTCGCAACTTCAATCATTACCATAATCAGCCTCATTTGTTACCCCCTTTAACTGCATAATAATTAGCCTCATTATCATTATTTCCATTGGATTGCTACGCTGAATAAGACCATTTTTTTTATTCAACAAACTCGAGAGAATTCGGAAAAAAATGTGAAGAGACTCAAGCGACAAGTGCAGTGATGGTACTTCAAAGTACTTACAAGTGGTACACAAAAGTACTTACAAATGGTACACAAAAGTACATACAAGTGACGTACATATACTGTTAACATGTGCTGTTCTGAAAATATATAGAACATGTAAGTGGCGTATATGTCCCATCAGTGTGTTGGATCTGAAATATATACACGCGGCAAAATACTAAATGATATTGTGTAGGTCTGCTGGAACCCTGCCTTATAAATACACTTTTTTTGAAAAACAGGCTTCCATTTTTTTTTGTCTGATTAGTGATTTTTTTTTTTTTTCGTTTCACCTTGTCATGTATGTCCTTTTTCTGAAGTCTGGGCGATTTCTATTTGCGTCAAACTTTTTATTTAAAAAAGTATAAAAGTAAAAAAAAAAAAAAAAAAAAAAAAAAAAAAAAAAAAAAAAAAATCCAGGGAAGTCTTCGAAGTGTACTTGCAGATCCGCTAACTAGCCCTTTTCTCTCACTTGTTAATCTAGGCATAAGTGCAAATTATGGAATCTACTACTAACTTTTCTTGCAGTGTAAAAAAAAAAATTAATTAAATAGATACATACATAAAGAGTTAAAAAGAAACACCACACACGTGACCCTGACCATGTGGTGCAGCAATGTCTCACAAAGCAAACGCATAAATAGAGAAAGTGTGACGTATGAATAGAACACATTTGTTTTCTACCTCATGGAAACCACATCTGCCATTACAACCTAAGTTAGTGTAAGTTGTTAAGTTCCTTCCATCAAGTTATGTTACTGTACGTTTATTTATACTTACCAATATGACTAAGGTGATGAGAGAGTAACACGTTAAAAGACCAATTTTGAATTCTAAATGTCTTTTCTTATCCTTCCCGGTTTACTTGCAATGAATAAAAATCAAAACACACCTCAGTCACTTCAAACCGCACACGCAGACACCAGTACCGCAACCACAACGTACCTACGCATACCAGAAGTTTATAAAATAAGAACCGCACGAACACCATAAAGCAATTTCTCCACATTCAAAAAAAAAAAAAAAAAAAAAGAAAGAAAGAAAGAAAGAAAGAAAAAAAAAAAAATAAAAAAAAAAAAAACTCGACACCTCCACCGGACAGCGAAACAGAGCAAAATACCTTCTTAATATCTCCTCATCACCAAGATTGAAGTCATATAAAGTTTTAACACCACATCACACTACAAGATCTTAATAATACCTGATCGCTGTCCTTTAAACACCAGACTGACCGATCTCAGGCTCGACTTATTGGACATCGAAGTGATAAGCGAACCCCCCCGAGAGAAGGAGGGTCAGCGCTGTCCTTCCCTGACCTCTGACCTCGCAATGACGCAATGCCCTCCATCGGATGACCCCCAACGCGGCGTAGGTCAAACCGGTTTCAAATCGCCCGGGTCAAGCGTTCGAGGTCAAATTCGTTGTCAGGAATATCGTCGGTCGAAAATAGGTTCTGTTGATACGTGATGTTATGAAGTATGACGGTTTGATGCTTGAACTTGAGTTAGGTAAAATAAATAGATAAATAAATAAATAAAAACTTATTTTCTTTCTTATTCTTATTCTCCTCTTTGTACTTTCTCCAGCTTCTCAATTTTCCCCGTTTCTCTTTATTGTTTCTATCTTTATCTTTTGTGTACCTCTTCCTTTCTTCTTTTCTCATCCTTTCGCTCCTCATTCTCTTTCTTTTTTCCATTCTGCCTCCCTCTTTCTTCCTCATCCATTTCCTCTAGTTCCTCTTCGCTTCCAGCATTTTGACCAAGATGTCCGTAATAGACAAAGGAGCAGCGGCGACCAGGCCTACCTACCACCATCGATCATAACGAAAGCGAAAACGAAGAGAGAAGTAAAGAGTGTGAGGCAACCGAATTCTTATCAGGCGCACACTTGCTCCGAAAATTGCGCCACGAGTGATTTGCCGCAAGTGTTCCTAATTCTCGACGCCCAGGGGGAGAGTGCGGTTCTCCGCCGGTTCTCCACGGGCGAAATCGCGCCTTTTGGGGGATCTTATCACAGGAACAGGAGAAATAGCGTGCTTCATATTTCTAAGTGGAGAGTGCGGTTCTCCGCCGGTTCTCCACGGGCGAAATCGCGCCTTTTGGGGGAACCTGTCACAGGAACATGAGAAAACAGCGCGTGTCCTATATACCATACTGTATAACGGCTACCTTA
>NW_020870130.1:220118-225118 GCF_003789085.1 Penaeus vannamei | reverse complement strand
CTGGATCCTTCTGGTGCGACGAGGGGGGAAGGGAGGGAGGAAGGAGGGAGGGAAGAGAGGGAAGAAGAAGGGGAAGAGGGGAGGGAAGGAAGGAAAGGGGAAGGAGGGAGGAAAGGAAGGGAAGGAAGGGAGGGAGGAGGAAGGAGGAGGAAGAGGAGGGGGAGGCAAGAAGGAGAAGGACACGGAGAGAGACGAAGACCAAAAAAAAAATAATTAAACGAAGAAAAAAAAAATAATTTTAAACCAATCCATCCAAAACATTCTAGAAAAAAAAAGAAAAAAAAAAAAAAAAAAAACGAAGAATTTATTTTTTAAAAACCGAAAAGAAGAGAACCGACCCTCAGACGTCCCCGCCGAAGGACAGGCCACTTCCGATCCCGGCCGACGCTGGAGATCCTCGCGTAGGGGAGAGCAACATTCTGAGTGAAAACTCTCATTGAAAACCACTCAGGCGGAGACGCGGCATTGAATCCTCGAGAAAATGGACGAGCAAAATAGTTATTCATGTATACAATACGCACGGGGACCCTGAGAGAGAGAGGCACGAGAGGGGGAGGGGAGGGAGGGGAGACGGGAGGACGAGGAGGGGGAAGAGGGGGGAGGGAGGGAGGGGAGGGGGAGGAGGGGGAAAGGGAGAGGGAGGAGGTAAAAGGTGAGGAGGTAGGGGGAAAGAGAAAACGGGGGGAGGGGAGGAGAAAGGAAAGAAGAATGGGAGGGAGGGGGAGAAGGAGAAAGGGAAGAGTAGGGTGGGGTCAGCAGGCACGAGAGGGAGGGAGAGGGCGACGATAGGGAGGTAAAAAAAAAAGGTGAGGGAGGGGGAGAAGGAGAAAGGGAAGAAAGGGGGGGTTGGGACTCAGGCATAAACCTCAAGCATAAACCCCATTTTTTCCCTGGGCGATGCACGCTCATCCGCCCGTCATTGTGAAAAGGCGTTGAACGACGTAAGTCACGAAACAACGACAGGGACGTTATACAACTCCGCTTTCCGGCACAAAATGGGACGAGCGAACAGTCCCCGACAGAGAGCCCGTGAATGCGCCCCGATCCTTTCTTATTCCCCGGCCACAATACACCCCAAAATGACTTGCACCAAAAGCAGGAAAAAAAAAAAAAAAAAAAAAAAACGAAGGCAGTAATCCGCATTTACTCAGGAGTTAAAAATAGCACGCCGCCCGTCTTAGCACACTCATTCGCACTCTCCGGCTCGGCGCAATCAATACGAACTCGTTATACAAGTGCTGCCAACCTTCCTTCTTTCACCATACGTGTACTCTCCTCCTGGCATGCGCGTGCATATGCAGTTTGACATGCTTGCAAACAAAGGTGAGTGTCAACACATCTGGATATCAGTCTGTCTGTTTATCAATCTATCTACGTATATGCATGTGTGTGTGTGTGAGTACATACATACATACATACATATATATATTATATATATATTAATATATATCATAATTCATACCATATTACATATATCATATATATCATATATATCATATATATATATATATATATATATATATATATTATATATATATTATATATTATATACATATATATATTATATATACATATATATACATATATATAATATATATACATATATATACATATATAATATATATATACATATATTATATATATATATACATAATATACATATATATACATATACATATATACATATACATGTATATACATATATACATGTATATACATGTATATATACTATATACATATATATACATGTATATACATGTATATACATGTATATACAGTATATACATATATATACGTTTGTTACGTAGTGTTGTGTGTGTGTGTGTGTGGTGTGTGTGTGTGTGTGGTGTGTGTGTGTGTTTTTGTATGTGTGTGAGTTTGGTGTGTTGTGTGTGTGTGTGTGTGTGGTGTTGTGTGTGTGTGTGTGTGTGTGTGTGTGTGTGTGTGTGTGTGTGTGTGTGCTGTGTGTGTGTGTGTATGTGTGTGTGTTTGTGTGGTGTGTTGTGTGTGTGTGTGTGTGTGTGTGTGTGTGTGTGTTGTGTGTGTTGTGGTGTGTGTGTGTGTGTGTGTCTGTGTCTATATACAGGACTCTTGCAGGTATAAGCAGATGAAATTTAAGACCTTTTTAAGACTTTTTAAGACTCACACCATTTTTTTAAGGACCTGGAGCCACATGTCGCTAATTACACACTTTCCCATAATGTACAGGCCAACTTGTCGCGTCAGTGACTAAGATATAAAAAAAAAAAAATCACTCATGATTCTTACACAGCTTCTCGAGAAAATTTCATACCAGAATATTTCTTATTTCTATTTTCATCTTTTCACTCAAACTCATTCATTTTTCTTTCCTTTTTTTTTGTACACAACCCATAAGTCAACGGTCGCACCAATGACCAAAGATCAAGGTCTACTGTTGTTGGAAAGTGACTTTCCGATCAAGCCGCGAAGGGACCCGAGAGTGGGTGGATCGCGACGGCGTCCGCTGGGAAAAGAGATAAGGACATCAACGCAAATCTAAGAAATCTTAAGACCTGCGACGGAAAAAGCTCCGGTTTAGGACTTTTTAAGGCTTTAAATGTCACCCCAAAATTATTTAGACATTTTTAGACTAGCGAACCCGAACACTAACATATATATATATATATATATATATATATATATATATAATATATATATATATATATTATATATATATTATACTATAATATATATATATATATATATATACTATATATATACATATATACACACAACATTACATATATATACATATATTATACATTATATATATACATATATATACATTACATATATATACATATACATACATACATACATACATACATGAATATCTATCTAATCTGTATATGCATATCTATCTGTATATGCAAAATATATAAATATATATATATATATAATATATATATATATATATATTATTATCTAATATATATATCGAGTGCCATCTTCCTCCCTTGCCACAAAAGCAGAACTCCGGCCCGGGCGCGAGTTGCCCCGAGGAGGCCAAGGAGCGTTCGGGCCGCTGTCAACACGCCCCCCGCCGCCTGGCCTCAATCCCTCGCAAGAGAGCGAAAGGCCTCTTCAACGTTCGCGAAAGCCCTCTCCCCCCCTCCCCCTACCCCTACCTCCCCCCTAACCCGAACCCCCGACCCGGACCCCGACCTCGATCCCCACCCCGAACCCCGACCTCAACCCCCGACCCGACCCCCACCCCGAACCCCGACCTCCGACCCCCGAAACCCCGACCTCGACCGCGACGGAGCAGAAAAGAAGAAACGAGCCATAAGGCATAGCTGCACCCTCAGGAGGACCACCCTCAGAGACTTTACTTCTTCCCTTTTTTTCTCCCCTTCGCAACAATGGAACCTTTGTTCATTAATTTCGGCGTGGGACAAGGTGTAATAGTTCTCTGATTGTCTTGCCTGTTAGCGCTAATTTGTGTCCGTGCATTGTCTCTTCCGTTTAAATGTTAGTGTTGTTGTTTTTTTGTAGGTCATTGTCTTTGTTTTACGCTGTTGTTAATTTTAGTGTCGTTGTTTTTTGTAGTCTTTTGTCTTTGCTTTACGCTTTTGTTAATTTTAGTATCGTTGTTTTTTGTAGTCTATTGATATTGTTTTACCCTTTTGTTAATTCTATTGTCGTTGTATTTTGTAGTTACTGTCGTTTGTTTTACGCTTTTGTTGTGTTGTGGTTGTTTTTTTTTTTTTTTTTTTTTTTTTTTTTTGCGTGCGTGAATGCGTGCGTGGCTGCGTGTTCCCCCGTATATGTATGCGCCTATGCCCCCCCCTCCCCTCACTCCTCCATTCCCCTGGCGGACGAACAAGCCAAAATACCCCAAGGAAAACTGGCATGTCTGAGGCCGACGATACATCCGGGATCCCCTCCTCGGTCGAGAGCCGAACAAATATTCAAGAACACATGAGAGAACAAATACTCCACAAGGCTGGTTTTATTGTTGACTCGCGTCGCCATATTGAACAAAATGAACTTAACGTGGTATTGCTTACACATGGGATATTGGTTAGATATTTTTTTTCCACTCTTTTCCTTCGTTCCTTTTCTCTCTCTCCTCTGCCTCTCTCTCCTCTGCCTCTCCCTCTCCCTCTCTCCCTCTCTATATATATATATGCACACACACATGATATATATATATATATATATATATTATATATATATATATATATATATATATATAATATATATATATAATATATATTGTGTGTGTGTGTATATAAATATAAATAAATATAAATATATATATATACATGCATTACACACACACACCACACAACACACACACACACACACACACACACACACATATACATATATATATATAAATATAATATAATATTATATATATATATTATATATATATATATACATATATATAATATATATATATATATATGTCACTCTCCCTTTCTCTCTGTATTTCTCTCTCTGACACTCTCTTCCTCTCTTCCTTATCCTCTCTTCTTCCTTCCTCTCCCTCTCCTATCTCCCCTCTTTCTCCCTCTTTCATTCATTCATTCTTCCAACTCCACCAACACTCAAAAAAAAAAAAAAAAAAAAAAAAAAAATAAAAATACACCGATACAGAACAACCCCGCACGACCGCTGCCATTACGCCCCCCCCCCACCCTCGACCGCGCCGCAGATCGCGCCGGTTGCGGTGTGCCGAGTCTGGAGTCTCGCGGATCGGCCGGGCTTAAAAACCCTGGCCGGAAGTGTGTGACAATCCCTCGACTCAGTTGGCTGAAACCCGGCAAACTCGGCCAAGCTTCGGACGGCCCCTTAACGCGACCGGATTGCAGTGGTTAGTCACTACACCGTCGTAACAACAACAACAACAAACAACAACAACAACAACAACAAACAACAACAAAAATCTACTTCGTTAGACTTTCAAATGGATTTTGGCATCATTTTAATTTGTTTCAGTTAACTAGGTACCATACTAGCTTTTATGGAAG
>NW_020870130.1:210118-215118 GCF_003789085.1 Penaeus vannamei | reverse complement strand
ACTAATCAACGAATTCGCTCTTGTTTATTCATTCATTTCTTAAAACAACAACAACAAACGTACGACTGTTAATAATAACTAGTACTATTAATATAGTAATAACTATTCATTCCTTTTTTTCCAAATCAAAACAACTAATCATCGCATTCACTCATCTTTCCCTCCCTCTCTCTCAGTCACTCTCCTCCCTCCCTCTCTCCCTCCTTTCCCTCCCTCTCTCTCAGTCTCCTCTCTCCTCCCTGTCCTCCCTCCCTCCCTTTCTCCTCTTCCTCTTCCTCCTTCCCTCCTCTCTCTCAGTCTCTCTCTCCTTCCCCTCCCTCTCTCTCTCCTCCTCTCTCCTTCCTCCTCTCCTTCTCCTCTCTTCTCCCCTCCTCCCTCTCCCTCCTCCTCTCTCCATGCTCTCTCTCGTCTTGTCTCCTCCCCTTCCCTCTCTCTCTCTTTTCCCTCTCTCCTCTGTCTCCTCTCTCCCCTTCCTCTCCCTCTTCTCTCTCTCATCCCTCTTCTCCTTCTCTCCTTTCCATTCCTCTCCTTTCTCTCACATGTCTCCAAATCTCTCTCCCTCCCTCTCCTCTCTCCTCTCCCTCCTTCCCGTACGACTAAGTTTGATGCAGATTCCAAACATAGTCAGCCAGCCGAGGGGTCGTATCTTACTCGGGATGTGTGTGACCCTTGACCGCTACCTCTACCTTGTTCATCTCTATCCCGGATAAGGTTGCTGAGGCTGTACCAACATCTCCTTTTCACTCTGTTTACTTTACTTTTTTCTCTTTCCCTTTTTTTATGATATAGAACGTAGCTACCCCCCCTTTTTTTATTTATTCACTATTTTTATTTATTCATTTTTTTTATTTATACAGAACGTAGCTGCTCCCTTTTTCTGTGTCTTTTTTTAAAATTTTATTCATTTATCATTTTCTTAATGTTTACAACACTACGTTACTACATTGGTGGCCGCACGGTGGGATGCGAGAGGCTATGTTATTGTAACTATGATGCGTGTGTGTAAAAGGTATCCAAGGTCATATTTGATAGTGACCCATGCTGAAAAAGAGGAAGAGGGGTGGGGGGAGAGCGAGGGAAATGGGGAGAGAGGGAGGGATAGAGGGAGGGATAGAGAGAGAGAGGGAGAAGGAGAGGGAGGGAGGGATAGAGAGATAGAGGGAGGGAGGGAGGGAAGGGATAGAGAGAGAGAGGGAGAGAGAGGAGAAAGTGGAAGTGAATGAGTGTGAGATGGAGAAGGAGACTGACTGACGGGCAAATAAACAAGCAGACAAACACACACACAGAGACATGCAGGTGAATTCCACACACACGCACACACACACACACACAAAACACCCCCAACAACCCAACAGCAAGAAAGAAAAAAATAATCAACCCCAACCAACCAAACAGACGCCAACCTCGAAAAAACAAACAAAAAAAAACCAAATAAATCCAACCACACAAAAAAATAACCCAATTGTACCCCAATAAGACGACCACCGAGACAAGACTAAGAATCAAACTAAGGTAAAGAAACACCTCGAATAAGCCTACTTACTTATCTTCTGGAATGCGACTGAAACCTCTTGAGAAGTGAAGAGGCAAATATTAGATCTTCTATATATGTACACTGCGCGAAACACATGCACGCACGCACGTATGCAGGGGGGCGAACATACATACAAACACATGGTATATTAACTGCATATACTCGTGTGTAAAGACATGCAAATGCGTATGTTGGAGAGAGAGGAGGGAAGAGAGGAGAGTGTGAGAGAAAGGGAGGAATGAGAGAGAGGAGGGATGGAGGGGAAGGAGAGAGGAGATGTGAGAGAGAGGGAAGAGAGGAGAGAGACGAGAGTGTGCAGAGAGGAGGGAGGGAGAGAAAAATGAGAAAAAGTAAGAGCGAGAGAGAAAAGCAAAAGCGAGAGAAAGAAAGAGAGAGAGAGAGAAGGGTGAGTCAGAATTGAAAGAAAGAGAGGAAGGAGAGAAGGAGAGAGAGTGGGATAGAAAGAGAAGAGAGAGGGGGGAGAAAAGGGGTGACAAGTAAGAAGAAAGAAAGAAAAAAAAAAAAAAGAAAGAGAGAGGGGAAAGAGAAAGAGAAAGGGGGGGGAGGGAGGGGGGAGAAAGAGATGAGGAGGGCAGGAGATAGATATATATAGAGAGAAGGGATGAGAAAGTATTTAAGAGTAAGAACAAGAAAGAAAGAGAGAGTGAGAGCGAGAGAGAGACAAGAAAAGAAAGAAAGAAAGAAAGAAAGAAAGAAAGAAAGAAAAGAAAGAAAGAAAGAAAGAAGAAGAAAGAAAGAGAAAGAAAGAAAGAAAGAGAGAGAGAAAGAAAGAAAAGAGAAGAGAGAAACAAAAGAAAGAAAGAGAGAGAAAGAAAGAAAGAAAGAAGAGAAGAAGAAAAGAAAGACGCATGCTGAATGAACCATGTCAGAGCTGTCAAGAGAAATATAAAAGGCAATGAAAGAAGGAAGAGAGATGCGTGTGTGTGTGTTTGTGTGTACGCGGATGACGCACATACTCGCGCTTATACACCAAACACATAACTGTCTTAGACAAGGCTGAGTTGACGTACATGGACACGTAAACACACGTACACAGAGACACACAAACGCAAACAAATGCAATCACATCCATAGATACACACACACACACACGCGCATATACAAACACACACACACACACACATACAACACACACACATACACAACACACACACACACACACATACACACACACACACACACAACACACACATACACACGCACCACTGCAGTATCATAAGCAATTTTTTAAAAAATGCTACTGTACCTAGTGAAAAAAAAAACAGTGTACAAAAAAAGATATTTTGAACAAATCACTTTCTCTACTTACAATCTTCGTAAAAAAAAGAAAAAAAAAATCATACTCATATGTACTATCCTGCAGTCAGGTCATAATAATAATAATAAAAAAAAATCTGACTGAAATAGCAGCCCACAGCTCTCCATTTCCTCTCCCTCCCCTACAGCATCACCCACGCCCATCTCTTCCTCTCACATCCCCTGAAACATCATTCCAACGCCTCACGTCAGCCCCTGTCAGTCCCTGTCAGTCTCCGAGAGAGCCCCGTCAGCCCACGTCAGTCCCCGTGAGCCTCCGTCAGTCCCCAGATCCCCCGATAGCCCCGTCAGTCCCCGATAGCCCACGTCAGCCCCCAAAAGCCTCCGTCAGTCGCCGCATACCTCCGTCAGCCTCCGTCAGTCGCCGATAACCTCCGTCAGCCTCCGTCAGTCCCCGAGATCCCCCGTCAGTCCCCGTGAGCCCACGTCAGTCCCCGTCAGCCCCCGTCGGCGATGCGCGTTGCTTCACATTGAACAGATGCTCACAACAGTCTCCCAGCCCTATGACGTCACGCATTGTGATGACGAAACAAGGGAAAGGCTGGATCAGTAGCAACTCGAGGAGGTGTCATGGCGTCTGTTTTGATGATCGTTCAATGAAAATACAACCATTAAAACCATTATTTTCCATCCTTTTTGAAAAGTGAAGAGCCCAAAATAACCGACCATATCCAAAGCAACCGTAACTATTGTGACGTCATCAAAATAAACCCCCATGTTTTTTTTTTTTTTTTCCCCCAAAAATTAGAATCAGACGCCACGACACCTCCTCCAGTTGCTCCTGATCCAGCCTCTCCTTGACGGCGACGAAACAACACCCCGCGAGATGGCGCTGCTTCGAACCCCTCTTCGAAAGGAGACAGCGAGACGTACCGAAACCGCTGACGAGACAGGATCCGAAGCGCATAAATAGATTTCGTTCAGCGGATGACCGGATGACCGAGAAGGAGGAGATATGCTGCTGATGGCGCTCTATGTTGGCCTCTCACGTTGCTCTACGATACTCTCTGTCTTCGCCGATGCTGCAAATGTTAAATACACCCGCCAATAACAGGTTAATTTACGACGCAAACAAAGAACACAAGAGCGGGTTTCAAACGCGAGGGTGGCATCTGGCGGTCGATCACGCAAGTCTATAACAACTGATGATGCAAGATTTTTTTTTTTCTTTTTCTTTTTTTTTTGCCTTGTTAGACGGAGTGCTTGCAAAGGCACGGCTGTGTTTTGAATGGAGGATCCCAAGCTGTGTTAAGCAATTTATAGTATCTTGCAAAATGAAAAAGAAAAAAAAAAAAATACAATGGACTATAAATAGCGACGGTAATGTTACGGCAATCAAAATAGCGTCGCTTTGCATATTTGTTGCAGAAAGGTTCATATTGCAACGTAAGGCGGGTTCGGGTTACACTCGTGCAAGGCGATTCGTCATGAGGGAGACGATCTGGTCTATGTATTGCAATTACAACGGTAAATTATTATTGTTTTGTGTGTGTACGATGTCTGAAAATACTTTACTGTTCCTCTTTCACGTACCCTTATCTTTCTCTCTCTCTATCTCCCTTTCCCTCTTTGTATCTATCGATTAAATTTATCTACCCCCCTCTCTCTCTCTCCCTCTCCACTCCCTATCTTTCCCTCTCTCCCTCTTCCTCTCTTTCCCTTCCTCCCTCTCCTTCTCCCTTGCCCTCCCTCTCTTTTTTTTCTCTTTCCCTCCCTCCCTTTCCTCCTTTCTCTCCCTTGCCCTCCCTCCCTCCTTCTCTTCCCTTCTCCCTTCTCTCCCCTCCTCCTCCCTCCCTCCCTTGCCCTCCTCCCTCCTCTCTTGCCCTCCTCCTCCTCCCTATCCTCTCCTGCCCTCCCCCTTCCTCTCCCTCCTCCTCTCCTTCTCTTCCTCCCTCCCTCTCCTTCTCCTCTCCTCCCTCTTCTTCTCCCTCCTCCCTCTCCTCCCATCCACATCGCCCGCACTGCCCCAGCCACCACGCACACCTAACACCCTTAACAAGCACATAGATATTTTTCCCCGAATTTTTCCTGTTGACTTTCCATGGCCACAAAAGCGCCAGAGTCATGTGATGGGGATTAGCCAATCTCTCTCCTCCTCCGCAGAGATCTCATCGGCGTCTTGTTGAAT
>NW_020870130.1:195151-205638 GCF_003789085.1 Penaeus vannamei | reverse complement strand
TCTCTCCCTCACTTTACTACTACCCCACTTACCTTACAACTTACACCACAACAACCTCTGCTTACTACTTACCGCCGCTAGACTACTATGCATACTATACTATAAATCAACAACTATAAATACCTCTCTTTCCGCACATCTTACTACTACTTACTACTACTACGATTCCTACCACCATTTCTACAACCACCACCATTAACTACCACCACAACCTCCTGCTAATTAACAAACCCACAACCACAACAATCCGCTGTCCGCGGCCATTCAATCTTCTACACGAACCGGCTCGTCGTAACCATTCACCCTCTCATTTCCATTTCAAATAAAAAAAAAAAAAAAAAAAAAAAAAAAAAAAAAAAAAAAAAAAAAAAAAAAAAAGACTTTAGAACCTGGAGAAGGTCGTAAATTCCCCCTTATGTTGCCTAATAACGGTCGTCTATTACTTAATTCCCGCCCGCACCTGGCACTATCGCACTCCACCAGGTTGACAGGATTACTTTTAACAAAAAAAAAAAAATTATCCCGACAATAGAAAAAAAGAAGTAAAAATTTTTTTTTTTTAATTTTAAATAGTTATTTTGAGAGAGCTAGAGACCGAGAGACGGGGAGGTAGGAGAGAGAGAGATGAGGAGGAGACGAGCAGAGAGCGACGGCCGGCAGATCGAGAAGAGAGGAGAGGAGAGAGAAAGAAAGAAAGAGAATAAGAAAGAAAGATAATAGAAAGATAAGAAAGAATAAGACTGATAGAAGAATAAAGAAAGAAAAGGAAAGGAAAAAGAAAAAGAACAGAAAGAAAAGAAAAGAAAGAGAAAAAGAGCAAGAAAGAAAGAAAAGAAAGAACGAAGAGAGCAAAAGAGAAAGAAAAGAAAAGAAAAAAGCATCTGAGAAAAAATATTTGAATGGTAGGGGACGGAGGTGTGCGGGTGAGATGTGGTGGCGGGCTCCCTGGGATTATGGTGGTGCGGGGTGTGTTTATTAAGGCAAACTATACACTGTGCGGGGAGGACTTGGGGGTGGGGGGTGGGGAAGTTTTCACATCCTTTTACTGAAAGAAAATCTAGTTGAGATTTTTCGTAAAACCAATTTCGTTTTAGCGGGTTATGAGCAGGGTGGTTGATTGTGGTTTGTGTCTCTGTGTTTTGTGTCTTTCTCTTTCTATTCTGAAGAGAAGTGACGGCAGGTACCCAGAATGGACGAGAGAAGAGATGCAGAGAGAGAGGAAGTTGTGAGTGGAGAGCAGGAGAGCGAGAGGAAAGAGAGAAAGGAGCTTGGGTAGGAGAGAAGGAGAGGGTAAGGTTGCGGATGTGAACGGGGAGCGGAGAGGAGAGCGAGATATTACGACTCAAGAGAAAACTTAGTAGAGAAAGAGAGAGAAAGAGCAAGTAAAGAGAGAGATAGAGAAGAGAGAGAAGACGAGAGAGGAGACGAGAGCAGACGAGAGAGAGAGATCGAGAGAGGGAGAGAGATGAAGAGACTGAGAGAGAGGAGAGAGAGAGAGGAGAGAGAGAGAGGAAGCAGACGAGAGGAGAGAGAGGAGATGCGCGGAGAGAGATGAGAGAGAGAGAAGGGTTGGGAATTGAGGAAGAGTTGGAACAGAACAAAAAGAAAGTGAGAGGAGAGGAGAAAAGAAACAGGGGGGGTGGAATTGAAGATGGAATGGAATTGAGGAACGTGAATCTTGCCAGAGAGAGACGAGTAGGTGAGTGAATAAGGACGAGAGAGAGGAGCGTAGAGATGAGGGAGATGGAAAGAGGACTGGAATGCAGCAGGAGAGACAGGAGGTGAAGGGCTAAGGAGAGAGGGAAGAAAGATAGGTTTTGTGGGTGGAGATGATGCGAGAGAGGATAGAGAGAAAGAGAGGGGAAGGTGAGGAGAGAGAGGAGAGAAAGACGGCACGTGCTGAGCAGGGAGAGATCTATTCCGGAGATGAAAGAAGTGCCGTGCCGGATGGAGGGGGTGCAGAAAAAGAGAAGAAGAGGAAGGAGTGAGTGGGGGAGAAGCCAGGGCAGGACGAGAGAGAGGCGAATGCAGGGGAGAGGTAAAGAGAGGTAGTGAGGAAGTGCAGGGAAGAGAGGATGAGAGGAGTGAGGGGAGAGGGAAAAGAGAGGAGTTGAGGGGGCGGAGTGAGAGACGAAGAGGTGATAGTGAGGAGATTGAAATTGAGAGACAGAGCCTGAAGGGGGACGTTGAGCGAGAGGACAGGGGTGGGGGCGGGGACGGTGGGGTGGAGCGAGAGAAAACACCTCAAGCAAAGGAGAAGAAACCCCATTTTTGGCCACGGAAGAGGCGGAACAAGCCTTGTGTTTCTTAACCTTCCCCCTCCCCCCTCCCTACCTCTAATGATCCCCCTTCCTCACCACTTCCTTACCCGCCCTTGCCCCCTCTCCCTCTCTCCTACCTACTCGTCATACCTAACCTTATAACCCCTAAACTAACTTCCCACCTCCTCCCCAACCCACCCTTAGCCACCCCTCCCCCCCCTCCCACCCCAAAAAACACCCAACCTTCCCCCCTCCCCAACCCCCCCAAAACAATCCCCCCCTGACTCCCCCCACCCCCCACCCATACCCCTGTTCCCTCCACTCCCACCCTTCTTAAAACACCGCACTCATTCCCCTCACTCACAGAAAGCGGCACACACATGCCCACCACACACACACCACACACACACACCACAACACACACACACACCCACACACACACACACACCACACACACACACACACACACACCAAAAACACACACACACACCACACTTGGCTTAGACTGGGGTAAGCCTGCTTGCTTGGACTTTTGAAAAATTTATTAACGTTTTGGGCTAGTTCTTGGGAGAAGAAAATAATGCTTGTGAGGCGATGAGGGGAGAGAGGGGGGGAGGGAGAGGGAGGCGGCGGGAGAAGAAGACAGGGGGGGACGAGGAAGGGAGGGAAGCGAGGGGAGAGGGAGAGGGGCGAGAGAGAGGGGAGGGAGGGGGATCGGAGGGATGGGGGCGATGAGGGGAAGAGAGGGGCCGATGAAGCATAGAGGGAGGGGGCATGGAAGAAGAGGAGGGGAGGCAGAAGAGGAGGTGGAGAGAGGGAGAGAGGATAGGGGGGCAGGAGGGAAGGAGGCGGAGAGAAGGAGGGAGGAGGGGAAGGGAGGGAGGGAGGGAGGGAGGGAGAGACGAGAAGAGAAGAGGAAAGAGAGGAAGAGAGAGGAAGAGAGAGGAGCGAGAGAGGAAGAGAGAGGGAGAGAGAGAGCAGAGAGAGAGAGAGATGAGCAGAGAGAGAGACGAGAGAGAGAGACACTTGAGAGAGAGATGAGAAGAGGAGTTGACGCGAGAGAGAGAGCGAGAGAGAGAAGGTGGGATGCCGCTGGGGGGGAGGACACGAAGTGGGGATGAAGGGGGGAAGAGAGAGAGAAAAAGAAGAAGGGAAAAGAAAGAGAAAACGAGAGAAAATGAATTCTAGGTAACGAAACGAAATGAACGAAATGAAGGGGACAAGAGAAAAGAAACAAGGAAATGGAGAAAAAGAAAAGTTTGAGAGCGCAAGAGAAAAGAATAAAAGAAGCAGAATGAAAGAAGAAAGAAAAGGGAAAGAGAAAAAAAATAGAGAAAAAGAAAAATAAAGAAAAAGAAAAAAAATAGGAAAAAAAGAAAAGATAACGTGCAAGAAAAGAAAAAAGAAGAGAAAGAGAAAAAGACTGAAAAGAAAGAAAAAAGAAAAGAGGAAAAGATGTGTCTCTGTGTCTGTCTGTGTCTCTGTGTCTTTCTGTCTGTCTCTCTCTTTAACTATGCTGTCTGTGTCTTCTTTAAGCTGATTCTACCTACCTCCATAAACTGCTCTAACTTGTATTCCATAACAGTTGTCTGTCTTGTACTGTGTCTTTGCCTGTCCTTTATAACTGTCTGCCTGTCTGTCTGTCTATCTGTTGATCTACTTGTCGGTCTGTCTATCCACATCAGCGTTGTCTATCAGCCTCTCTGCCACTAATCACGAAATCCTGCTTTCCTAATCACAATAAAACAAATTAATCAAACCTTCAAGAAAACAACAGCGTTAATTAGTGCCATTAACGACACTAATGATTAACCTAATTAACCAACATCCTATTAATCCATAATTCATAATTCACATAATTCACACCAAAAAAAAAAAAAAAAAAAAAAAAAAAAAAAAAAAACTGAACACTTGTTCAGCCAATTAAGAAGAGCCAAGGGGGTGAATAGGTTAACCAAATATTATCCTTAATTACTGGTATTAATTAAACCTTTTCTTCTGCTTTGGCAATGGGTCTGCCTCTCGGGGGATGATGTCAGCAGAAGGGGGGGGGAGGGGGACGCTCGTAAATACAAATAAGCGAGTTGGTGTGTATGTAGAGATGCGCGCCCGTGTAAACAGACAGAGAGATGTACATACAGACACGTACGTACATGAGTATACACACGCGTTCATATACAAAACGTATATATATACATATATACATTACATTCATACACACACACACACACACACACACACACACACACACACACGGCACACACCACACGCACACGCACACGCACACGCACACGCACACGCACACGCACACGCACACGCACACACATACACGCACACGCACACACACACACATATAAACCCTCACCTTAAAAACGAAATAAGTTTAGAAATGCATGAAAACCTGCACGCACCACATCAACTCACGGATCTAAACACGAGAAGCTTCAAGTTATATTTAAAGATACCCATTTTTTCACTTTTCTTTTTTTCATACATTTTTTTTTTTATCAACCCGCGTGTCTCTTCAACTTGGCGTGAGTGAAAATCTTATCTGAAAGTCAATAAGGAAGGAGAGTTTACGTTTTAAGTTTCGCGCCATCGTCAGAAGGGGAAACGGCAGTAATATTTTTCTTTCTTGTTTTGGTTCATCTTCGTCGTACACTTTAACGGATGTGCAACTTTTATTTTGTTATCAAATGAATATTACTGGACTCTGTTAGTATCACGTCTGACTAAAATATATTATGCAATGAAATCTATGAATTGAAAATGAAATAAACTTAAAATAACCCACGTGATATGGAATAAGGGACCGAATCCTGCTTAAAATAATCAACGAATAAATGAACAAACGAATAATTAACAAATATGCCTTTTGACATTTCAAAGAATACATTTTGACTATTGTTTAATCTGTAAACACACTAAGGCTAGTTTTCGGCAATTAAATATTTTGAAAGTTTTCTCGACATTCGAATTTGGCGCCAAAACCTCTCGATGACAACAAGCCTAAAATATATATTCCAAGGCCTATGGCGGATGATACTCACATCTGACATTTTTTCTTTAATCTTTATTTATTCATTTATTGATTGATTTTTATTAGTCTTTTTTATTTTAGCCGGGAGAAGATTCAGCGAATTGATAAACGTAGGAGGAAGCATAAGTAATTTTTTTCGGAAATTTATATTACCATAAACGTCACTGGAATCACATTCATTAATCTAATTTCTACCGACATTTCTGCTTTCCTCCCTCTCCCTCTCGCTCCCCCTCCCTCCTCACTCACTCATCACTCACCTACTTCACTCTCACTCACTCTCACGCACTCACTCACTCACTCACCTCACTCATCACCACTCACTCAATCACTCCTCACTCACTCATCACCACTCACTCTCACTCATCACTCACTCACTCACTCACTCACTCTCACTCACTCACTCACTCATTACTCATATATATATTTATATATATATATATATAATTTATATTATATATGCTGTGGTGCGTGCGTGTGCGTTGTGCTGTGCGTGGTGCGTGTGCGTGTGCGTGCGTGTGCGTGTGCGTGCGTGTGCGTGCGTGCGTGCGTGTGCGTGTGCGTGCGTGCGTATGCGTGTGCGTGTGCGTGTGCGTGACACATTATCTGTACTGTGTCCTCTTCACTCATCATTCAGTCTCCCTACGTCTCATTTTTCTTCGCTATTTTCTTTTCTCTTTCCTCCCTCAAAAACCTTGTCTCCTTCCACAGACATCCTCCCCTGTTGCCATGGTAACGAGCATCCTCCCCCGCCTCGAGAGAAGAAGCGAGGAATCGAGAGAGAAAAAATCGTGGGTCATGGCACTTACTTCTTTATTCTCTCTCTCTTTTCGTTATTTGGTTGTATGAAAAAAAGAGAGGGAGAGGGAGAGGGAGAGGGAGAGGGAGAGAGAGGAGAGGGAGAGGGAGAGGGGAGGAGAGGGAGAGGGAGAGGAGAGGGAGAGGGAGAGGGAGAGGGAGAGGGAGAGGGAGAGGGAGAGGGAAGGGAGAGGGAGAGGAGAGGAGAGGGAGAGGAGAGGGAGAGGGAGAGGGAGAGGGAGAGGGAGAGGGGAGGAGAGGGGAGAGAGGGAGAGAGGGAGAAAGGGGAGAAAGGGAAGAAAGAGAGAGAGAGAGAGAGAGAGAGAGAGAGAGAGAGAGAGGAGGAGAGAGAGAGAAGAGAAGAGAAGAGAAGAGTAGAGAGAGAGAGAGAAGAAAGAGAGAAAGAGAGAAAGAGAGAAAGAGGAGAAAAGGAGTTAGAGAGAGAGCAGGGAATGCATACATTAAAATATAAAAAAGACATAAAGAAACAAACATACGCCCCCCCCCCCCAAAAAAAAAAAACCGCCAAAAATTAAATAAAATAACAATAACATAAAAATAACATTAAAATCCGTCGGGTCACATGGCACTTACTTCTTTATTCTCTCTCTGTTTTCGTATTGGTTGTAGAAGAAAAAAGAACAGCAGAGGAGAAGGGAAAGGGGAAAGGAGAGGGAGAGGACGAGGAGAGAGGGGAGGGAGAGGGAGAAGAGGAAGGGAGAGAGAGGGAGAGGGAGGGAGAGGGAGAGGGAGAGGAGGGGAAAGGGAGAGGGAGAAGGGAGAGGGAGAGAGGGAGAAGAGGAGAGGGGAGAGGGAGAGAGGGAGAGAGGGAGAGAGGGAGAGAGGGAGGAGAGAGAGGGAGAGAGGGAGAGAGGGAGAGAGCGAGGAGAGAGGGAGAGAGGGAGAGAGCAGAGAGAGAGAGAGAGAGAGAGAGAAGAGGAGAGAGAGAGAGAGAGAGAGAGAGAGAGAGAGAGAGAGAGAGAGAGAGAGAGAGAGAGAGAGAAAGAGAGGAAGAGAAAGAGAGAGCGAGAAAAGGAATGCATACATAAAATATAAAAAGACATAAAGAAACAAACATAAGCCCCCCCCAAAAAAAACGCAAAAAAAATAAAATAAAATAACATACAAGACACATACCATGCAAAGCGATAAAATCTGCCCTATCCTCTCCCTCCACACGCCATATATCTTCTCCCGGAGTAATATATACGTCCATAAATATCAACTTCGTCGACGTAAACATGGTTCAACTTTCAATCAACAAAGCGAGACTATTCACACGGACTGGGATCTCCTGCTCCTCGACAGAGTACCGCTGGAATATTCACACGGACCGAGATCCCATGCTTTATTTAAGAGGGAAAAATACGAATTCATAAGGGTTGGGGCCCCATTTTGTAAAGGATCCGCCTTTTTTTGGAGTGATTCACTGTTTATTCGTAGAAAAAAATCACAGGGATATATGTGAAGAGAGATTCACATGGACCAGGATCCACTTTTTTTTTTTTTTTTTTTTTTTTTTGAGTGAATCACTGATTATCCGTCGAAAAAATATTCACAGGGACTGAGATCCCCTAATTTCTTTTAAGAGAGACATAACTCCTGGAAAAAAATATAGATATTCACATGAACTAAGACCTCCCTTATAAGGGAGACATTACTCATAGAAAAAAAAATATATACGTTCGTTCATTAAAGACCCACGAAATAAACTAACGACACCTGACTATATTTTTCACCTAAACTAAGGATTAAAAACTATAAATCTTCCTTATATAGTATTCAAACTAATCATCCGAACCTACCTGGAGTTGGGGTCGGTTACTGTACAAAGATTGAGCTTCCTTTCTTGGGCTGAGCAGAGGTAGTTGCGCATAGACTGAATAATTGAGTTGCTAAAAAGGGGTAACTCTATACATTTTTGTAACAGCTGGTGATGTATTTTGCAATTGCGCGAAATTGACCGCGAAAGAAGGATTATCTCAGCCTTAAACCTTTTTCGCTTTTTTTATTATGTTATATAGATGGAATCCTGAGATACGAGGGTCGTTTTGAAAGAATTATGTATGGATATATATAGATAGATATACATACCTACATTCGTATGTATACATCCATACGTAAAAATATACATACACACATGCTTACAAACACAGTCACACACACACACACAAAACACACACACACACACACACACACACATACACACACACAACACACACACCACACACCACACACAACACACAACCACACACATACACACACCCACACACACAACACAACACACATACACACAGGACAACACACACACACACAACACACCACACACACACACACACACACACAACACATACACACAACACACACACATACACACACACACACACACACACACACACACACAACACAACACACACACACACACACACACCACACACAGACACACACACACAACACACAAACACACACACACACACACACAGAAGAACCACACAACACAAACACACACAACACACACACACACAACACACACGCACCAACACAAAAAACACAACACACACACACACACACATATATACTATATTTATTTATTAATTCATTTATTTATAAACATTTATAAATCCTATGCGTGGTTGGTGCAATATTGGCACTCGTTAAATTTACTGTGTGTGCGTGTGTGTGTGTGTGTGTGTGTGTGTGTGTGTGTGTGTGTGTGTGTGTGTGTGTGTGTGTGTGTATGTGCTGTGTGTGTGTGTGTGTGTGTGTGTCGTGTGTGTGTGTGTGTGTGTGTGTGATGTGTGCGTGTGTGTGTGTGTGTGTGTGTGTGTGTGGTGTGTGTGTGTGTGTGTGTGTGTGTGTGTGTGTATGCGTGTGAGTGACTGTGTGTGTTGTGTGTGTGTGTGTGTGTGTGTGGTGTGTGTGTGTGTGTTGTGTGGTGTGTGTGTGGTGAGTGAATGAGTGAGTGAGTGAGTGAATGAGTGAGTGAGTGTGTGTGTGTTGTGTGTGCTGTGTGTGTGTGTGTGTGTGTGTGTGTGTGTGTTTGTGTGTGTATGAGTGTAGTGGTGAGTGAATGTGTGTGTGGTGTGTGTGTGTGTGTGTGGTGTGTGTGTGTGTGTGTGGTGTGTGTGTGTGTGTGTGTGTGTGTGTGTGTGTGTGTGTGTGTGGTGTGTGTGGTGTGTGTGTGTGTGTGTGTGTGTGTGTGTGTAAAACATACATATATATATATTCATTTATATTTATGTGTGTGCGTGTGAATGTGCGTGCATGTCATGTGTGTATGCGTGTGAGTGGTGAGTGCAGTGTGTGTGTGTGTGTGTGTGTGTTGTGTAACATACATACATATATATATATATATATTTCATATATTTTATGTGTGTGCGTGTGAGTGTGCGTGATGTATGGAATGTGTGAGTGAGTGAGTGTGTGTGTGTGTGTGTGTGCGTACATGTGCGTGCCAACCGTGCGTGCGTGAGTGAGCTTATCAGTTCAGACATTACAAATTTCACATAAATTGCGTCCAACTTCAAACAGAAGCTGAAAATGATAAGAAAGAAATCTGGTCACATGACAACAAGAATTCTAGGGGGAAAAGAGAGGCAAGGACGACATGTGGGGAAAATATGGGGTATTTCCCCTAAAAAAAAATATATTTCCTCTTCTGGGAATGAATGGGATAAAAATTAATAATAAGAAAGAAAGAAATTTGATCGAATGGCAACAAGAATGCTAGTTCTGGAAATGAATGGGATAAAAATGAATAATAAGAAAGAAAGAAATTTGGTCGAATGGCAACAAGAATGCTAGGGGAAAAGAGAAGCAAGGACGACATGCTAGGGGAAAATATGGAGTATTTCCCCCCAAAAAAACATACATTTCCCTCTTCTGGGATAAAATGGGATAA
Source organism: Penaeus vannamei (assembly GCF_003789085.1). Taxonomy (NCBI): domain Eukaryota; kingdom Metazoa; phylum Arthropoda; class Malacostraca; order Decapoda; family Penaeidae; genus Penaeus; species Penaeus vannamei. Next base: position 195,638 of record NW_020870130.1, on the reverse strand, counting down.
AAAAAAATGAATAATAAGAAAGAAAGAAATTTGATCGAATGGCAACAAGAATGCTAGTTCTGGGAATGAATGGGATAAAATAATAAGAAAGAAATCTGGACACATGGCAACAAGAATGCTAGGGGAAAAGAGAGGCAAGGACGACATGCTAGGGGAAATGTGGGGTATTTCCCCTAAAAAAAAACAACATTCATTTCCCTCTTCTGGGAATGAAGGGAATAAAAATTAATAATAAAAGAAAGAAAATTTGGTCGAATGGCAACAAGAATGCTAGGGGGAAAAGAGAGGCAAGGACGACATGCTAGGGGAAAATATGGAGTATTTCCCCTAAAAAAAACATACATTTCCCTCTTCTGGGAATGAATGGGGGATAAAACGAGTAATAAGAAAGAAAGAAATAAGAAATTTGATCGAATGACAAAAGATGTAGTATTCTGGGAATGAATGGGATAAAAATGAATAATAAGAAAGAAAGAAATCTGAAACC
>NW_020870130.1:181560-188680 GCF_003789085.1 Penaeus vannamei | reverse complement strand
TATATATATATATATTACATAATGTATATATAACTCATGGCCATGACAGCGAAAATGCAATAGCTATCTTCGCACTTATATTTTTGTGAACTGAATTCAAGCACATCTAATGTCGATCTATTTTTATTTTTCACAATGATGCGCTTTATATCTATCTATCTATCTATAAATATCTATACATATGTATAAATAGATATGTAAATCTATTTATGTCTATCTACTAGCTATCTCTATCTATCTATCTACATCAGTCTATCTATTCCTATCTATCAATCTATATCAATCTATCTTTATCTATCTATCTAGCTAGCTATCTCTATCTATCTATCTATATCAATCTATCTATCTATACCTATCTATCAATCTATATCAGTCTGTCTTTATCTATCTATCTATCTATCTGTCTATCTATTTATTCATCTTCTCAATAAAAAAACAATTTATAGATATACAATAAGAAAAAGGTTCATATAAGCCTGAAACTTCATTTTATTTCATTTAAACTTATTATTATTACCAATGATATCATTTTATATCATTTTACAGCCGAGAGATACACGTTCTTCAAGCGAATGGCATCTTGGCTTTGTACAAGCTTCTTAAGAGACAAAAAGAAAAAGAAAAAAAAAAAAAAAAAAAAAGAAAAAAAAAAACTGATAAAGGTGAGGCTGGTCTGAAGAAAACGGAGGGAATACAAGGGGAAACTATGGTATAAAGGAGAGAGACGTATATGCAAATAAAGAAAGACAGAAATTAATTAGAAATAAAGAGGAATAGTTCATGTAAATAAGTAAATGAAGAAATGGGTGAAGTAAATAGCATGATAGAATATTTCCTTTCATTAACGAAAGAAGAACAGATGATAATGCCTATATTATGATAAAATTTTGATAAAAAAAAAAAACGATTAAAGAGGACTAAAACTAATAAAAAGAAAAACAAATAATAAAAGAAATAAAGGAAGGCATTAATAAAGATAAAAAATAACGGGAAACATCTTAATATATTCTCCATTCATTACATAACATAACACACAGTACTCTAGCTCTTTCACTGTCCAGCTCTATATGGACTTTGGTTTATTATGACTCTATCTTTTCAGAAAAAAAAAAACACTTAGCCGTGACCTTTATACTGCCACAATGCTGACAGGGAGTATATTTCTTTCGGTTATATTTGGCAAAGACCAAAGTGTATGCTGATGTTCATGGTATGTGTATTTGTATATGTAAGTAATTAGTGTGTATTTATTCCCTTTGCTACACTTTTCGTATGTGCATGATGTTCTAGGCATGCTGAAAAGGGTATGCTGAAACGGGTATGCTGAAAAGGGTATGCTGAAAAAGGGTATGCTGAAAAGGTATGCTGAAAAAGGTATGCTGAAAAGGGTATGCTGAAAAGGGTTGCTGAAAAAGGGGTATGCTGAAAAAGGGTATGCTGAAAAGGGTATGCTGAAAAGGGTATGCTGAAAGGGTATGCTGAAAAGGGCATGTTGAAAAGGGTATGCTGAAAAGGGTATGCTGGAAAGGGTATGCTGAAAAAGGACATGCTGAAAAGGGTATGCTGAAAAGGGTATGCTGAAAAGGTATGCTGGATATGCTGAATAGGGTATGCTGAATAGGGTATGCTGAAATGGGTATGCTGGATAGGGTATGCTGAAAAGGGTATGCTGAAAAGGGTATGCTGAAAAGGGTATGCTGAAATGGGTATGCTAAAAAAGTTATGCTGAATAGGGTATGCTGAAAAAGGACATGCTGAAAAGGGTACGCTGAAATGGGGTATGCTAAAAAGGCATGCTGTAAAGGGTATGCTGTAAAGGGTATGCTGAAAAGAGTCTGTGAAATGGGTATGCTGAAATGGGTATGCTAAAAAAGTTATGCTGAATAGGGTATGCTGAAAAAGGACATGCTGAAGAGGGTATGCTGAAATGGACATACTAAAAAGATATGCTGAAAAGGGTATGCTGAAATGGGTATGCTGTAAAGGGTATGCTGAAAAGAGTCTGTTGAAATGGGTATGCTGAAATGGGTATGCTAAAAAAGTTATGCTGAATAGGGTATGCTGAAAAAGGACATGCTGAAAAGGGTATGCTGAAATGGGTATGCTGAAATAGGTATGCTGTAAAGGGTATGCTGTAAAGAGTATGCTGAATAGGGTATGCTGAATAGGGTATGCTGAAAACGGGTATGCTGTAACTGGTGTGTTGAATTGGGGATGCAGCTCTGGGAATGCTGCTTTGGGTATGCTGCAGTGGGTTAGTAAGTGAAACAAACTTTTTTTTGACAGAGTCGAAAACCCATGACTGAGTTGCCAACTTGGAAATTTTCTGTGACGGATGGGCGTGTTTAGGTCTGAAACTTTTCCTGAAGTTTGGTTAAGATCGTTCTATTTTTTTTTATTTTTCTGTGTGTCCGTTTTAGTTTTGCTTTCTCCCTGTCTTTATTTTTTTCTTTCTTACTTTCTACCTTCTTCTGTTCTCTTCCGTACTTATTATTACCCTTTCTCTCTATTTCTCATGCTCCTTTTTCTTTCTTAGTCCCATTTCTATCTTTTTCTCTTTCTCCTTTTCTTTTTATTATATTCTCTTTCTCCCTCTCTTTCTCAGTCTCCTTTTTTTCTGTTATTTCTTCCTTCCTCTCGCCCTGTCTTTATTTCTCATTCCCATTTTCTTTTCTCTATTTCTCATTTTCTTCGCTTCTATTTTCTCTTCCTCTCTATCTCCCTTTTTCTATTTATCATTCTCATTTTCTTCTGTTCTTCCTTCCTCCTTTTCCATATTTCTCATTCTCTTTTGTTTTCTTCTGTTCTCACTACTTTTTCTTTCTCAATACTCCCTAATCCTTTTTCTTCGGTATTCTCTGACTTCCTCTATTTTTCACTTTCCTTTTCTTCTGTTCTCTCTTCCGCTCTTTCTCCCTCTCGCCATTTCTTATACTCCTTTTCTCCCTCTTCATATTCTCGTTCTCTGTTCTTTCTCCTCTGTTTCTATTTCTCATCAACCTTTTCCTTATCTCTATTACTCATTTCTTCTGTTTTCTACGCCTTACTCTCATCCTCTTCCTTCTCCTTCCTCCTCCTCCTTCTCCTCCTCCTCTTCCTTCTCCTTCCTCCTCCTCCTTCCTCCTCTTCCTCTTTCTCCTCCTCCTCTTCCACTTGCATAACGTCTTGCACCCAAATGTATTTTCCTCAGGATAAGAAATCGTAGTCACGTCAAGTCAGCCGCCGTAGATGACGTCATTCGTGAGATTACAACGCAGGACCTTGGCTCTTCTGTCGAGGTCGATCTCATTCAATCGGGCTACCTCGATGTATGCCCCGTGTACAGTGCGTTGTAATGCGAGATCAAGATTAACGGGGTTTAGCCTTCGTGGACCTTGATGACGTCAGCTGTACTCCCCCCCACCCCCCACCCCCCGTTTTTCTCGTTCTATTGGCGCGTGGAAGCTCATATATATATTTTTTATTTGTCAGGGATGATTACTATATCTGAATTTTAGAGCTTTACAGGATGGAAGAAACGCTTTACGTATATATATATATATATATATATAATTATATATATATATATATATATATATATATATATATATATATATATATATATATTATATATATTATATATATATATATTTGTGTGTGTGTGTGTGTGTGTGTGTGTGTGTGTGTGTGTGTGTGTGTGTGTGTGTGTGTGTGTGTGTGTGGTGTGTGTGTGTTGTGTGTGTGTGTGTATGTGTGTGTGTGTGTGTGTGTGTGTGTGTGTGTGTGTGTGTGTGTGTGTGTGTGTGTCTGTGTGTGTGTGTTTGTGTGTGTAGAAAGATAGAGAGATAGATGGTTAGATAGACAGTAACTGATAGATAGATAGATAGGTAAAGAGACTGATAAATAGATAGACATATATATATGGGTATCTATATCGACAGATAGATAGACAGAGAAAGATGGATAGATAATTATAGATAGATAGATGATTATAGATAGATAGACAATTACAGCTATATATATATAGAGAGAGAGAGAGAAAATATATATAGATAAATACATACAGAGAGATCAATAGAAAGAAAGAAAGAGAAAGAAAACAAATATGCTTTTGTTCACACACACACACACACACACACAACACACGCACATATTCGTTTGAGTTATAGAACGTTAATTAATTTCCATACCTCAGTTTACGCACACACTTTAACGAACAAAAACACACTCTAAGGTACATAAAACTATATATTTGTATGCGTATATAACCTTAAAAAAAGATTTTACCCTCCACTTTCTATGAAAAAAATGTGTATTTATCATCATATTTATATTACCTTTACTAGCCTTGAGCTACGAAATCTTTATTTACGTCGAATCTTTTCTCTTTCCCAGCGAAGAGGGATAGAGAGAGAGAGAGAGAGAGAGAGAGAGAAAGAGAAAGAGAAAGAGAAGAGAAAAGAGAAGAGAAGAGAAAAGAGAAAGGAGAAAGAGAGAGAGAGGAGAGAGAAAGAGAGAGAGAGAGGAGAGGGAGGAGAGAGAGGAAAGAGAGAGAGAGAAGAGAAGAGAGAGAAGAGAGGAGAGAGAGAGAGAGGAGAGAGAGAGAGAGAGAGATGTATACATAAATATATACATACAATACATACAAACATATGATATGTAAGTATGTATATATATACATACACACATATACATATATATATATATATATATATATATATATATATATATATATATATATATATATTATATATATATATATATATGTATGTATGTATGTATGTAATAATGAGAAATAGATAGATATGAGTAATTATAGGTTGGTAGAGAACCAAGGAAAGAGAGAGAAATGAGATAGAGTATATACATAGATATAGATAGAGATAAAGATCGATCGATCGATTGATTGAGAAGGAGATAAGGATAGATAGATTGCTCGATAGAATGATAAAAGAGGAAGAGAGAGAAGAGAGAGAGAGAGAGAGAGAGAGAGAGAGAGAGAGAGAGAGAGAGAGGAGAGAGAGAGAGAGAGAGAGAGAGAGAGAGAGAGAGAGAGAGAGAGAGAGATAGAGATAGAGAGAGAGAGAGAGAGAGAGAGAGAGAGAGAGAGAGAGAAGAGAGAGAGAAGTAGACAGACATACAAAGAGAGACAGAGAGGAGCTGATAGATGAGTAGTGAGATAAGAAAAGGTAGATAAATCAATCGACATATAAACGGAAAATGAAATAAAGAATTAAATCAATTCATATAAAGTTCCAAATACCTGACACAGAATGAGAGAGAGACCCAAACACCAAAGTACACAGACCCAAGGCAAATAAATTCTAAGGCACACAGACCATTGAATAACGTACACTGTGAATAGTATTGACATTCAGGACCAGAAGCAACTCAGTAGAGCACCGGCAATTCAGCTTATTTTTATGCAGTGGGGGAAGGGACAGGGAGTCTGTTATTGAAATGTGGGTTTTCCACCGTAGATTTTTTTACGAGTTGCGCGGAATTCGTGTGCCGGTTTGTACTCTACTTGAAGGAAGTGCGTAAGGAATTCTGATGAAGGGTTTATTGCATATTCGAAATTCAGAAAGAGCAGTCTTTACTTAACATCGATTGTGTGCACGTGATGTACCTATAATTTCGATTGTTGTTTAGTCAAAATTACGTAATGGTTATATGAGGTTGACAAAATATCTTAATCGGTGAGAGAGAGAAAGAGAATGATACACTTGTTACAGTGGATATTCTCTGCTGTGACATGATGTCTGTTTGTTTGCTTCCAAATTATCTCCTGTGTTCAGTGAAAGGCCGGGGATACCATCCACTGGCAGCGCTCGAGGTTGGACGTGGGTCAGCAAGATTTCTAGACGAGAATGCTACCGCACCAACACAGTACACAGGAAGCGAGAAAGAGAGAGAGAGAGAGAAAGAGAGAGAGAGAGAGAGAGAGAGAGAGAGAGAGAGAGAGAGAGAGAGAGAGAGAGAGAGAGAGAGAGAGAGAGGAGAGAGAAAGAGAGAGAGAGAGAGAGAGAGAGAGAGAGAGAGAGAGAGAGAGAGAGAGAGAGAGAGAGAGAGAGAGGGAGATAGATAGAGAGGTAGATAGATTAGACATAGATAGATAGATAGAGAGTGAAAAGGCCAGACCAGGAGATAAATAAACAAAGGAAACAAACAAAGGCAAAACTAATCTAGCGCATATTGCCATAAACCATTAGAGCCATAATTGAACTTCCCAAAACTTTAGGACCTAAATGCATCCATCCTTCACAGTAATTACCGAGTTGGCAACTCTGTCACCACCGTGTCCTCAAGTCAGTAAAAAAAAATTTATTTCCATTATTAACTAGAACAGCTTACACATACACTGAGTATGACCTGTGCTCGCTATGGCCAAGGGAAGAAGTACACTCAGACTGTGTACATATACTCAAACGCACACACACATGTATAAACATGCTTAGTAGTTTCTCAATATGACTAAGATAATAAATGCATTTTGAATATGTGCAGTGTGTTATTAAAGTGGTTACGTGAAGTGGCGTTCGTGACGGAAATTGTAAAATGGTGTTTATATACATTTTTGTTTTGTTTTGAAATATCTATCAGCATTTATCTACCTATATGTGTACTTATCCTCAAATGAACATATGCTCAGTCTTCATATCTCTCCTTTACTTCCTTTTATAGAAGGTCTTCCGTTCTTTTTTGCGTCTCCCTTTTAATCTCAAAGCGGTTCTCCTTGTATGTAATGGGTTCTATTGGCTTTCACGAACCGGACCTCAACTTCGTCAGTGCCTTGGTTGGGAGTGGCGTGCTTATTTCCCTTTGGAGTTTTGTGTGTGTAATGTATGTGTTGGTGAATGATTACTTGGGGTAAGTGGATTTAACTCATACATTCATACACGCTTATACGAACACACATACGAATGGCGAATGCAAACTCATACACACACGCGAATGCAAACTCATACACACACGAATGCAAACTCACCACACGACATGCAAACTCATACACACACACGAATGCAAACTCATACACACACACGAATGCAAACTCATACACACACGCGAATGCAAACTCATACACACACGCGAAGGCAAACTCGTACACACACGCGGATGCAAACTCATACACACACGAATG
>NW_020870130.1:151075-170691 GCF_003789085.1 Penaeus vannamei | reverse complement strand
GCCTCCTCCCTCCCATCTATTTTTCCGCTCCCTCCCACACACTCAGCCTTTTTTTTCCCTCTCCGTCCAAGTTTTTTAACTCCCTCCTCGCCACCGTTATTTTTCCCCCCCCTCCCTACACGACCAGGCACTAGAGGCTAACCAGCATGGTATAAGTTTCCAAGATCTCTGTTTGCCAATTTGAAAGTGCATGTAGGACTTTTCCTTTCTCACAAACCACGAAAGGGAATTCGTAATGAGGAAGGATGGACATGCGTGCCCCAGCTCTTTTCATTCAACGCTCTAGGTGGTGGTGATAATGATAGGTGTGATGAGGTGCATGAGGATGGTGGTGGTGGTGATGAGGATGGTACGGTGGGTGTTGGTGAGGGTGGTGGCGGAAGTGGTGGTGAGGGATTCGGGTGACGGTACGATGTGATGATGGTATGATGATATGATGGCGTGGTGATTATAGATCATGAATGTCGGTGGTGATGGTAATGTTGTGATGAGGAGGATGCTGGTGGTGATGGTGATGATTGTGGTGATGGTTATGATAATGATGATGAATGTTATGAGTATAATGACGGTGATGATGATGTGATGACGGTGAGTGAGGATGGTGAATGATAATGATGATGACCGTATGAGTAAAATGATGATAATCCACCTCCTTTAGCCCCGTCCCTCCTCCTCCTCATATCACATCTTCCTCATTGCCACCAACATCCACTCATTCTCATTGAGGAAGTAATAAGAATGATGATGTTGGAATGATTTGAATAGAATCATTCACAATATCAACAACCATTACTAAGAGTGTAATGATAATTTTATTCTAGCAATGATATTGATGACGCAAAATGAGTGATGATGCTACTATTAGTGAAATTACCATCTGGAGTCATCAGTGCAACAATATATAAAGTTTAAATTCTATCATATATCAGGATTCTGAATTAAGACTGTATACATAGTAGGGTTAAGTTGGTGAGATATGGTACAGTAAACAGTTTGGTTTGTGTGTGTGTGTGAGACAAGAAAAACAAATGTATTTGCCACATGCAAGTGTTAATTGTTTTTTTTTTTTTTTTTTATTTTTTTTTTATGTGTACAGGTGTTTTTAACGCCTTCCCGAACCAATGGTTACCATCGGTGAAATTATTAAAATGTAACAAAGATAAGTACTCTAAAGTCAGCAGAAATATGCTATATAACTGAGGAAAGAGGGTGTAGCGCTATAATATCAGTGGCACGAGTATACATATTTTTACTAAATAAAGGAAAACATTAGCAAAAAAAAAAAAAAAAAAAAAAAAAATGTGTGTAAAAAAAGTAGAGAGTAGTATCGAAATAGTTTAAAGAAGAAATTGGCAAGAAAAGATAGAGAAAAAAGGGGAAGAAAGAAAAGAAAAAGAACCATAATAGAAAGGCATTTATTAACCACGATGGCGTGTAGCAATAATACGCGACATGTTCATTGTATGTTTTTTGTTTTTTTTTGTTTTTTGTTTGCTTATCTATATCTGTATCTATAACTGTATCTACCTGTATATCTATATAGATGGCTCCACAAAAGCTAAATAACCAGGGAGTCTATTACTAGCTTACCCTAACTCATCTGTTTACCCTTTACCTTAATTTTCGGAAAGATTCATGTTTTTTGTTGTTGTTAATATTGTTGATAGGTTTATGATAATCATAACACCAATAACGATAACAACACTGACATCTTCAGCATCAAAAAAAAGAAGAAAAAGAAACTTCAAAATTAAAAATAAGGGAAAAGCAGGTAAGATCACTAATTGGCCCATTGGTGACTCAGCGTTTGGAGTGCCATCTAGTGGGGAAAAAAATCATTAGAGAAGACTACAGTTGAGGGTGTGACTACCATGGAGCTGTTGTTTGTGTTGTATGAATTTATATATTTGTATCTATCTATCTGTTTATCAATCTATCTATCCATCTATATAGATAGAAAGATATGTATATATATTTATGTATACACATACATAACAATACATACATACATATATACGCACGAACACGCACACACAATATGCATGTGTGTTTTGTTTTGTGTGCATGGTATGTGTTTTGTATGTGTGTTTGTGACAAGAAAAACAAACCACTAACCATATAAAAACGCACAGAAAATGTTTCAAAGCAATAAACACGAATATTTGCAAATCAAGAGAAACCAGACAAAGAGAGAAAGAAAATGATGATAACTTTGTAAATAACATAACCACGATTCACTTGTATAATTTGTTGTCATCAAACTCTGTGTCAACTTATTTTGTTTAGCATGTTGACAAGGAAACTGCTGTCAATGAAAAGTTGCATTTTAGACTCCCCGTGATAAAGTGCAGGTATATTTTGTCTGTGATAATGTCCGTTCTTGTATATACTAAAACATACTACATTTTTATCGTATTATGTATGTATATGTGCTATATCACACATTAATATGTATTGTACATATACAATATATGATATGCATATGTGTGTGATTAATACTATATAATATTATATATCAAACTATATACTAGATATATACATATATCTAATATATATATACTATACTATATTACTTAATTATATATATCTATATATATACTATACGATATGCATATGGTATATGTTTTATATATATTATGGATCAACGCATTATCGTTTTCTGTAAGCGACATCCTTAATCCTTATCATGTAAACCCTATCATTATAATCAAACACCCCTTTTATTATAATCCTTTTTCCTCAATAATCATCACCCACATTATCCATATAATTATCATTACAATTAGTATCCCTATTATAATTTTCTTATAAGTATTTTTTTCTCTTAGAAATAACCCGCCATTCTTTTCTACTAATTTTGGCTTGGATCTGAACGACAAAAGCTAAATGATCAGCATAAATATTAAACACAGTATAGGAGTAAGAGTATTATTTCAGAAACATTACGCAGCCAAGGTATGCTGTTAATTGCAGTCCTGAAGTAACTCACTCGCTTATATATACTGTGTGTCTTATTTCATGAGAGTATTCCGTGCAGATACTGTGTTAGCCGGTGTAAAGAATCGAGGAAAGAGTGGTGAAGTATTTGTGCTTTGCGGTTGATCTAATTTCTTTTTCTTTGTCTGTTTGTCTGGCTGCCTCTGTCTCTCTCTCTGTGCTGTTGTGTCTGGCTCTTGTCCTTTCTGCTCCTGTCTGTCCCTGTCTGTCAATCTCTGTCGGTCTGACTAATCTGTTGTCGTCTTCTCTCTGTCTTTCTGTCTGTGTTCTCTCGTCTTTTCTCTTTCTTTCTCTCCTCCTCACTCTCATCCGATCCTCCCCTCTCTCTCTCGTCTACTCTCTCTCTCTTCCTCTCTCGCTTCTCTCTTCATCATCTGCTCTCTCTACTCTCCTCTCTCTCTCTCACACACCACGCTCTCTCTCTCTCTCTCTCTCTCCCGACCCCTCTCTCTCTCTCTCTACTCTCTCTCTCCTCTCTCCTCTCTCCCTCTCTCTCTCCTCTCTCCTCTCTCTCCCTCTCGCTTGCTCAGTCTGCCTCCCCATCCTCCGTTTATGTGTATGTCCTATTTATGTTACACGTCGAATGTAGTATTCCTTGATTTACATTAGATTTGTATTTCTGCCATTTTTGCAAAAAATATAGATATTTCAATCCCCAGTAACAGTCCTAATAATGAGACAAAGATATAGATGATGAGGACACACACACACACACACACACACACACACACACACACACACACAACACACACACACACACACACACCACATACACACACACACACACACACACACACGCATGCACACACGCACACGCACACGCACACGCACACGCCACCACGCACACGCACCACCGCCACACACACACGCAACACACACACACACACACACACACCACCACACGACACACACACACACACACACACCATATATATTTTTACATATATATATTACATAAATATATATATAATATATATTTACATATATATATATATAATAAATATATAACATATAATATATATATTATATACTAATATTTATATATATAGAAAGATAGATAGATAGATAAAGGATAAAGATAGAGAGAGCTAGAGAGAGAATAAGAAGAGATAGAGAGAGAGCTAAGAGAGAGAGAGACCGAGAGAGAGAGAGAAGAGAGAGGAGAGAGAGAGAGAAGAGAGAGAGAGAGAGACAGACAGACAGAGAGACAGAGACGAGACAGAGGAGACAGAGAGAGCGAGGAAGAGAGAATCAAAGTCCATCGAAGGAACCCATTTAACGAAAGCTTTCCTTCACCCGTTAACATCACAGCACAGAAAACGTCCATAAACCCATCGTCCCGATCCTCTCCTCCCCCCCCCCCACGCACACGGCACACGCCCCCCCCCCCCAAAAGGCACTCGTGATATTTACGTATTCTGTTTTGAGTCAGAAAATAATTTTTTATCTTATCCCAAGAAAATCCAGATCTTCAGAGATATAGGGAGTGGCTTTTCATTGGGCCACAGATTACCGTGCGTCTTGTTTCGTACATTGCGCGTACACTTGTTGTTCTATTTATATAGTATATATGATACATATAGTACATATACACGACAACACACACCCCACACACACACACACACACACACAACACACACACCACACACACACACTACACACAAACACACACACGCCAAACACACACACACACACACACAAACACACCAACACACACACACACACACACACACACCACACATACACACACACACACACACACACACACACACACACACACACCACACACACAACGTGATCTCTAAATAATTTCTATCACAAAAAGAGAGTACGACACTCTGCTTAATTAAGTTGATTATTAACTACATCACACTTTAACCACGGCCACTATATTGCCACAACGCACATAAACTGTATTCATTTCCTTGTCTATATTAAACTACAGCAACACGCAGGGAACGTACATGCCTGTGTGTATAGGTATGAGTATGAGTAAAGTGGAGAGCAAACTCATAATGAGTCTAAAGTCAGTGTATTTTTCCCATGTTGGTCATACTGAGAGAGCAAACTATATGTATGAGTATGAGTCTAAAGTCCAGTGTATTTTTTCCCATGTTGGTCATACTGAGAGCAAACTATATGTATGGAGTATGAGTCTAAGTCAGTGTATTTTTTCCATGTTGGTCAGAGAGCAAATATATGTATGAGTATGAGTCTTATTTTTTCCATGTTGGTCATACTGAGAGCAAACTATATGTATGAGTATGAGTCTAAAAGTGTATTTTTTCCATGTTGGTCATACTGAGAGCAAACTATATGTATGAGTATGAGTCTAAAAGTGTATTTTTTCCATGTTGGTCATACTGAGAGCAAACTATATGTGTGAGTATGAGTCTAAAAGTGTATTTTTTCATGTTGGTCATACTGAGAGCAAACTATATGTATGAGTATGAGTCTAAAGTCAGTGTATTTTTTCCATGTTGGTCATACTGAGAGCAAACTATATGTATGAGTATGAGTCTAAAAGTGTATTTTTTTGTTGGTCATACTGAGAGCAAACTATATGTATGAGTATGAGTCTAAAAGTNCTTACAAGTATTTTTTTTTTTCTCTTAGAAATAACCGCTATTCTTCTACTGAATTAGGCTTGGATCTGAACGACAAAAAGCTAAATGATCAGATAAAAATAACACAAAAACAAAGCGATTAGATAAATAACACATTATAGAGTACGTATATTTCAGAAACATACGCAGCCAAGGTATGCTGTAATTGCAGTCCTGAAGTAACTCACTCGCTTATATATACTGTGTGTCTTATTTCATGCGAATATTCCGTGCAGATACCGTGTTAGACGGTGTAAAAGAATCGAGGAAAGAGGGTGAAGTATTTATGCTTTGCGGTTTATTTAGTTCTCTTTTTCTTTGTCTGTCTATTTGTCTGTCCTGTCTGTCTGTCTGTGTCTCTCTCTGTCTGTTGCTGTGTCTCGCTATCTCTGTCTGTCTGTCTGTCTGTCTGTCTCTCTCTCTCTCTCTCTCTCTGTCTCTTCTCTCTCTCTCTCTTCTCTCTCTCTGTCTCTCTCTCTCTCTCTCTCTCTCTCTCTCTCTCCTCTTCTTCGCTGTGTCAGTCTGCCCCCATACTCTATTTATGTGTATGTCTTTTTATGTACACGTCGAATGTAATATCCTTAATTTACATCATATTGTATCTGGGCACTTTGCAAAAATATAGATATTTAAATCCCAATAATAGTCCTAATAATGAGACAAAGATATAGATAGATGAGTACACACATACACACACACACAGAGAGCTAGAGAGAGAGAGCTAAGAAGAGAGAGAGCTAGAGAGAGAGAGCTAGAGAAAGAGAGAGCTAGAGAAAGAGAGAGAGCTAGAGAAAAGAGAAGAGCAGAGAAAGAGAGAGCTAGAGAGAGAGAGAGAGAGAGAGAGAGAGAGAAAGAGAGAGCTAGAGAGAGAGAGAGAGAGAGAAGAGAGAGAAGCTAGAGAGAGAGAGCTAGAGAGAGAGAGAGAGAGAGAGAGAGAGAGAGAGAGAGAGAGAGAGAGAGAGAGAGAAGAGAAGAAGAGAGAGAGAGAGAGAGAGAGAGAGAGAGAGAGAGTAAAGAGAAGAGAAAGAAAGAGAGACGGAGAAAGAGAAGAGAGAGAAGAGAGAGAGAGAGAGATGAGAGCGAGGACCGAGAGAGAGAGAGATCGAAAGTCCACCGAGGAACCCATGTTAAACGAAAGCTTTCCTTCACCCGTTAACATCACAGCACAGAAGACGTCCATAAACCCATCCTCTCGATCCTGCTCCCCCCCCAAAAAAAGGCACTGGGATATTTACGTATTCTGTTTTGGAGTCAGAGAATATTTTTTTATCTTATCCCAAGAAAATCCAGATCTTCAGAAGATAATAGGGAGTGGCTTTGATTGGGCCACAGCTTACCGTGCGTCTTGTTTCGTACATTGGGCGCGACATTTGTTGTTCTATTTATACAGTATATATGATACATATAAGTACATACACACAGACAGACAGACAGACAGACAGACAGACATACACACACACACACACACACACACACACACACACACACACACACACGCACGCACGCACACACACAACACACACACACACACAAACACACACACACACACACACACACACACACACACACACACACACACACACACACACACACGAATCACACACACACACACACACGCACACACAACACACACACGTGATCCCTAAATAATTTCATCACAAAAAGAGAGTACGACTCTCTGCTTAATTAAGTTGATTATTAACTACATCACACTTTAAACCACGGCCGCTATATTGCCACAACGCACATAAACTGTATCCATTTCCTTGTCTATATAAGCTACAGCTCACGCAGGAACGTACATGCCTGTGGTATATGTATGAGTATGAAGCCTAAAAGTGTATTTTTTCCATGTTGGTCATACTGAAGAGCAAACTATATGTATGAGTATGAGTCTAAAAGTGTATTTCCATGTTGGTCATACTGAGAGCAAACTATATGTATGAGTATGAGTCTAAAAGTGTATTTTTTCCATGTTGGTCATACTGAGAGCAAACTATATGTATGAGTATGAGTCTAAAGTTAGTGTATTTTTTTCATGTTGGTCATACTGAGAGCAAACTATATGTATGAGTATGAGTCTAAAGTCAGTGTATTTTTTCAATGTTGGTCATACTGAGAGCAAACTATATGTATGAGTATGAAGTCTAAAAGTGTATTTTTTTCATGTTGCTCATACTGAGAGCAGACTATATGTAGGAGTATGAGTCTAAAGTGTATTTTTTCCATGTTGGTCATACTGAGAGCAAACTATATGTATGAGTATGAGATCTATAAGTCAGTGTATTTTTTCCATGTTGGTCATACTGAGAAGCAAACTATATGTATGAGTATGAGTCTAAAGTCAGTGTATTTTTTTTCATGTTGGTCATACTGAGAGCAAACTATATGTATGAGTATGAGTCTAAAAAGTCCATAACTGTATATTTCTTTTTTGTTGGTCATACTGAAGCAAACTATATGTATGAGTATGAGTCTAAAGTCAGTGTTTTTTCCATGTTGGTCATACTGAGAGCAAACTATATGTATGAGTAGAGTCAAAAAGTGTATTTTTCCATGTTGGTCATACTGAGAGCAAAACTATATGTATGAGTATGAGTCTAAAAGTGTGTATTTTTTCCATGTTGGTCATACTGAGAGCAAACTATATGTATGAGTCTAAAGTCAGTGTATTTTCATGTTGGTCATACTGAGAGCAAACTATATGTATGAGTATGAGTCTAAAGTGTATTTTTTCATGTGTGGTCATACTGAGAGCAAACTATATGTATGAGTATGAGTCTAAAAGTGTATTTTCCATGTTGGTCATACTGAGCAGCAAACATATGTAGAGTATGAGTCTAAAGTCAGTGTATTTTTCCAATGTTGGTCATACTGAGAGCAAACTATATGTATGAGTATGAGTCTAAAAGTGTATTTTTTCCATGTTGGTCATACTGAGAGCAAACTATATGTATGAGTATGAGTCTAAGTGTATTTTTCCATGTTGTCATACGAGAGCAAACTATATGTATGAGTATGAGTCTAAAGTCAGTGTATTTTTTCCATGTTGGTCATACTGAGAGCAAACTATATGTATGAGTATGAGTCTAAAGTCAGTGTATTTTTTCCATGTTGGTCATACTGAGAGCAAACTATATGTATGAGTATGAGTCTAAAGTGTATTTTTCCATGTTGGTCATACTGAGAGCAAACTATATGTATGAGTATGAGTCTAAGTGTATTTTTTCCATGTTGGTCATACTGATATGTATGAGTATGGTCTAAACCATGTTGGTCATACTGAGAGCAAACTATATGTATGAGTATGAGTCTAAAAGTGTATTTTTCCATGTTGGTCATACTGAGAGCAAAACTATATGTATGAGTATGAGTCTAAAAGTCAGTGTATTTTTCCATGTTGGTCATACTGAGAGCAAACTATATGTATGAGTATGAGTCTAAAGTCAGTGTATTTTTTCCATGTTGGTCATACTGAGAGCAAACTATATGTATGAGTATGAGTCTAAAAGTGTATTTTTTCCATGTTGGTCATACTGAGAGCAGACTATATGTATGAGTATGAGTCTAAAGTCAGTGTATTTTTTCCATGTTGGTCATACTGAGAGCAAAACTATGTATGAGTATGAGTCTAAAGTCAGTGTATTTTCCATGTTGGTCATACTGAGAGCAAACTATATGTATGAGTATGAGTCTAAAAGTGTATTTTTTCCATGTTGTCATACTGAGAGCAAACTATATGTATGAGTATGAGTCTAAAGTGTATTTTTTCCATGTTGGTCATACTGAGAGCAAACTATATGTATGAGTATGAGTCTAAAAGTGTATTTTTTCCATGTGGTCATACTGAGAGCAAACTATATGTATGAGTATGAGTCTAAAGTCAGTGTTTTTTCCATGTTGGTCATACTGAGAGCAAACTATATGTATGAGTATGAGTCTAAAAGTGTATTTTTCCATGTTGGTCATACTGAGAGCAAACTATATGTATGAGTATGAGTCTAAAGTGTATTTTTTCCATGTTGGTCATACTGAGAGCAAACTATATGTATGAGTATGAGTCTAAAAGTGTATTTTTTTCCATGTTGGTCATACTGAGAGCAAACTATATGTATGAGTATGAGTCTAAAGTCAGTGTATTTTTTTCCATGTTGGTCATACTGAGAGCAAACTATATGTATGAGTATGAGTCTAAAAGTGTATTTTTCCATGTTGGTCATACTGAGAGCAAACTATATGTATGAGTATGAGTCTAAAAGTGTATTTTTCCATGTTGGTCATACTGAGAGCAAACTATATGTATGAGTATGAGTCTAAAGTCAGTGTATTTTTTCCATGTTGGTCATACTGAGAGCAAACTATATGTATGAGTATGAGTCTAAAGTCAGTGTATTTTTCCATGTTGGTCATACTGAGAGCAAACTATATGTATGAGTATGAGTCTAAAAGTATTTTTCCATGTTGGTCATACTGAGAGCAAACTATATGTATGCACCTAGTCCCATGTTGGTCATACTGAGAGCAAACTATATGTATGAGTATGAGTCTAAAAGTGTATTTTTCCATGTTGGTCATACTGAGAGCAAACTATATGTATGAGTATGAGTCTAAAGTCAGTGTATTTTTTCCATGTTGGTCATACTGAGAGCAAACTATATGTATGAGTATGAGTCTAAAGTCAGTGTATTTTTCCATGTTGGTCATACTGAGAGCAAACTATATGTATGAGTATGAGTCTAAAGTCAGTATTTTTCCATGTTGGTCATACTGCAAACTATATGTATGAGTATGAGTCTGAGTGTATTTTTCCATGTTGGTCATACTGAGAGCAAACTATATGTATGAGTATGAGTCTAAAAGTGTATTTTTTCCATGTTGGTCATACTGAGAGCAAACTATATGTATGAGTATGAGTCTAAAAGTGTATTTTTTTCATGTTGGTCATACTGAGAGCAAACTATATGTATGAGTATGTAAATGTATTTTTCCATGTTGGTCATACTGAGAGCAAACTATATGTATGAGTATGAGTCTAAAGTGTATTTTTTTCCATGTTGGTCATACTGAGAGCAAACTATATGTATGAGTATGAGTCTAAAAGTGTATTTTTTCCATGTTGGTCATACTGAGAGCAAACTATATGTATGAGTATGAGTCTAAAAGTGTATTTTTCCATGTTGTCATACTGAGAGCAAACTATATGTATGAGTATGAGTCTAAAGAAGTGTATTTTTTCATGCATATCTTCAGTGTATTTTTTTCCATGTTGGTCATACTGAGAGCAAACTATATTCAGCGTGTATACTTCGGTGGCTATTAATGGGTATTTTTTTCTTTACTGACTTGGGAACGCAGTGGTGACAGAGTTGCCAACTTGGTAATTTACTGTGAAGGATGGATGTGTTTAGGTCCTAAAGTTTTCGTGAAGTTCAATTAACTTCCGCCAGGGTTTATGGCTTATTTCTTTTCGTGATTATTTCCAATGCTCGGAGTATTTTTCACTTCTCTTTCTCTCTCTCTCTTTTTTTCTGTTTCTCACTTCCACTCTCATTCTCTCTTCTCTCTTTTTCTCGCTCCTCTCTCGTTTAATCTTTCCCTTTATTTTTTTACTCTCGCTTTTGGCTTCATGCTTTCACTGTTTCTCTCTCATTCATTCTTGCTCTCTCTACTCTGTCTCTGTTTCCTCTCCCTCTCTCTTTCTGTCAAGGTCTCTCTCTATTTGCCTTCTCTCCTCCCCTCCCTCCTCTCTCTTACCCCCTCTCTTCTCTCACTCCCCCTCTCTCTCCTCCTCCCCCCTCTCTCTCTCTCACTCCCCCTTCTCTCCCTCGCTCCCCTCTCTCTCTCTTCCTCTTTCCCTCTCATTCTAAACTCTCTCCCTTCTACCTTCCTACTTTCTGTCTCACACCGGACGCAAACTTTGTCTCGGATCCGTCGCTATCGCTCCGGCTCCGACACAGCCAGATCAACTGTAGCAATTCGCTGTACATGATTCGAGATCGGGAGAACATCCAACTTTCTCTAAGTCACACAAGACTTTCCTTGTCTCTGCTCATTATCGTCAACTTACGCCGGCTTTCTGATGAAGCAAATTATTCCGTGTGAAGGGACTATCGCCGATGGTTTTCGAAACTGGTTATCATTATCATTTCGTTTACCTCATATATGTATATATATATATATATATATATATAATATATATTATATATATATATATATATATATATATATATATATATATATATATATATATATATATATATATATAATATATATATATATATATATATATGTATATATATATAATATATATATATATATATATATATATATATATATATATATATATATATATATATATAAATATATATATATATATATATACATATATCTGTGTGTGTTTGTGTGCGTGCGTGTGTGTGTGTGTCTGTGTGTGTGTGCGTGTGTGTGTGTGTGTGGTGTGTGTGTGTGTGTGTGTGTGTGTGTGTGTGTGTGTTGTGTGTGTGTGTGTGTGTGTGTGTGTGTGTGTGTGTGCATATATTTCTTTGAGATTTTTAGATGCAAACTTTATGAAAATGAATTTCGATGGTATGAATTATGCATCTATCTATATCTGTATATATATTCATATCTGTATCTATCATATTCTATATCATATCTATAAATTCATATCTATATCTATATCATCATATATTCATCTATATCTATACTTATAATTATATCGAGATTCATACTATATCTACTTATATTTTACGTCTTCAAATATTTCTATATTTATAAATAAAAGAAACACAGCTACGATATTAACTGAAACGAAGATAAAGATTCGAACTGGCTAAGGTGCGCTGATCAGACGAAGCAAATTGCAACTGATGGGGTGATCCTGAAGTGTTCGAAACGTAATTTTAATTTTCAGTTTATTTTGTGTTTTCTTTACGCATTTGTGTTCGCGATATTGTGCGTTTGTCTTTATTTTGGCTTCGTTTATGTCTACATTATTAAAAAAAAATCTTTGCTGTTTTATTTCTATACATAACATTGCTCTCTTCATGGAAAAAAGGAGAGGATATGGAAAATAAGTCGAGCATATATTGTGAGACGGTTAAAAATAAGAATAGCAGTGCCATAGTTTCTTTCATAGATATTTTTTCCCACAGAACCTGAAAATTTAGCAAGTACGAAATTGCGTTTGTCACCATAAACCTATATTTTTTTTTTTCATTATTAACTCAAAAAAAAAGAAAGAAAAAAAGAACGAGAAAGAGAGAGAGAGAGAGAAGAGTGAGAGTGAGTGTAAGATAGAGATAGAGAAAGAGAAGAGAGATTGAGAGTGAGAGAGAGAGAGAGAGAAGAGAGAGAGAGAGAGAGAGAGAGAGAGAGAGAGAGAGAGAGAGAGAGAGAGAGAGAGAGAGAGAGAGAGAGAGAGAGAGAGAGAGAGAGAGAGAGAGAGAGAGAGAGAGAGAGAGAGAGAGAGAGAGAGAGAGAGAGAGAGAGAGAGAGAGAGAGAGAGAGAGAGAGAGAGAGAGAGAGAGAGAGAGAGAGACAGAGAGAGAGACAGAGAGAGAGAGATGACAGAGACAGACAGACAGACAAACAGAAGAAAAAAGGAAGCAAAAAAAAAAAAAAAAAAAAAAAGCCAGAACGAACAAGAATACGAAAGACGTAATCTACAGCGAACAAGGGATTCTCCTCTGGAGTTATTCATGATGCAAATGAACCAGAGAATCTACCTCAATTACCCGTGTACCTATTTTTAATTCCCAAAACTATTCTCGGGTCTGACTTTCGCTCACACAGTAACTCAATCACCAGTACACCAGTACCCCCTTTAGGTCGCATATGGTACGCTGTTTTTTGGCATTCCAGCTAAACTTACTGTGGTTGGAGAAAAGGTGTAGTTTCCTTTTCACTCTCCAGCTCCAAGAGAGAGAGAGAAGGGGGAGGAGGAGAGAGGGAGGGAGGGAGGGGAGGTAGGGAGGTAGGGAGAGGGAGGGAGGGAGGGAGGGAGGGAGGGAGGGAGGAGAGGGAGAGGGAGAGCAGAGGGAGGGAGGGAGAGAGAGAGAGAGAGAGAGAGAGAGGAGAGAGAGAAGAGAGAGAGAGAGAGAGAAGGAGAGAGAGAGGGAGGAGAGAGAGAGAAGAGAGAGAGAGAGGGAGAGGAGAGAGAGAGAGAGAGAGAGAGGAGAGAGGAGAGAGGGAGAGAGAGAGAGAGAGAGAGAGAGAGAGAGAGAGAGAGAGAGAGAGAGAGAGAGAGAGAAGAGAGAGAGAGAGAGAGAGAGAGAGAGAAAGAGAAGAGAGAGGAGAAAGGAGAGAGAGAGAAAGAAAGAAAGAAAAAATAATAGAGAAAGAGGGAGAAAAAAACAAAACAGAAAGAAAACTGGTGTTGAATTACTGCTGGTCCAATGAGCCATCCGAGGCTAAAATGACATGCCTTTGATGCGGGCACGTCATACACCACAACAGCCTGCGTGTGTGGGTATCTTTTTTGCTCTCCCCCTCTCCCCCTCCCCCCTCTCTCTCTCTATCTCTTCGTTGTCACTTTGTGTCGGGAAAGCTGCCGACACGTTGAACAGCGATTGAAACCCTGCACTGATGGTCTCTGTGCATGCAATAAGCGCGTCAAAGTTATTTTTTTGAATTTGCAATTTTTTTTTTTTTTTTTTCCCTATGATTTGAAAGAACAAAAAATAAATTCGAGAAAGAAAGAAGAGAAAGAAAAGAGAAATATTGATGGAAAGGAAGAGAAAGAGATAGGTAGATAGATGGATAGATTGAGAGAGAGAGAGAGAGAGAGAGAGAGAGAGAGAGAGAGAGAGAGAGAGAGAGAGAGAGAGAGAGAGAGAGAGAGAGAGAGAGAGAGAGAGAGAGAGAGAGAGAGAGAGAGAGAGAGAGAGAGACATAGTTAGCAAAAGAAATATGTACATGCACACTAACACACACACCACACACACACACAACACAACACACACCAAAGCCTCGCTATACATACAAATACATACGAACATGTATTTGCAGTTCTGTTTTTATCTGTAACATGAATGTATGAAAACGAAAATCTATAGAGAGTAAATTGTCGGAAACGAGACCAGCGAAGACGTCTCGTGTTTCTCGGTGAACCTCTCTATAAATAGAAGAAAATCACTCGCCTACACTCATTCTCGCACGCAAATAAGCTTTCACTTTTTTTAAAAATCTTATTAATGTCAAGTCTGACGTCACGAATGGTGACGCAAGGGAACAGAGTCTCGGGATGTGGCTTCGCACTTTAATTTTGCTGTATATGTACACACACATACACACACACACACACACACGCACACACACACACACACACACACGCACGCACGCACACACAAAAACAGAAGAGAAAGAGAAAGAGGGAAATCAAACAAATGCAAAATGAAACAAGAGAGAAGCAAAGAAAAACAGAAAAAGAGAGAAAGAAAAAAAAAACGAAAGAGAAGAAGAGGGAGAAAAAGTGATACAAAGATCAGTAAATTAAAAGCAAGCATTCTCATAATTGTCTCTCTTTTCCATTCTGTTTTAATTAACTGCTGATTCCTGGATTTCTCAAAGGAGAGATTATAAATAGATAATCATTCTAATCCACACTTTTATTTGGCAGAATTCTTTAATTATCCTTCTCGACAGAATACCCTTTGGTTCGCGGTGGTGCGCTGGTCCCCTCGGAACGCTCATAAAATCTACGGGAGAAAACCCACGTTTCACACACATCTATTCCCTCCTTTGCAAATCCACAAAACTTGCGGCGAATTACTGCTGCTCCAGTGAATTGTCCAGACACAGAATGGCGTGTGTTTGATACGGTATGTCAAACTGCACAATAGACTATGTATGTGGTTACTTTCCCCCCTTTATCTCTCTCTCTCTCTCTCCCCTTCCTCCTTACCCCACACCACTTTTTTTTTATTATTAAAGACTTAAATAAGTGAAACGAGGGAGAGGAGGTACTTAATATCCATTTAAACCTTTAGAAATTTATCACGCTTTTCTCCTTAATATATGGTCACACCTAGGGCTTCAAAAAAACATTTTCCCTCATACAGTATGCACCTCCTTGTTCATTTTAACTTGGGCCACACTCGGAAATTATGCATGATGGTGTGAATAATAATGATTCTTTTTTGTTAGCTTGGAGACACAACGCTGGCAGAGTTGCCAACTTGGTAATTACTGTAAGGAATAAACACAGGTCAGTCATAAACTTTTGGGAGAGTCTTAATTTTACAAAGAAATATTTTCCCCAAATCGTCTATAATTTCAAATTAATTTTCTGATTGTTTTACTCTTTCCATCGTTTTTTTTCAAATAATTTTCATACTGATTCTTATTCTCCCATCTCCATCTACCTCTCCCATTCTCTCACCCATTCCCCATCCTATCCTCCATTCCCTCTCTATCACCCATCCTTTGCCTTCCAGTTCTCCCTCTAACCCTATACCTCCTCTTCGTCCGCGTCCCTCACACCATAACTCCTCCAACGCAAATGTGCTTTTACTTTTTGAGAAATGGCGACGGTGCTAATTCTGACGGCGACGCTGACGAGGCAAGGGAGCGGAGCCTCGGGGAGTGTCAGGGGCGCCGTTGTTCTGGTGCTGTGTCGGAGGAAGACTTGGCATCTCGGCTTTGGTTTGGTCGTAAAAGTACATGTATTATGTCAACTGGCGCAGATATAAGTATATGACTGAATAGATAATAGATAAATATATATATATATATATATATATATATTATGTGTATGATGTGTGTATATATATATATATATATATATATATATATATATATATATATATATATATAATATATTACATACTAGTATATATCTATATATCTATCTATCTATCTATCTATCTATCTATCTATCTATCTATCTATCTATCTATCTCTATCCTATCTATCTATCTATCTATCTATCTATCTATCTATCTATCTATCTATCTATCTACACACACAGAGTAAGAGAGAGAGTGAGAGAAAGAGCGAAAGAGAGAGAGAGAGAGAAAAAAAAAGAAAGAAAAAGAGCGAACAAACACCCTCGCATCCGAAACAGCCTCATTACACGAAACATCAATGAGACTTAATTATTCCGCGCGTCTTTTGCTTTGACATTTTGAGGCCGACGCAGCAGCGCCCGTGGGAAAAGCCTGAATTAGACACGACATACGGCATTATGTATAAACAAGGACAGTACTTTTTTTTTTTTGCGGATTCATTGTGTATGTTGGCTGTGCATTTGTTTCTGCTAATTCGATATGCAAATTTGGTCTATTAGTGGAGTACTCTGGCTTCGCTAAAAAAAAAAAAAAAAAAAAAAAAAAATTGTACTCTGAATACGTGAGGTTGTGTTGTGAAATTCATAATGTTGTGAACATAAAAGATGAAGGAGAGTTGGGGGAGGGGGGGGAGAGAAAAAGGAAGAAAGTAGAGAAAAAGGAAGAAAGTAGAGAGAAAGGAAGAAAGTAAGAGAAAAAGGAAGAAAGTAGAGAGAAAAAGGAAGAAAGTAGAGAGAAGTAGAGAGAAAAAGGAAGAAAGTATAGAGAAAAGAGAAACGTTCAAAAGAAAAGGAGAGAAAGAAAGGGAATAGAGGAAAAAGAGAAACGATAAAATAGAAAAAGAGAATAGAGGAAAAGGTAAAAAGAAAAGAGGAAGGGGAGAAGAGAAAGAAGGAACACAAGAAAGAACGAGAAAGCAAATGAGAAAAAAAAAGATTCATGGTAAAAGAGGAAATGCGAGAAAGGAAAAAAAACAAGGAAAATAGAATAGAGAAAGAAAATCCAATGAAGAAGTAAGAGAGAGAAAAAATTATCGCCAGAACAGCATCAACATAACAAATCTAGAGGTGGGTGAAGAAAGAAAAAAAAAAGAAAAAAAAGAAAGAAAGAAAGAAAGGAAGAAAGGAAGAAAGAAAAAACGAAAGAAAAAGAAAGAATAAATGAACATAAAGACAAATATTCCTCAAGCTAGTTCCTCCATTTCTTCTGCTTTGTCTCGACTCTTGTTCTTGTGGATCTCAAAGGAAAATACAGAAGCTACATCTTTTTCCTTGTTCTGAAGCCTCTATTTTTGAACTTTACTTTTGTTTACAGAATCCCTTCATTAGCATTCCAGGGACAATACCCTTTGGAATTTTGTGACGCTGGTACTTCGACATCTGAACAAAATCTATAGAGGAATACTTCATTTTTTTTTAAGGCAGTGCGAAGGAGTAGTTCGAAAAGTAAATTAGGGAGTATGCCATAATTATCATTTTATTAATATGTTACAGGATATTCATTAGCGCAATATCTAATTTATAAGGAAGTATTCTCGTAAGATGACATATAAGAACACCTCAAATTATGAAAGTTTACCCACGGCTGTGAAGTTAGTGAAGTTGGTATATATAAAAGACTGGACAAATTGTAATTTTTTTTTTCTCTTTGCATAAAACTCGTGTAGATTTACTGTTGCAGCGATGAAGTGTCGACTCACAGAATGACACGTGTTTGAGAGGGTCCGTCATACGACACAATGGACTGTGTATGTATCTTTTTCTTTGCTTGTCTGACTTCTTTTTTCTCTCCCTCCTTCCATCCCACCTTTTACTTTCTCTTTCTGACTAAAGACGGGCTTAAAACTATTAGGATTACTACTTTCACTTTATAAGACGAATCAGATTTATGCATGTAGCTTTTTCCTCTACAAATGTTCTATAATTAACCCCGGAATATAGATAACAACAACAAAAAAAAAAAAAAAACACAACTTTTCCATCCTTTATGCTTACTTCGCTATCTTACTGATATCAATAACTGGATTAAAGTAATATTAAGATATTTTCCTAAAACTGGAAAAAAAAAAACATATAGAAAAACATAAACGTGACTTTCATTACTATTTATATGCATTTCGTCACAACCAAAGAACATGAATACTATTTATTGGATGAATACTATATAAGAACATGAATACTATTTATTGGATGAATACTATATAAGAACATGAATACTATTTATTGAATACTATTGCATGTCAAATCTTCATTAACGATTTGCCTGGTAGTTTGTTAGCAAGGTTATTAAAGGCGAAAACCACTGATCTCCGTCGTTCATTTGGATCTAAGGCTTACTTCGAAACACTGGTGATGCATGAGAGAGAAAGGGAAGGAAGGAGGAAGGAGAGAGAGGGAGAGGGAGAGGGAGAGGGAGAGGGGGGAGGGAGGGAGGGAGGGAGGGAGAGGGAGAGGGAGAGGGAGGGAGAGGGAGAGGGAGAGGGAGAGAGGAGATAGATAGATAGATAGATAGATAGATAGATAGATAGAGAGAGAGAAAGAGAAAAGAGAGAGGGGCGGAGGGGAGGGTGAAGGAGAAAAAAAAAGTCAACACAGAATAAAAGACAATAAGCATCCAAGAAAAAAATATACAAAAAAACAATCAAACGCGCAAAAATAAAACAGAAAATAGAAGGAGACTCAACCAGAGCAGCGCAGGTTAAGCAACCCGGCAATAAAGAAGATACGGCTCAGGAAACGGCGGCGATGAACTGGCTGCAGATCCTCGCTTTCAAGAAGGTGCATTTAAGATCCTGAATTGCTCCTTCAGAATGGCCGATCTTTTATCAATCTTATCTTTGTTTTCTTCTTCATTTTTATTTCTTCATCTTTTATCAATCTTATCTTTGTTTTCTTCTTCATTTTTATTTCTTCATTTTTCTTCTTCATCTTTACTTTCTTCATTTTTTAATTTTTATTCGTGATTAGGTTCGGCGAGATCCTTTCATACTGATGGTAATGATGTTGAAAATGATTTTCAGAGAGAGATACGTGCATGCATACACACGCATATACGCACACGCACACACACAACACACACACACTCACACACACACACACACGTACACACACACACACGCACACATACATAAATCACTTAATATTCCCTTACACACGACAAACACACACACACACACACACACAACTCACACACACTCACACACTCTTACACAAACACAAACACACAC
>NW_020870130.1:136075-138575 GCF_003789085.1 Penaeus vannamei | reverse complement strand
AAATAACGTTACATTATATCGCTAGCATAAAAATGAAGCGTGGATAGCTGTTGAATCTGCGTCCTTGTAATAATCATGTTTGAAAATACATAAACAAAATATATAATCATATACTTATACACGCACACGTTATTCCAATATTATTAAAAATTTTCGTCTATGCGTGACACTGAGTATTATATTTTGTATCATCCCTGGTATTTTTGCGGTACGACTTTACTAAATCCATTCCGGTTAAATGTATCAAAACATGTCTTGCTATTGTATGTACACACTGTCACATTAATGCTTAAGATGATGGTCGATTAAAGTAAGTAAATGGTAAATGCAACGTTTACAAATATTGTACTACTTTTACATATTGAGGTTCAAACTTACCGCTTTAATGTGGTGGGGGATAGAGTTGTGCAGCGGCCCGGGGGAATGCACATAAACGCCTTTTTGGTTTATACCGAGCACAAAAAAGCATAGCGAGCAAAATATTGCTCGTAATATTGCTGCAGTTTCCCCGGTCGTTGTTCCCAACTTTTGATTGAGCTCCAAAGACGTTCTATGTTTTGCGTATGAACGCTTTTGTTGCTCGAGGATACGAATTCAGTTGAATGGTTCACGGTTTGGTGGTTGTATCCTACTTTCTTCAAGAGGCTGTATCCCCCCCACTGGTCAGTATATATAGTGGCACCAGGTGATATGTGTTCTTTAATAATTTTTGTCATTTTTGTTCTTTTTTTACTTTTGTAAGAACACTTTTTTCGTGCCACGCTCATAGGCCCCCCAAACCCGGAAACCTTTGAACGCCTTTCGGCCTCGGTTGAACTCCCCCCCCCCCCCACCACCACCAAAGCAACTTTCATCGCACTCTTCGACCCTTCCCTCTTCTCCGAGAAGTCCCCCGGTATTTTTTATAACATTCGCACACACTTCACTTGAAAAAGAGCGCCAGTCAACTATTGTGTGGGGGCTCCAGCCTAGGTTTTCCTCTACATACTTTTGAGAAAAAAAAGGTCTTAAGTATATGTTTAAAAAACGAAGGTTTTCACTAGGCTTGATCTAGGCCTTTTCCAACCGTGTCCTTGAACAATGAAATAGTAAATTTACATTTCTTCACTCTTTTGTTGTTTGGGTTAGTTTTCTGCCGGTAACACAAACCTATATCGTGTCTTATCGTAGGCGCACTCTTTTCCACACGTTTTACAAATAATTGTTTTCGGCAGAACGCCGTGATTTTGTAAAAATTCAAATGCTGTGTCGTCCTGCTGATAAAACTAGTCTGTTCAAATGTGTAATCACACCCTGCGCACACCGCCAGTGTCACTAGTAATGCATAAAGGACCGCAAATTGCTACCATTACAATTACGAAACAGTGACGAGTGCACAGGTGAAATGTATGTACAACTGCTATGCCTATATGTCTATATCTTTTACTTTATTTAAGAACATATGGCATCAGAAGCGGTTTGGAATATGGATTTTACAAAATCATTACAATCATTAAAATCTCAGCAGCCAAATATATTTTCTTTATTATATATAATACTTGTAAACGCTTAATGGTTATGACTATAATAATTGTTATTTATATTTTGTTTATACCACTATCATTAATATTAATGACATCTCCCAAACCCAGACCTAGATCACATAACCATTTTCTTTATCGGGATCTACATTAATGAATATCCGACAGATCGCCTTATATTTCACAGTACACTATAAATGTTCCTTTTCATGCAATGAAACACTTTCGGTATGCATTTTGTGGGGTATAGGAGCGCTATTACATATAATTTATATATGTGAATATAAACACATATATGTATATATATATATATATATATATATGTATATATATATATATATATTCATTTACATTTATATTTATATCTATGATGAAAAATAACATGCGTAAAAATGTGGCTATACCTCCCACCGCGACATTTATGCGTAACATTTTACTGTGGTCAAGTGGAGAAACCAATACGAATAATTCCCAGCACTCATGTTCCTTATTCATGTATTTTATGTATATATACACATGTGTATATATATATATATATATATATATATATATATATATATATATATATATATATATATATATATATAGATATAGAGAGAGAGAGAGAGAGAGAGAGAGAGAGAGAGAGAAATGAAATTACGCGCGGTACGTCGGCCAACATTTTGAAAATAGCGCGTGTAGCGTGCTGCCGCCTGAGAAGATATGCGAACGAAAAAGTTGCCAGTTATGTAAATATTAGCGATTTATTTTTCTTTTTTAGGTTTTGTGTTATTACACCTTTGTGGGTCATTTGTACAAATATTGCCATAGAAGAAAAGTGTCTTGGTTTGTATCGGTCTATCTAAGTATATAGGTTTTAACTCCCAACTCAGACCCCACCTCGTTCTGCATAATGTCCAAAGATAGGCCTATAGATAAAAACTAACGCCAGTTTCTGAGGCAGACTGGGTTAAAACAATGCGAACACGGTAACAAATAAC
>NW_020870130.1:126144-128303 GCF_003789085.1 Penaeus vannamei | reverse complement strand
AAGAAGGAAAGGAGACGAGGAAGAGAGAGAGAGTAGAAGAGAAAGAGAGAGACGGATGATTGCGAGAGAGAGAGAGAGAGAAGGAGAGAGAGAGAGAGAGAGAGAGAGAGAGAGAGAGAGAGAGAAGAAGAGAGAGAGAGAGAGGTAAAAAAGAGAAAGAGAGAGAAAGAAAGAGGAGAGAGAGAGAGAGACGAGAGAGAGAGAGAGAGAGGAGAGAGAGAGAGAGAGAGAGGTGAAGGAGAGTAGAGAAGAGGGGTAGAAGGCGAGTGGATAGTAAGGCTACAGGTACCAGAGAGAAAGAAAGAAGAGCGAGAGAAAGAGAATGTCAACAGTCGGTAAAAAAAACTCGCATAATTGTCCTTTTGTGAATATCATAATGAGAGTCCATTGTTAATTTTCATCCTACGTAGGCCTACTTGGCAAAAAAAAAAAAAAAAAAAAAAAAAAGGGCAATTGTAAAACGGGATAATTCCGTTCTCATCCTGATCTGAAATTCACAATCTCGCTTGTCACTGATTCGAAAGAAGAAGTGCTAATACCGACTACACGAGGGGATTGAAGCCTTTTTGGTGTTGCCAGGGAAAGTCACCGACCCAAAGACATCTTCTGTGTGCTGTGTGTTTTTGTTTTCTTATTTCAGAGAGAGAGAGAGAGAGGAGAGAGAGGAGAGAGACGAGAAGAGAGAGAGGAGAGAGAGAGAAGAGAGAGAGAGAGGAGCAGAGAGAGAGTAGAGAGAGAGAGACATTACCGCAGAATTACCACTAAATCACCTCTTTCTCAAGCACTACTGGTCCATTACCCCACCCACCACCATCAGTGGGCGGCACTCCCCCCACTCACTCTTACCTCCCACTCCCACTCCCCCATCTTCCCTAACCCCCCTCCCATACCCCCTCCACCCACTCCCCTTCCCCACTCTCCACTCCACGCCGGGGTCTTATCTGCCGTCTTATCGCTGAAGGATGAAGACAGAGGACAACAACGGGGCCAGTTGATCCCAGAGCCTTCAGAGAGAGAGAGAGACTCCAGATCCTCTCATTATCACGCTCTGTCTATCGCTCTCTGTCTATTTGTCTTCCTTTCGCTCTTGTCTTTTTTTTTCGTCATTTACCTCTTCAGTGTTTTTTTTTTTTTTTTTTGGTTGTCTGTTTGTTTTGTGTCTGGTTGGGTGTAATGTTTGTTTTTTGTCTTTTCTCTTTCTACTTTTTTTCGTTGTTTTCCTTTTTTTTTTTTGTTTATTTATCTGTTTTTGGCTGTCTGTCTGTTTGTCTTTCTCTCTTCTTTCTCTCTGTCTCTACTCATCCTTGCACCTCCCCTCTCTCTCTCTTCTTTCTTTTTTCCTCTCTCGTACCCACATCTCGATTCTGTCTTCTCTCTCTCTCTCTTCTCTCTCTCTCTCTCTCTCATCTCTCTCTCCTCTCTCTCTCTCTCTCTCTCCTCTCTCTCTCTCCTTCCTCACTCCCTCCTCTCCCTCCGCCTCTCTTCTCTTCTCTCTCTCTCTCTCTCTCTCTCTCCTCTCTCTGAATTGCTCCTCTCTCTCTTCTCTCTCTCTCTCTCCCTCCCCTCCCCCTCTCCCTCTCTCCCTCTCTCAGTCTCATGCAATGCAACTTTGCGCAACATAGCAACTGTATCCAACAAGACATCTTGGTTTCTCGAATGTCGGATCAAGGGATTTTGCTAAAAAAAGAAAAAAGAAAAAGGAATGTTTCTTTACTTTTTTCTGTCCATTACTTGTACATTTATGTGGGATTGGAAAGTATTGTTACTTTAAAAGTATTTCTGTCGAATATTTATAAGAAACCGATATTCATTCTTATTATAAGATTTTTTCTACTATTATGAGAATGATGATAATAAGGACGATAATCATAATCATGATAATATGATGATGATAATGATAATAACAGTAGTAATAGTAATAACAATACACCCCAACACATAATGAAATAGATGTAATAATGATAATAATAATGATGACAATGATAACGATAATGATAATGACAATAATGATGATAATGATAATGACAATAATGATGATAATGATAATGACAATAATATGATAATGATAATGTAGAAATGTAAATGATATATCAATAAATAACAATAAGAAAATTAAAGAACAAATGATAATAATGATGATACTGATCATAATGATGAAT
>NW_020870130.1:116144-121144 GCF_003789085.1 Penaeus vannamei | reverse complement strand
GACTGCGTGACTGAGCTTGCACTTTGAAGAGGAAATAATTGAACAGATTCCATCCGCCTGTAAGCCCTTGTGGTTCATTTGGCTAAGCCTGTTACTGCGCCTCACAAACAGGATTAAGCCCTTACCCCACATTCAGAAAACAATTCTCTTTGTCACCTTCGCGAACTCGCCAATTTATTCGGTAAATATTCACCCAACACTGACCAAAACCCCACAAATAGAATATCAAAATGGTAAACGAGGTAATTTGTGTCAAACAACCTTTGTTTCAGATTAACTTGTTTCGCTAACATATTTTTTCCCTTTTTCTCTCTTCTGTTTCTTTCCTCTCGTGTTTCTCCTTCGCTGATTATACGGGATTTCCTTTCGCGAAGCAGATAAGGAAGGAGGGAGAGAGGGAGGCAAGGATAAGCGCTATTTGTCGTGTTTTTATTTCTCCTTGTTGGCTCGCCTTGTATCGGTCTGTGTGGGTGTCTGTCAGTCTGTGTCTCTCTTTTTGCCTCTCTCTCTTTTTTCTATCTCTCTCTCTTTTTCCTATCTTTCTCTCTCTTTTTTCTATCTTTCTCTCTCTCTCTTTTCTATCTTTCTCTCTCTTTTTTCTATCTTTCTCTCTCTTTTTCTATCTTTCTCTCTTTTTTTCTATGTCTCTCTCTTTTTTTCTATCTTTCTCTTCTTTTTTCTATCTTTCTCTCTCTTTTTTCTATCTTTCTCTCTCTTTTTCTATCTTTCTCTCTCTCTCTTTCTCTTCCTCTTTTCTATTTTTCTATCTTTCTCTCTCTCTTTTCTATCTCCTCTTTTTTCTATCTTTCTCTCTCTCTTTTCTATCTTTCTCTCTCTCTTTTTCCTATCTTTCTCTCTCTCTTTTTCCTATCTTTCTCTCTCTTTTTTCTATCTTTCTCTCTCTCTTTTCTATCTTTCTCTCTCTCTTTTCATGCTTTTCTTATCCGTTTACTCCGTCCATCAAACATACCGCTCTCCTACTCAACCGCGGCTACGAAATGTGGGAATTTGGACCTTACAGTCTATTTGCTATAAAATTCGATATGGGTTCGTAAAATATCGTTTAATTACTTCTTCCTCTTCGTCTATTACTATCTAAAGCCTTTATATGACATGGCATTATATTCCATGCCCGTCAAACAGAGATGCCAATAAAGATGACAATGATAATAGAGACTAAAGTGTGAGGAAAAATCCCATAATTTTGATTCCTATAAACCTCGTTGGGTACAAACTTTGTACCTTAATGCCTTCCATCCCATTTTCATTTTCCTCTCTCTAACTCACTTCCTCTCTCTCGTTCCCCCTCTTTCTCTTTTCATTCTTTTTTCCAATCTCTCTTTCTCTCTCGCATCTCCCTCTCCCACTTTCGCTTTCAATCTTTCTCTCTCATATCTCGCTCCTCCTCCTCTCTCTTTCTATTTTCTCATTTTCCCTTTCTCCGTCTGACTCTCTCTCTTTCTCTCTCTCTCCGCCTCTCCTCTTCCCCTCCCCCCCCCTTCCCTCTCTCTTTCTAAATTTCTCATTTCCCTTCTCCGTCTCTCTCTTTCTCTCCCTACGCCCCTCCCTCTTTCCCTCCACCCACCCCTTTTTCTTTCTCTCTTCCCAAAGAATTTTCTTTTTCACTTATTTGCACGCAACATCCTCTTGGGTTTCCTCTCCGATACATGTCAACCCTGTTTTGCAAAATCTGAAAAATTGTCTCAAGAGAGAGGAAAATACACTTTGGGTCTGACGCCGATAAAAAAGAAGAACGAAAAAAGAGAGAAAAAGAGAAAGAAAGAAAAAAAAAGTAGAAGAAGAGGAGGAGGAAGAAGAAAAGATTAAGCTTCACAGAAACACGTCCAGAACATGTTGTCGAGAAGGGGGGCGGGGGCTGCCTCCTCCTCAGACTCAGATTGAGAGTGACAAAGGAAGGCATTAGGCGCCTGTTGTCATCTCGCCTCGCCGGATTCCTCGTCCTCATATGTTTAATATCGAGATGCTCGCGAGGAAGGCAAGGCCGTGACTTCATTTTTATCTATTTATATATTTTTTGTCTTTGTTTTGAGTGTTATTGTATGTATAGGACTTCCCGGACGTGTCTTTGTGTGTTTGGGGCGGGGGAGGGGTGGGGGGAGAAGCGTGTGTGTGTTGTGATTATGTTTGCGTCTCTGCGTGTTTATTTACTTACACGCACTTATGAATACGTACATGTGTGTATACATGTGTCTGTTTCCGCAGATCTTCAGTTAATTCTAGAAAAAAGAAGAAAACACGAGACACGCCAATATCTCAGGACACTTTCACACTGTCACTCACGGAAAGACTTCGCTAGGTCTCTGAGTCCACACTTCCTTCGCCCAAACTGCTTCTGCTTCGTCTGATTTCCTGTCCTTCGAACACTCGCCTCGCAACCCGCGGCTTCCTCTTCCCGATTCCTCTCGCGGTCGAGTCTTCGGAGCCGAGCGAAGTGCGTCCAGGCGAGAAGGAACGAGAGAAGGAACGAGAGAAGGAACGAGAGAAGGAACGAGAGAAGGAACCGAGAGGAAAGGAAAACGAGAGAAGGAACGAGAGAAGGAACGAGGAGAAGGAACGAGGAGGACGAGAGGAGAACGAGAGAAGGAAGAGAAGGAACGAGAGAAGGAACGAGAGGAGGAACAGAGAAGGAAGAGAAGGAACGAGAGAAGGAAGAAGAGAAGGAACGCGAGAGAAGGACCGAGGACGAGGAACGAGAGAAGGAACGAGAGAGGAACGAGAGGAGGAACGAGAGAAGGACCGAGAGAAGGAACGAGAGAAGGAACGAGAGGAGGAACGAGAGGAGGAACGAGAGGAGGAACGAGAGAGGACGAGGAGAAGGAACGAAGAACGAGAGAGGAACGAGAGGAGGAACGAAGAGAGAAGGAGAGAGAAGGAAACGAGAGAAGGAGAGAAGGAACGAAGAAGGAACGAGAGAAGGAACGAGAGAAGGAACGAGAGGAGGAACGAGAGAGGACGAGAGGAACGAGAGAAGGAACGAGAGAAGGACCGAGAGAAGGAACGAGAGAAACGAGAGAAGGAACGAGAGGAGGAACGAGAGGAGGAACGAGAGAAGGACCGAGAGAAGGAACGAGAGAAGGAACGAGAGGAGGAACGAGAAGGAAGAGAAGGAACGAGAGAAGGAACGAGAGGAGGGGAACGAAGAGAAAGGGAGAGAGGAACGAGAGAAGGACCGAGAGAAGGAACGAGAGAAGGAACGAGAGAAGGACCGAGAGAAGGAACGAGAGAAGGAACGAGAGGAGGAACGAGAAGAAGAGAGGGAAGAGAGGAGGAACGAAGAGAAGGACCGAGAGAAAGGAACGAGAGGAGGAAGAGAGAAAGGAACGAGGAAGGACGAGAAGGAGAACGAGAGGAGGAACGAGAGAAGGACCGAGAGAAGGACCGAGAGAAGGAACGAGAGAAGGAACGAGAGGAGGAACGAGAGGAGGAACGAGAGAAGGAACCGACGAGAGAAGGAACGAGAAGGAAGGAAGAGGAGGAACGAGAGGAGGAACGAGAGAAGGACGAGAGAAGGACGAGAGAAGGAACGAGAGGAGGAACGAGAGGAGGAACGAGAGGAGGAACGAGAGAAGGAACGAGAGAAGGAACGAGAGAAGGAACGAGAGGAGGACGAGAGGAGGAGAGAGAGAAGGACGAGAGAAGGAACGAAGGAACGAGAGGAGGAACAGAGAGGAGGAACGAGAGGAAGGACCGAGAGAGGACCGAGAAGAAGGAACGGAGAAGAAGGACCGAGAGAAGGAACGAGAGAACGAGAGAAGGAACGAGAGGAGGAACGAGAGAAGGACCGAGAGAAGGAACGAGAGAAGGACCGAGGACGAGAGAGGAACACGAGAGAGAACGAGAGAAGGAACGAAGAGGAGGACGAGAAAGGAACGAGATAGGAACGAGAGGAGGCACGAAGAGAAGGAACGAGGAGAGAAAGGAAGAACGAGAGAAGGAGACGACGATGCAGAGCGCATCTTGGGCTCGAGGGCGTCTCACGATTCGGTTGGGCCCGTCGGCGGACTCTTTCGAGGACTTTCCGCACTGCCTTCCCTTATGTTTTTTTATGTATATGAACGTTGTGAAGCCGTTTTGACGCTCATTTCACGCTTTCTCTCTGCTCTCTCTCCATCTCTGCTCCTCTCTCGTCTCCTCTCTCTCATCTCTCTCTCTCGCTCAACTCGTCTCTCTCTGTCTGTCTGTCCTGTCTCTCTCATCTCTCTCTTCTCTCTCTCTCGTCTCTCGTCCTCTCTCTCTCTCTCTTCTCTCTTCTATATATAATATATATATATATATATATATTATATATATATATATATATAATATATATATACATGTGTGGGTGTGTATGTTATTATAAAAGTTTTTGTAGGAAAGCCCGTCTGACGCGAGTGGGCGGCCCTCCTCCTCTCGGACCGCGGGCGGGACTCGACCGTCGCCCGCACGGACCCTTTCGGCCTCGCAACGGCGGCTCGTAATCCTCTCCCTCAGTTCTCTTTCTCTTTCGTCTTCCTGTTATTTCCTTCACTTGAATTTACCTCCTTTTTGACTCACATTGTCGCAAAAAATAAAATGCTTTCCCTTATGTATTTAAATATTATTTTAAAATGTATCTATATATGTATATATATTTTTCCTTCTGCTTTTACTGCAATCCGCATAACCTTTCCGTTCTTTTTTTTTTTTTTCTTGGGCTTTCATCAGTCCGGATAAATGATATATTTTTTTACGAATTAAAATAAAACCAGCAACCTACCAACTGGAAATAAATCTTACTAGACAGATTCTTTAACATGCAGACATGTCGTTCGAGTGGAGTTGACGTGTGTTGCAGATCATGTTGCTAATGCGCTTCTCGTTCCGCCAAGAGAGGGAGGGAGGGAGGGAGGGAGGGAAGGGAGAGGGAGAGAGGGAGGAGGGAGGGAGGGAGGGAGGGGGAGGGAAGGGAGGGGGAGGGAGAAGGAGGGAGGGAGAGGGAGGGAGGGAGGGAGGGAGAGGGA
>NW_020870130.1:112500-115746 GCF_003789085.1 Penaeus vannamei | reverse complement strand
AGAGAGAGAGAGAGAGAGAGGCGAGAGATGCAGAGAAACGAGAGAGAAAGAGCAGAGAGAGAGAGAGAGAGAGAGAGAGAGAGAGAAGAGAGAAGTAAGCGAGAGAAAGAGAGAGAAAAATAGAACGATGGTAAAATGAGAGAGAGAGAGATAAAGCAAGCGAGAAAGAGAGAAGGGGGATAGAAATTAGCACACTTAACGACATAAAAAAAACTGTTATCATTATATACATTGACTGTTGTTGATTATGTGTTTATTGTTAATTCATATCAAATGAGATTATGGAACATCTACAATGAGAATTGGAGCTTAATTTCGCCTAACAATTTTCAAATTATCAGCAACGCAATTTCCATATAATAACCAGAACAGAAAATACAAAATCAATAAAGCATGGATTGCTAAGAAATTACAGTTGATACAATATATTTACATGTAGACCGATATGCATGCACACACGAATACACACATACATACATACATACACAGACACAGACACACACAAACACACACACACACACACACACACACACACACACATATATATGCATATATCACAAAAAGCAAATAAATAATTGTCTATCAGTCCTAAGAAACTTAAAACACTTCTTTAAAATTAAAACACCAACCTTATAAGTAGAACATAAATTCCTAGGATAATGCAAACATTTCATTAATCTCAATGAAATGTAGCTGATAGTAATCTCAGCTATTTTTTATATTTAAATCATAACATTACTACGAAGCTGAAACTTTACTAAGAAATCAACATTTCCTTAATTAACAAAAAATATAAAGATATCTTTCAAGCAACTACAAGAACAACAAAAAATCTGTGCTTTCTACATATAAAAAACTTTATTTATGTATATACCTTAAAGATCTGTCAGTTTCTAGGCAGTTATGTTCACGTATTTTCTTATTTTCTCTTCTCGGTCTCCTTTCCTTGTCTCCATCCGCTACCCACAATGCTCTCAGTAACAAAAGACGATCGTAATGCGCAGCGAAATACAAATCTTACATTCATCTCTTTCAAATCATTCTTAATTTTAATTCCAAAAGTATATGAGTTTAACTGATATCAAAAAATACAAAGAAACTTCATAATGTAATGGAATTGTCATTATGTAGGCTAATGGTCTAGTTTTGATTACATTACTAGCCGTTATTTAATCACGAACTATTCAATAAACACAAACAGCCATCACACAAGCAGGATAGCAACAGGAATAAATTATATAATCAACTTACTCTTCTTTTCTCACGCCAACACCAACAACAGACTGTAAATGAAAGATAGGAAAGCACGCATCACACCGTTCAAAAAAATGTGATGCCCAAAACTTCGTACAGCGCCATCTATTTTTCAGATACCACACCATCCGCCAACCGTTAGAGCGCACAGACTTTTACCATACTTTCCTATCTTTCTTATTTAGTCTTTACACACCGAATATATTTATTTATTTCTTCTTCTTTTATAGGGTTTTAGACCATACTGTAGTATATACTCACAAACACCAAATATATCTTGAATAAGTTGAGAAGTTCCTCACCTTGGCTGTGACGCAACTAACCGTCTCAACACTAACTTCTCTCGTTAACACTTTTTCCCTTTTTTCTGGTTGTTATTTTCCCTCCCTCCTGCGTCCCTCCTTCGCTGATTTTGTGGGATATCCTTTATGAGGCGAATGAGGCTAGAGGGCAAGAAATGGGCGGGGAGAGACTGATCTTGGTTGGTGTGTGTGTGTGATTTTGGTTGTGTGTTTTGTCTCTCTCTCTTGTCGGTGTGTTTGTCTTTCTTTCGCTTATCGCAGTCTCTGTCTCTCATTTTTTTCCCCTCTTTCTTTTACATCAGATATAAGTTTTATTCTTTCTGTCTCTCTATGTCTGTCTGTCATTCTCTCGCTCTCTATTTATCTTTACATTTTATGTCTACCTGCTTGTCTGTGTATCTGTCTGTCTGCCTTCTCTCTCTCCCTCTCCCTCTCCTCTCCCTCTCCCCTCCCTCTCACTTTCCCTCCCTCCCTCCTCCCCTCTCCCCTAACTCACTCATCCCCTCCCTCTCTCTTCCTCTTCTTCTCCCACTCCCCCTCCCTCTCACTATCCCTCCCTCCCTCCTCCCCTCTTTCTTCCCTTTCTCTTTCCTTCATCCCTCTCCCTCTCTCCCTCTCTTTCTCCCTCCTCTTCTTCTCTCTCCTCTCTTTCTCGCTCCCCTCTCTTTCTCTCTCCCCTCTTTCTCTCTCCACTCTCTCCCCTCTCTCCCTCTCTTCTCTCCTCCCCTCTCTCCCTCTCTTTCTCTCTCCCTTCTCTCCCTCTCTTTCTCTCTCCCCTCTCTTTCTCTCTCTCCTATCCCTCTCTTTCTCTCTCTCCTCTGCCTCTCTTTCCTCCATCCCCTATCCCCTCTCTCCCTCTCTTTCTCTCTCCCCTCTGCCTCTTTCTCTCGCAAAGTGGTCCCGGATGCTGCATCTTGACCTCTCCCTGGCCTGGGCATCCTCTCGCATCTCCTGCTCAGGCCGCCCCCTCCAGATGACGAGATTCAGCCAGGCATCCCACCGCTTCACGTTTTATATCTTTTATCTTCACTTATGCCTTTGCTTTAATGGATTTGCCTGTGTCCCTCTTTCCGTCATTGTTTTTTGTTTGTTTTGGTTTATTTTATTTCTTTTAATTACAGGGTTTGTATTGTATTTTAGCTCGAAAGATCTTTGAAGAGCTTAAAAGATGATGAAGTAAACTGTTCAAGACTGATTTTCCTTTTTACTAATATATCAAATTTCACCTCGTTTTTTGCATCTATTTTTTTTTACTTACGAGCCTCTAACTCTCGTTTATCTTATCTCATTGTACACATTAGCTTGTATGTGTAACAACATTTAGTTATTCAATAAAGGGTTATATGAATTCTGGTCGTGTCGCCATAGAAAACGTTTATATCATTTAAGCGCCAAAATGGAACTGTATTGGAAATTGGAAATTGGTTTATCTGCGTCACTCTCTCTACATTAGAACATCTGCCCGTCTGTTCGTCTCTCTGTATCTCTCTCTCTCTCTCTCTATTTCTTTTTTTTTCTCTCTCTTTCTTTCTCGCTCTCTCTCTCTCTCTCTGCGTCTCTTTATCTCTCTCTCTCTCTTTCTCTTTGTCTCTGTCTGTCCCTGTCCCTCTCTCTTTGTCTCTGCCTCTCTCTCTCTCTCTCTCTCTCTTTTCTCTTTCTCTTCTCTTTCTCTTTTCTCTTTCTCTTTCTC
>NW_020870130.1:100000-107500 GCF_003789085.1 Penaeus vannamei | reverse complement strand
GGAGGGAGGGAGGAGAGGAGAGGAGAGAGGGAGAGGGAGAGGGAGAGGGAGAGGGAGAGGAGGGAGAGAGGAGAGAGAGAGAGAGAGAGAGAGAGAGAGAGAGAGAAAATGAGAGGGAGAGAGAGACAGACAGACAAACAGAGACATAACAAGAAATTGAGAGAAAGAAAAATAGAATACTAATAAAAAGAAAGATTAAAAGATATCACAGATATACTCTTTTCTTCCCTTTTCCACAAA
This sequence comes from Penaeus vannamei, assembly GCF_003789085.1. Taxonomy (NCBI): domain Eukaryota; kingdom Metazoa; phylum Arthropoda; class Malacostraca; order Decapoda; family Penaeidae; genus Penaeus; species Penaeus vannamei. The sequence continues at coordinate 107,260 of NW_020870130.1, read as the reverse complement.
TTACCCCTTTTTATCTCACAAATGTCTCAGAATATTGTAGTCCCATTAATCCACCAACTTCAATCCCTCGTCCTGTTATTGTCTTTCTTTCTTCTCTTTTCTCCATTCTTCTTTGCTTTGTGCTGTCTTCCCCCCTTTCGTCTATCTCATGAATGTATTTGATTAAGTGTATTCTAAAGACCTGGCATTAATTTACATGGATAAATACGCTTCCTCGCTCCTTGGTTTGGTCTTCTGAGATGCGAGGTCCGCGTCTTAAACGGGTTGGTTTGTGGTGTGAACTTTTCTTTGTCGGATTTATAAAGGGAGTGTGAATCTCTTAAGTGATATACCCAGCGCAAAATGTATGTATGTTTGCATATATGTTTATATACACACATACACGCACACATACATACACATACATACATACACACACATATGTATGTGTGTGTGTGTGTGTGTGTGTGTCTGTGTCTGTATATATATATATGTATAGTATTATAATATATATATATATATATATATATAGTATATATATATATAATATATTATATCTGTGCGTGTGTCTGTGTCTATGCCGTACATGTGTGTGTGAGCAGAGAGCGAGCGAGAGAGCGAGAAGAGAGAGAGAGAGAGAGAGAGAGAGAGAGAGAGAGAGAGAGAGAAAGAAAGAAAGAAATAGATAGAGGAGGAGAGAGAGGAGAGAGAGAGTATTATAAACCAGAACATACCTGCCAGAGCTAATCCAGATCATGATCTCAGCATTTGCCCTTAAACACCTTCAGTCGATCTTAATTCTTAACCAGCGGTCTCTTCTTAGCCCCCCCCTCTTCCCCGTTCCACCCCCTCCACCCCCCCGGCCCAACCCGCGATCCATCTCTCCCTCCCTTTTAACGCCTCCTTAAACTTCTCCTATTTTCCTTTTCTCTCCTTCGTAAGTTCCAAGTTGGGGAAAAAATTGGCTGTTACCCTCCCCCGCAGAGCGTCGGCTTCTCTGTGGGCCAATTTCATGCATGTTTCGTATTCATGACGGAGACTAAAATGCATTAAATGGCCACTCTCAAGCCGCGCGTCCGAAACGCTGAATTCTTCCTGCCCAAGTTTCTTTTTGTTCGAAGTCGTTAGTCGTTTTAAGGTCTTCCGTATATGTATACTTGTGTATGAAGAAAACGTGGGATTATGCGTATATTTTCGGATAAAAAAATACATTGATATATAGATACACAGCGCGAGGCATCCATATCAGATTAAACTCTCGTACAAAGTCAAACACAAACACATACATCCGAGGCAAAGCTTTATTTATGAAAAAAAGTTACACTGGCAACTCCGCTATCGGCTTCGCACACACATTCGCGCGGAAAAGAAACACAAACACAGATACAGGCACACACACATACGCTATATATATATATATATATATATATATATATATATATATTATATATATATATATATATACACCACACACACACACACCACACACACACACACACACACACACACACACACACACCACACACACACATGTGTGTGTTACATATTATATTACATACATACACACACACAACACACACACATCTATATATAATATATAATTATATATATATATACATATATATATGTATATTTATATATATCTAATATATACCTATATATACATACAGACATACTACATACATATATATGTATATGTATATATGTACATTTATATACACACATATATACAGATATGTATATACATACAGCATATAAACATACACACACATATACATATGTAATATACATATAATACAATATATAAGTATTTATATATATATCATATACAATATTATAGATATATATATAGTTATATATATATATATATGTATATGCAATATATATACATACACGCATATATGTATCTATCTCTCTTTCTTCTCTCTCTCTCTCTCTCTCCTCTCTCTCTCTCTCTCTCTCTCTCTCTATATATATATATATATATATATATATAAATATATAATATATATAACATATATCTATTTATTTATGTATCTATATATGTATATATGCATATTTATGTATGTGATATATGTATATGTATGTATATGTATGCATAAATAATATATATATACATATATATACATATATCTATCTTATTTATGTATCTATCTTTATATATTATATATATATATATATATATATATATATATATATATATATATATATATATAACATACTGTATATGTATATATGTGTGTGTGCACGTGTGTGCAAGCATATATGAATGAAAAACACTCTACCATATTCATGCTATGGTATCAAAACCCACAATGCACAGACTACATACATTTTACACGCAAAACACACACACACAAACACACACACACAACACACACACACACACACACACACATATGTATATATATTTATGTATGAAATTACTTATATGTGTGTGTACACATACATATGAACACAAAACACCTCAGTAACGCAACAAAAAGATAGAATAGAAATGTATGAACTGAAAAACGAACATATAGGTTGATATATATCATATAATATATATATATATATATATATATATATTATATATGTATATGTGTGTTGTGTGTGTGTGTGTGTGTTGTGTGTGTGTGTGTGTGTGTGTGTGTGAGTGTGTGTGTATCCACACATATAGACAAAATATGTACATCCATAACTACGCACATACATACAAGAATGAAAAAAAAGAAATAAAACAGTTCACCCCACGCAAAGACAGTCGGACATACAACACCCCACCCCCTCCCCAAACACACACACACACCTTCCCGCTACAAACACCAACGCACACCCACACCCACACCAGGCCAGATAACGATCCTCCCCCCACCCCCCCTCCCCCACCCCCTACCAAATCGATACCCCCAACCGGACCATTTGGGATGTTGCCATGGAAACAGACCAATTGGTGTGAGACGGCCTTGTTTCAGCGGAGACCTCGTCACCCCGCCCACCGCCAGAGGGCATTGGGCTCGACCTTTTAAAAACCTATCTCAGGGGTTTAATTGTTTAGTCCTCGGGCGAGTAACTGTGGACCTGCGACTCTCACGTGACTTGATACGGGTTTTAAAGTCTTTGTTTTTATGACATTCAATAAGTAAATACATAAATAAGATGAAAATTCAATAAATAAGTGAATAAAATAAAATGAAAATTCAATAAATTAATAAATAAATAAGATGAAAATTCAATAAATAAATGAATAAATAAAATGAAAATTCAAAAAATAGATAAATAAAATGAAAAAAATAAACAAAATGATAAATTCAATAAATAAATAAATAGATAAATGAATAAAATGAAATAAATAATAAAATAAAATAAATAAATAGATATAAATAAATAAAATAAAAATGAAATAAATAAATAAATGAATAAATAAAATGAAAATTTATTAAATAAATAAATTAATAAATAAACTGAAAATTTAATTATGAAAATAAAGTTAAGGAAAATGTCTTCTGTAATTCTGGATCCAATTAGTGTATGTTTGAGATCTTGAATATAATCAATAACTATTATATTCATCAATAGCTTTAGTTCATTCCCATCGTAAAAGGCACATATATAATGCGAAATTCAGACTAGTATTTCTACTTACAAACGAAATTCATAGTATTTCTACTTACGAAAAGAAAGAAAGAAAAGAAAGAAAAAGAAAACCCACACCCCTATTAAAACGACTCCTCCTAAACAACCATCCCCTCAAACAGCCCCATAAGATAGTTCTCGCCCATTAGCCCTCCCTCTCACGCCCCCATTACCAACCCTTATCACGCCCACAAACAACACGCAGACCTCACGCCCGGGGGCCTTCCCGCCCACAGCGCAACACGACCGCCCAAGACAATGCTATCCTCGAGCTCGATCTAGTCCTGAGTCGTCGGAAGAGGTAAGGGTCTTAATTGGAGTGCTGAAGAACGTGACTCTCCAGCGCCAGGGGAACGGCCCGGCACGCTCACACACGCCAGACGCTCGCATACATGTGTACACCTGTGTCTACACGTCTATGGAGGTGTACACACGCGCCTACATATCGGTATGTACGTAGGACGTGGGTTAAAATAGCGAAAGATCGTTTGGTTACTGGAGTGAAAGAAAAAAAAGGTCGAATGAAATGGTGAAGAGGAAAGCTGTTTGAGGGCTTGTTGCGTCGAAGCTAAAATTGTGGCAGACATGATGTGGTTAAACGATGAAACCTAATCCTCTACTCTCTCCGCTCTTCCTCCCCTCTCGCTCTATCTCCTATATACCCTCCCTCGTCCCTCCCTCCCTCTCCCTTACTCCCTCTCCCATCTCCATTACCCTCCATCCCTCCCTCCCTCTACCTCTCTATCTCTCCTCTCTCTCTCTCCCTCTCTCATCTCTCTTATCATCTATTCTCCTATCTTATTATATATAATTATAATACTAATATATTATATCTGATTATATATATTATTATAATATATAGTATATATATTTGTGTGTCGTGTGTCGTGTGGTGTGTGTGTGTGTGTGTGTGGGTTGTCGTGATACACATATACAATACACGCACACGCTTACAGTATCTCTCTCTCTCTCTCTCTCTCTCTCTTCTCTCTCTCTCTCTTCTCTCTCTTCTCTCTCTCTCTCTCTCTACTATACTATATATACTTATATATATATATATATGTATATTCCTTATAGTTATATATATTATATTATTATATATATATAATTATATATATGGTGTGTGTGTGCATATACATACGTACATACATCTCATATATATATATATATATATATATACATATATATGTATATATATATATATATATATATATATATATATATTATATATATATGTTGTGTATGTCGTGGTGTTGTTTGTGTGTGTGTGTGTGGTGTGTGTGTGTGTGTGTGTGTGGTGTGGTGTGTGTGTTGTGTGTGTGTATGTGCGTGTGTGTGTGTGTGTGGAGCGATGAAAAGGTTGATACTGGAATCAGCCTCAGAGTCGGATGAGGGCGACGGTGGATCAGAAACAGACGAAAGTGGGAAGACATACTCGGGAGCACCAAGAAGAACTGGCAAAGGGCAAGTCATGTATGTCGCTGACAGGACGGCAGATGGACAAAGAGAGTAACAGACTGGGTCATAGATCACATGAAAGAGGTCAAGGGTCAGCCAGTGACAGGTGGCGGGACGAAATAGCGAAATTTGGGGGCTAAGACTGGAAACAAATAAAAGCAAGCAGTGGAAATTGATTGGGAGAGCCTACGTCCTGCAGTCGGATTTGGTTCGGCTTGCTGCGCTGCCGATGAATGATCATATATATATATATATATATATATATATATATATTATATATATATATATATGTATTATATAGCTATATATATATAGTACACCTCACTCACACTACACTACACCACACCCACACACACACGCCCACACACACACACACACACACACACCACCACACACCACACACACACACACACCACACAACACACACGTCATTCCATACACAGATCCATGGACACGGCTCGCCCCATTCACCCTGCCTTTATAGCAAATTGAGACTCGCTAAGCTTCCCAGAATGGCAGCGCGCGACCTTATCTCACGGGAGGGCTGGGAGATCGCCGCTGAGGAGAGAGGAGTGGGGGGTGGAGAGCTGGGAGGGGGAAAGGGTGAGAGGGGCCTTATGAGCTGAGGGGGGGGGGGAGGAAGGTCTCGCATAAACTAGCCGGGAGAGATGCCCACAGGAGAGGGACGAGGGATGTTATAAGGTCGGCTTGGTTCTGAGAGATTGCGAAGGGCTTCTAGATTTTTTGTGTGTTTGGTTGTGGGTTAGAAATTTGCACCGTTTTTTTTTTTTTTTTTTTTGAAGCGTTATGGGGTTTTGTCACATTGTGCGGGTAAACATTAATTTGCCGTTTCGTGCGATTAAAGAAAGCTTTGAATTCTTTATTTTCATTGCGAAATTAGACCATTGCAATTCGCTATTCTGTGCCGAATAAGAAATGGCTCTTTTTTTGTTTTTTTTTTTTTTTTTTATTTTTTTTCTTTTTTGGCACCCACTATTTCAATTTACACACGTTCTTCTTATTATAATTGTTGCCAAATCTAAACCTGCATTTGAGTTGATGCTAATTCTCTTCATTTACTCCTCTGTCCTCTGCTCCTGTCACAAACTTGCACTCTCGTTCTTCTACTCCAATACAGTACCGCAATCATTTTTAACATCACGACTGCATGCCTATGGCTCCTATATTTATGGTACGGTCCAGTGAGGTATACCAGTATATCGACCGAGATATTTCTTTGATGAATTGCATTTACTTCTTGCATACATACAAGCATAACATAACACACCACTCACAACACAAACCACACAACACACTTACTCACTCCACTCACTCACTCACCACTCACTCACTTCACTCACAACACACAACACCACACCACACACTATCACACACTACACACAACACTACACACATTACTCTACTCACTCATCTCATTCTCACTCATCACTCACTCACTCACCCACACACACACACACACCACACACACACACACTCATTCACAATCACAACCACACACCACACACAACCCCTCATCACACAATCACAATCCACAAACACACACCACACACACACACTCACTACAGCCAACTACACCACACAACAACCACACTACACCACCACGCTACACAACCCACTATCTACACAACACACTACACCACATCATTCATCCACCTAATCACAACCACACACACACATCGCCATCACCACACACAACACACACACACACCACGCACACGCACACGCAACACTACACACACACACAGCACACACACATAACACACCAACACACACCACACCACCACACACAAACACACACCACACACACACACACACACACACCGAAGCCGCTTCAACTGACGAAAAGAATTAAACATAATTATATGTTCTTTTCGAGAATTAAAACCCACAAGAGGTAATTATAGAGAGCGCCAGGACAAAAAAAAAAAAAAAAAAAAAAAGGAAATTCGTCTCATTTGATTAATCCTTTAAAGTTTAGGAGAAGAAACTTTACGGAAAGTTTGAATCATCGAACTCTATTGACTTGTCTTTGGGGAACTTGGCTGTGTGGATGCTAGGGCGTCGGGTGGCATCTGGGAGACAGAGACGGAGGAGAAGATAATCTCTCTCTTTTCTCTTCGTCTCTCTCTCTCTCTCTCTACTTTCTCTCTCTTTCTCGCTCTTTCTTTCTCGTTCTCTTTAACT
>NW_020870130.1:90000-95000 GCF_003789085.1 Penaeus vannamei | reverse complement strand
AATAACGGCTCGTGTAATCATATTATCATGTCGATTCGGGTCCCCTTTTTCGACTGAATCATTCTCTGCGGATGTAATTCCCAGCATAAAATTCCCGCATGGCACTTGTCTGGAATTATTTCCTGGGGACTTTTTGGCGGGAGTAATTTTCGGTTTGTTTTGGAATCTGGGGAATTGGCATCTCTCCCGATTGTTGCCGACACGCGATCAATACATTGTCGACGGAGATGAGACAAAAAAGAAAGAAAAACAAAAAACAAACAAAAACAAACAAACACACAAGAAAATCCTTGGGGGCAAGAAACAGAACAACAGTAACAATAACAAAACAAAACACTAATTACAAAAGCAATAACAGACGCAAAAGAAACAACAAAAACAAACAAACAAACAAAACAACAACAACAACAAAAAACAATGAAACACACAACAACAACAATAAAAACATGAAACAACAACAACAACAATAAAACATGAAACACACAACAATAAAAAACATGAACAACAAACAACAACAACATTACATGAATCATACAACAGCCACAAACACACACACACAACCCAACCAACACAACACAACACACACACACACACACACCCAACCCAACCCAACCCAACCCAACCCAACCCAACCCAACCAACCCAACCCAACCCACCCAACCCAACCCCCCAACCCAACCCAAACCCAACCAACCCACCGAAACCAACCAACCAACCCAACCCAACCCCAAACCCAACCAACCCAACCCAACCCAACCAACCCAACCAACCCAACCCAACCCAAACCACACCCACCAACCCACCCAAACCCAACCCAACCCAACCCAACCCCAACACACACCCAACCCAACCCAAACCAACCCAACCCACACCCAACCTAACCCAACCCCCAAACACACAACCCAACCCAACAAACCAACCCAACACACAACCCAACCCAACCCACCCAACCCCAACCAACACACAAACCCAACCCAACCCAACCCAACCCACCAACCCAACCCAACAACACCCAACAACCCAACCAACCCAACCCGGACCCAACCAACCCAACCCAACCCAACCCAACCCAACCCAACCCAACCCACCCACCCAACTAACCACCACCCAACCAACCCAACAACCAACCCAAACCCAAACCCCAAACCCAAAACAACCACCCCAAACCCAACCCAACCCAATAAACCCAACCCAACAACCAACCCACCCAACCCAACCCAACCACCAACCAACCCAACACAAACCACCCAAACCCAACCCAACCCAACCCAACCAACCCAACAACCAACCCAACCCAAACCCAAACACACCACCCCCAAACCCCCAACCCAACAAACCCAACCCGCCCAACCCAACCCAACCCAACCCAACCAACCCAACCCAACCTAACCCACCCAACCTACCCAACACCCACCCACCCAACCCAACCCAACCCAACCCCCAACCACACCCACACCCCAACCTAACCCCCAACCCAACCTAACCCAAACCCAACACCAACCAACCCAAATCCCAACCCAAACACCACAACCCACCCAACCCAACCCAACACACAACCCAACCCAACCCACCCAACCCAACCCAACCCAACCAACCCAACCAAACCAACCCAACCAACCAACAACCAACCACACCACCCAAACCCCACCCAACACACACACAACCCAACCCAACCCAACCCAACCCAACCAACCAACCAACAACCCACATTTCAGGCCCCGAGTCCAAAAAAGTCAAGCAGAGCGCAACAGACACACACACACACACACCCGCCGCCATGCTCTCAGGTGCCACCCGCATGCCAGTGCTCTGAATTGAGTGCCCCCGCGCCTCGTAATGAGTGTTGGCACTGTGCTCGATGGTCTGATATGCTCACGTGGGACGGATTGTGAGGAAGACTTTCATGGCAATGGCATTGGTGGTAACTGATAGTGAGGAGAATGAGGGTAGTGAGGGTAATGAGAATGAGGATAGTGAGGGTAATAAAAATGAGGATTGTGAGGATAATGAGAATGAGGGTTGTGAGGAGCATGAGGATAGTGAGGAGAATGAGGATAGTGAGGGTAATGAAAATGAGGATAGTGAAGATAGTGATGAGAATGAGGATAATGATGAGAATGAGGATAGTGAGGATAATGAGAATGAGGATAGTGAAGATAGTGATGAGATTGAGGATAATGATGAGAATGAGGATAGTGATGAGATTGAGGATAGTGATGAGAATGAGGATAGTGATGAGAATTAGGATAATGAGAATAGTGAAGACAGTGATGAGAATGAGGATAGTGAAAATGGTGATGAGAATGAGGATAGTGAAGATAGTGATGAGAATGAGGATTGTGAGGATAATGGGGATAGGGATAGTAATATAGATATGATTATAATGATATTGATGGTGATGATAAGGAGTACATTGATGATAATGAGGGTAGTGATGATGATGAGAATAGTGATGATAATAAGGATATTGAGGATAATGATGACCATGAGGATAGGGATAGTGATGAGTGCGATAGTGATGGTAACGATGATAATGATGATGAATGAAGATAGTGATGATAAAGATGATGAGGATAGTGATGATATCTATAAAGATGAGAACAGCGATAATGATTATGATGAGCGCGATGGTGATGACACTAATGATAATGAGGAAAGTGATGATGACGATGATAATGAAGATAGTGATGATGAATCCAATAGTGATGAATGATGAAAATGATGAAGATAATGAAGATAGTGGTGATAATGAGAACATTGAGGATAATAGATACGCTTATGATAATGAATATGATGATGTTATCAGTTACTGACAGTGCCAATGATAGTGATATCTGTGACACTGATAATGTCGCTAATGAGACTGCCACTGATAGAGATAATTATGAGATAATTATCAGATAATGACAATGATATTCATGAGATAATGACAATATTGATAAGATAACGACAGGGCTGTTGATGAGATAAGGATAAAGCTTTCAACGATAGTGATATTGATGACGCTAAATTGTGCAACAGTTTTTATTATTCTACCTCAATTGATGATAATGATAATAACAATAATGATAAAAATAATGATAATGATGATAATAACAATAATGATAAAAATAAGGATAATGGTGATAACAATGACGATGAGAATTGATAAATTTGTCGTTTCTTGATAGTGATAATAAAATTGATAATTATTATAATAATGACAGGAGAAAGTAATGATAATGATAATAGAAAAGGTAAGAAAGATACGAATAATAGTAAAAGTGATAATGAGAAATATCAATTCAGCAATTACAGCTACTTGCTAATAAACGAAAAAAAAAAAAAATACAAAAGGAACGAAGGACCACGAACCTAAACGCTTTCATGTGACGCAAAAATATCAAATTCCCCAATTGCACTTTGAATGTAATTAGATGACCCGTCCAATAAATATCGAGGTAATTAAGTGTTAATTCCTTTATATTCACGAAATAGATGGTTTCCTGTCTGCACTTCGGTCGTTTGTTGTTTTAGTTAACCCATCCAGCGAAGGGGGTAACGAAGCGAAATATTTATTCATGTAAAAAACGAATGATTAACATATCATTATCATATGAACTAGATACATTATGACCCAGCGATCTCTTAGTAAAGCGTTGGAAATGACGGGGGAATTACGTCTCTATTTTGAAGATAAAAAAAAAACTTTTGAATCGTAACGTACTTCGGATATATGAAATAAATATGAAATAAATGAATAAATAAATAAATAAAGTATGAAATAAATGCACTTTTAGTACGTTAGAAGAAGGGAAAACTAGGAGATATTTTTATTTATTTATTTTTTAAAGAGCGCGCGTGAGATATCCGTTAAGAGATTTTCGCGCCAAATGGAGTGTCGAGGGACGCCATCTTGGAAAAAAAATCCAAAAAGAGAAACAACTTTTTCTACCCCTTCCCCTCCTCCTCTCTCGCTCTCCCCCTTTTCCATTTTTTTACCGGTTTTCTTCCTCCACCTCTTCCCCTTATTTCCTCCTCCTCCTTGCCTCTATTTCCTCGCCCAATTCTCCTTCCGCTCTCTCTCCTCTCCTGTACCTATTTCCTTTTCTCCTTCTCTTCTCCTTCTCCATTTCCTCTGCTCCTTTCCCCTCTTCTTCTTCTTCTAACTCTTGTACCTCTTTCCCCCATATTCCTAATTATCTTCCCCTTTATTCCTTCTCCTCCTTTCTCTCTTTCTCCCTCTAATTCTTGCACTTCTTTCTCTTCCTATTCCTAAACATCTTCCCATTTATTTCCCCTTTTCCTTTCTCTCTTTCCCCTCTTCTCTATCTCAAGTGAGGACAAGGTTTTCTTCGAAGACAAAACTGAGTGTGATTTTTTAATTCATTTATTTATTTTTTATCTGTTCCTTATCTTTTTCTTTATCTTATCTGTACCTCTTATTCATTCTACTTATCATTATTATTATTATTTTTTCAATTCTGTCTGTCGGTTATGGTTGTTCCTTATCTTTTTCTTATCTGTATCTTTTATTCCTTTTACTTATCTTTTTTTTTCGTTTGTCTCTCTGTCGATTATGGTTGTTCCTTATCTTTTTCTTTTTCTTATCTGTACCTGTTATTCCTTCTACTTATCATTATTATTATTCTTTTTTTTTCTGTCTGTCGGTTATGGATCTATTTTTTTTTATTAGTTCCTTATCTTTTTCTTTTTCTTATCAGTACCTCTTATTCGTTTTGACTTATCATTATTATTTTTTTTTCATTTCTGTCTGTCGGTTATGGTTGTTCCTTATCTTTTTCTTTTTCTTATCTGTACCTCTCATTCCTTTTACTCATCATTATTTTTTTTTCTTCATTTCTGTCTGTCGATTATGGTTGTTCCTTATCTTTTTCTTTTTCTTATCTGTATCTTTTATTCCTCTTACTTATCATTATTTTTTCTTCATTTCTGTCTGTCGATTATGGATCTATTTTTTTTATCAGTTCCTTATCTTTTTCTTTTTCTTATCTGTACCT
>NW_020870130.1:80000-87500 GCF_003789085.1 Penaeus vannamei | reverse complement strand
TCCAATATCCTGACAGAGGAGAGAGAAAAGGCGGGAAAAAAATACGATAAAAAACAAAATGGCCGATAAAGACCGCGGGCACAAAATCACATTTTCTTATTTTCCGAGAATACTAATACGCTTGTATCTTCTTTTGTCATGTGCCTTTAGCTGGGAATATTCGTATATGCGATCGAATATCACATATTGCAACAAAGTATAGTGTGATTATGGTTTTATAAGTGGTTCTGTGTACATTACTACGTGTATATTTATATATGTTCATATGACCTTTCAAATAGAACACTATCATATATTTCATATAAGAAAATACCATAGAGGCTATTTATAGAATACATTACAGTATGAAAAAACGATGTATTTTCTTAGATATTGCAATCTTATGTAAAACAATGATGATGCACTGTCTACATTATCACAGAAGCGTTTTATATAAAGAATTTTTGGTATCAGACACTTTCATATAAAGTAAGATGGCAATAGAATCAGTATCAGAACTTTATTTCCATAAACAATGGCTACTCTTTACCTCTAATAATTTTAAACATTTACCTTTAATGATAATCTACCTTTAATAATGCTATTAAACAAAGTCACGTGACTTGAGAAGACATTTTCCTACGAAAGATCACGAGGCATTTCCGAGTGAGACATTTCGTGTCAGACATTTTCGTGGCGGAAGAAAAATGCATAAGGAGAGTCTCTTCGTATCAGGCATCTTCACAGCATCCTTTTCTCCCGAGGACACAGAGGCTTCCTTCCTCCTCCTCTTCCTCCTCAGCATCCCTGACCCCCCCCTCCTCCTCCTCCTCCTCGTCTCCCCAACCCTTCTTACCCCTTCCTTCACTTCCTTCTCCTCTTCCTCCTCCTCCCCCTCTTCTTCTTCCTCCACTTCCTCCTCCTCCTCCTCCTCAGCATCCCTGACTCCCCCCCCCCTCCTCCTCATCTCCCCAACCCTTCTTACCCCTTCCTTCACTTCCTTCTCCTTCCTCCTCCTCTCCTTCTTCTTCTTCCTCCACTTCTCCTCCCCCTCCTCCTCGTCCTCTTTCCCTTCTTCTTCCTCCTGCTCCTCCTCCTACTCCTCTTTCCCCCTCCTCCTCCTCCCCTTCTTCCTCCTCCTCCCCTTCTTCTTCCACCCCCCTCCTACTCCTCTTTCCCCTCCTCCTCCTCTCTCCTTCCTCCTCCTCCCCTTCTTCTTCCACCTGCTCCTCCTCCTACTCCTCTTTCTCCCCTTTTTCTTTCTCCTCCTCCCCTCCTACTCCTCTTTCCCCCTCCTCTCCTCCTCCCCTTCCTCGTCCTCTGTTTTCTCTCCCCCCCCCACCTCTCCCCCTTCCCTACCCTCCACCCATCAGATCCCTCCTCTTGGCCCCCTTCCCCCTCCCTCCCTCCCCATCCCTTCACCCCCCCCATCATTTGACCCCCCTCCTCTCCTCCTGGCCCCCTTCCCCCTCCCCCTCCCCACTCCTTCACCCCCCCCCATCATTTGCCCCCCCTCCTCTCCTCCTGCCCCTCTCCCCCCCTCCCCTCCCCACTCCTTCACCCCCCCCCCATCATTTGCCCCCTCCTCTCCTCCTGGACCCCCTTCCCCCCCCTTCCCCACTCCTTCACCCCCCCATCAGATCTCTCCTCCTCCCCGAGTCCCCCTCCCCCTCCCCACCCCTTCACCCCCACCCCTTCACCCCCCCATCATTTGCCCCCCTCCTCTCCTCCTAGCCCCCCCACCCCCACCCCCCTCCCCTCCTTCGCATCCCGGCTCCAAAGAACAAATCGGCTGGAAAAAGATTCCATTGTGGAGACGACAGCGGCGGAGGCGGATAGAATGGGGGATGGGGAGGGGGGTGTTTGGTGATGGGTTGTGGGGAAGAATGGGTAATGGGTTAAGGGAGGGTTGTAATGTGGAATTGGGTGAATGGGTTTTGGGGAAGAATGGGTAATTGGGTAAATGGGTTTTGGGGGATTAATGAGTAGTGGTTTAAGGAGGTATAATGGGTAATCTTGTGAATGGGTTAAGGGTTATAATGGGTGATTTTGTGAGTGGGTTAAGGGTTATAATGGGTGATTTTGTGAGTGGGTTAAGGGTTATAATGGGTGATTTTGTGAGTGGGTTAAGGGTTATAATGGGTGATTTTGTGAGTGGGTTAAGGGTTATAATGGGGATTAATGGGTAATGGTTTAAGGGAGTATAATGGGTAATTGGGAAAAGGGGTTATGAGGAATATTGGGTAATTAGGGAATGGATTATGGGGAATAATGGGAAATCGGTTAAGGGGGATAATGGGTAATTAGGGAAAGAGGTTATAATGGAGGATGGGGAATGGGGCAAAGGGAAGTGAATTGGGGGAATTGGGAATGAAGAAATGGATAAGGAGAAAGGAAGGATGAAGAAAATGGGGAGGAAATGGGGGAGGATCGCGTGAATGGGTCTTGAGAAAATGGGGAACGTGTGAGGAGACAGGAGGACAATGGGGGGGTAGGGGGTAGGGGAAAGGGTGGGGGGATGGGGTTGGGGAGGACACAGGAGACAGAGGAGGATTGGGGGGGGGAGGACGACGGGTAATGGGGGAAATAAAGGGATGGAAAATACGGAGAGAAAGAATGATAAACGAAATAAGAAAAAAAAGAAAATGAGGGGTGAGGGAAGAATGATAATGAAGAAAGATAGAAGAAAGAAAATGAGGGAAGAGGGAAAATATGAGAAAACGAAGGTAGAAAGCAAGATAGGGAAGTGAGGAGAGAAGAAAAAAAAACGAGAAGGAGGAGGAAATGAGAAGAGGGGGACTACAAAAAGGGGCGATAAGGTGGAAGAGGAAGAGAAGGAGAGGAAAAAAGGTCATCTATTTGGAATTTTCTTCGGCCACCAAACTGCGGTCGTTGGAGCGTCCTTGGAGGAGGAAAATTAGAGTTTTTCTTCGTTGAAAAAGAAAGCAAAAGGAAGAATGAGATTGACGGATATAAACATGTGTGTGTGTGTGTGAGTGTGTGTGTATATATATATATATATATATATATATATTATATATATATATATATATATATATATATATGTGTGTGTGTGTGTGTGTGTGTGTGTGTGTGTGTGTGTGTGTGTGTGTGTGTGTGTGTGTGTGTGTGTGTTTTCTCTGTCATTCCTTCTCTCTCTCTCCTCTGGTATATATATATATATATATATATATATATATATTATATATATATATATATATATATATATATATATATGTATACACACACACACACACACACACACACACACACACACACACACACACACACACACACACACATATATATATATATATATATATATATATATATATATATATATATAATATATATATATATATATATACATATCTGTGTATGCAGTTATTCACACACACACATAAAAAAGATGAAGAAGAAGGAAAAAAAAAGACAGAAGGAAAGTGAAATAAAAAAGATCGAAAAAATACAAATCCGGTTCCTCTGTAAAAAAAAAAAAAAAAAAATGACCGAGCCGAGAGAATTCCATTTCTCTTTCCCTTCCTCGCTTATGCTATTCACGCGAACCGCCGAAAGGACGCTATCCATCGCAAGAGAGAGAGGGGAGAGGGGAGGGAAGGAGGAGGGGAGGAGGGGGGAGGAGGGGGAGGGAGGGATGGGGAGAGGGGGGGAGGGAAGGATGGGGAGGAGGGAGGAGGAGGAGGATGAGGAGGAAAAGGAGGAGGAGGAGAGGGAGAGGAGGGGAGGGGGGAAGGGGGGAGGGAGAGGGAAGGTGGAGGGGGAGGGGGAGAAGGGTTGGGGAGAGGGAGGGAGGGGGGAGAGGTTTGGAGAGAGGGGAAGGAGGGGGGAGGATGGTGGGGAGGTAAGGAGGGGGGAGGAGGGGGGAGGGGTTGGGGAGAAGGGATGAGGGGGGAAGAAAGGTAAGGAGAAGGGGAGGAGAGGGGAGAGGGAGAAGGGTTGAGAAGGAGGGGGAGGAGGGGGTGGGGAGAGGGGAGAGGGGTAAGAGGTAAGGAGGGGAGAGGGGTTGGGGAGAGGAAGGAGAGGGGAGAGGGGGAGAAGGGAGGAAAGAGAGGAGGAGGACCGAAAGGAGGAAGGGAGAGGGGGAGAAGAAGAAGAAGACATAAGGAGAAGGGGTGTGAGGGGAGGGAAGAGAGAAAGGAGACGAAAGGGGGAAAGGAGAGGGGGGGGAGGGAAGGGAGAGGGGGGAGAGAGAAAGGGAAGGGAGAGTGGGAAAGGGAGAGAAAAAAGGAAGAGAGAGGAGAGGAAAGGGAGGGGAGGGAGAGGAGAGGGAGGGAGGGGAGAGGAGAGGGGAAAGGCAAAAAGGAGTGACGAATGAAAGGGAGAGGGAAATGAGAGAGAGAGAAGGGTGGAGAAAAGAGGTTACCGTAGAGGAAGAGGACAGGAAGGGATAAGAAGGAGGTAAGAAGGAGACAAGTGAAAGAGAAGAACCAAGAAACGGAGAAAACACTATAAGAGAGAAGGGAGAAAGGGGGAAAGATAGGGAGAAAGACAGACCAAAAGAGAGAAAGAGGAAAGCGTGTGAGAAGAAAAGAGAGGAAAGAGAAAAGGGGAAAAAAGGGGGACGAAGAAGAATGAACGAAGGGCGGGAAGGGAGAAAGAGAGGATAAGGGAAGGGGGGGGGTTGGCGCCGACGAGGGGGGGAGGGGGGAGGGGGGGGAGGACAAGCTCACCCTGCTGCGTCAAGTTGCAAAGTACTGGAACGAAGCAGTAAAATGGCTGATAAATCTTGGAGGGGAAATATGCCATCGGGGAGGGAGTGGAGGAAGGAGAGGAGAGAGAGAGGAGTGAGAGGAGTGGAGAGGAGAGGGGGAGGAGGAGGAGGAGGAGAGGGAGTGGAGGAGGAGAGGAGGAGGAGGAGGAGGAGGAGGAGGAGGAGGAGGAGGAGAGGAGGAGAGAGAGGAGGAGGAGGAGAGGAGGGAGAGAGGAGGAGGAGAGGANGTAAAATGGCTGATAAATCTTGAGGGGAAATATGCATCGGGGAGGGCAAGTGGAGGAGGAGGAGGCGGAGAGGGAGAGAGAGTGAGGAGGAGGAGGAAGGAGGAGGAGGCAGGAGAAGGGTGAGGGAGAGAGTGGAGGGAGGAGGAGGAGAGGAGGAGGAAGAGGAGGAGGAGGAGGAGAGGAGGAGGAGGAGAGAGGGAGGAGAGAGGGAGGAGGAGGAAGGAGGAGGAGGAGGAGGAGGAGGAGGAGGAGGAGGAGGAGGAGGAGGAAGGAGGAGGAGGAGGAGGAGGAGAGGGAGGGAGAGAGTGGAGGAGGAGGAGGAGGAGGGAGGAGGGAGGAGAGGAGGAGGAAGAGAGGAGGAGGAGGAGGAGGAAGAGTAGGGGGAGGAAGGAGGAGGAGGGGGAGGAGGAGGAGGAGGAGGGGGAGGAGGAGGAGGAGGAGGAGGAGGAGGAAGAGGGAGGAGGAAGACGGGAGGAGGAGGAGGGACGGAGGTGGTGGTGGAACGAGGAGGAGGAGGAAAGGTGGGGTTGGTGGAGAGAAGGAGGTGGTGGTGGTGAGGAGTAGGGGAGGAGGAGGAGGGGGAAGAGGGGAGGAGAGGAGGAGGAGGAGGAGAGGAAGGAGGAGGAAGGAGAGGAAGGAGGAGGAGGAGAGGAGGGAGGTGATGGTGGAGGAGTTGGAGGAGGAGGGAGAGGGAGAGGAGAGTGGAGGAGGAGGAGGAGGAGGAGGAGGAGGAGGAGGAGGAGAGGAGGAGGTTTGGTGGTGGTGGTGGTGGTGTGGAGGAGAGAGGAGGTGGCGGTGATGGTGGAGGAGGAGGGAGGGAGGGAATTATGCTATCGGGCAAGGGAGAGGAGGTGGAGGAGAAGAGGAGGAGAGGAGGGAGGAGGGAGGAGGAGGAAAGGAGGGAGGAGGAGGAGGAGGAGGAGGAGGAGGAGGAGGAGGAGGAAGTGGTGGTGGAGGAGGAAGAGTAGGGGGAAGAGGAGGAGGAGGAGGAGGAGGTGGTGGTGGAGGAGGAAGGAGGAAGGTGAGGAGGAGGTGGTGGTGGAGGAGGAGGAGGAGGTTGGTGGAGGACGAGGGAAATATGTTATCGGGGATGGAGAGAGAGAGAGAGAGTGAAAGAGGAGGAGGTGGAGGAGGAGGAGGAGGAGGAGGAGGAGGAGGTGGTGTGGTGGTGGGAGGAGGACTGGCAAAGAGAGAAAAGAGAGAGAGGGGGGGGGGGAAGAGAGAACGCGATAACAAAAGAGAGGGAATTAGAGAACGAGAAAACAAGAGAGAAAGGTAGAGAGGGAGCTGGAGAAGACCATGAACAAGAGAGCAACAGCAGAGAGAGAGAGAGGAGATAGATAGACAGATAGAGAGAGAGAGAGATAAATAGATAGATAGATAGATAGAGAGAAAGAGAGATAAATAGATAGATAGATAGATAGATAGATAGATAGATAGATAGAGACAGACAGATAGATAGATAGATAGAGAGACATGATAGATAGATAGACAGATGAATAGAAAGAAATAGAGACAGACAGACAGACAGATAAACAGACAGACAGACAGAAAGAGACAAACAGGGACAGAGAAACACGGATAGCACTTACACGCACATATGTATGCAGTTCAATTTCACCTTTGTTGTCATACGATATGTATGCATATGTATGTAAGTGAGGGCCTTGTGTGTGGAGGTTCCCTATGACTGTCACCTCTCGAATGCCAAAGATTTGTTTGAATTGACGTTGTTATTGGGCGAGTGGGGGTTGTGGGCGGGTGGGTGGGTTGGGGCGGGTGGGGTTAGGGCGAGTGGTGGGGGTTTGGGGCGTGTGGGGTGGGGTTGGGGGGGCGTGTGGGTGGGGTTGGGGGGGTGGGGGTTAGGGCGAGTGGGGTTGGGACGGGCGTGTGGGTGGGGTTGAGGCGGGCGTGTGGGTAGGTGGGGGTGGGCAGGGACATTACCATTCGAATACAATTTTAGGGCTACTCTCTTTGGTATATAGATAGATGGGTTGATAGATAGATAGATAGGAGGATAGATAGGTGGATAGCGAGAGAGACAGAACGAGAGAGAGTGAGAGAAAGAGAGAGAGAGAGAGAGAGAGAGGGAGAGAGAGAGAGAGAGAGAGAGAGAGAGAGAGAGAGAGAGAGAGAGAGAGAGAGAGAGAGAGAAGAGAGAGAGAGAGAGAGAGAGAGAGAGAGAGAGTGTGTGAGTGAGAGAGAGAGAAAGAGAGAGAGAGAGAGAGAGAGAGAGAGAGAGAGAGAGAGAGGAGAGCGAAGGGGGGAGAAAGAGAGAAAGAGAGAGAAACAGAGAAAGAAAGAGAAAGAAAGAGAAAGATGGAGAGAAAGAGTGTGCATCGTTCCCTTTTCCTTTCATGCCGTCCATTAAATCGTCAATTTCATAATGGCCGCAAAAGTTTTTTTTTTTTCTTTTTAACATACCTTTCCTCTGCGATTTTTATCTGCATGAAACTTTTATTTGATTCCATTTCATATTTGACTCCATTTTACGTGACTGAAAGAGATTTCAATAATTTTGTCAATGTCAAAAATGAAAAAAAGAAAAAAAGAAAAGAAAAG
>NW_020870130.1:55000-67500 GCF_003789085.1 Penaeus vannamei | reverse complement strand
GATTATCATTTGATTTCTTTGATTATCTTTTTGATTATCTTTTGATTTCTTTGATTATCTTTTGATTTCTTTGATTATCTTTTGATTATCTTTTGATTTCTTTGATTATCTTTTGATTATCTTTTGATTGCTTTGATTATCTTTTGATTATCTTTTGATTTCTTTGATTATCTTTTGATTATCTTTTGATTTTGATTGATATCTTTTGATTTCTTTGATTATCTTTTGATTATCTTTTGATTTCTTTGATTATCTTTTGATTATCTTTGATTTCTTTGATTATCTTTTGATTATCTTTTGATTTCTTTGATTATCTTTTGATTATCTTTTGATTATCTTTGATTATCTTTTGATTATCTTTTGATTTCTTTTGATTATCTTTTGATGATTTCTTTGATTATCTTGATTATCTTTTGATTTCTTGATTATCTTTGATTATCTTTGATTATCTTTTGATTTCTTTTGATTATCTTTTTGATTATCTTTTGATTTCTTTGATTTATCTTTTGATTTCTTGATTAATCTTTTGATTATCTTTTGATTTCTTTGATTATCTTTTGATTATCTTTGATTATTGATTTCTTTGATTCTTTTGATTTATCTTTTTGATTTCTTTTGATTATCTTTTGATTATCTTTTGATTGATTATCTTTTGATCTGATTATTTTGATTATCTTTGATTTTCTTTGATTTTTTGATTATCATTTTGATTCTTTGATTATCTTTGATTATCTTTGATTTCTTTGATTATCTTTTGATTTCTTTTGATTATCTTTTATTATCTTTTGATTTCTTTGATTATCTTTTGATTATCTTTTGATTTCTTTGATTATCTTTTGATTATCTTTTGATTGCTTTGATTATCTTTTGATTTCTTTTGATTTCTTTGATTATCTTTTGATTATCTTTTGATTTCTTTGATTATCTTTTGATTATCATTTGATTTCTTTGATTATCTTTTTGACTTTTTGATTTCTTTGATTTCTTTGATTTCTTTAATTATCTTTTGATTTCTTTGATTATTATCTTTTGATTTCTTTGATTATCTTTTTATGATTATCTTTGATTATCTTTTGATTATCTTTTGATTTTTGATTATCTTTTGATTTCTTTGATTATCTTTTGATTATCTTTTGATTTTCTTTGATTATCTTTTGATTATCTTTTTGATTATCTTTGATTATCTTTTGATTTCTTTGATTATCTTTTGATTATCTTTTGATTTCTTTGATCTTTGATTATCTTTTTGATTTCTTTGATTATCTTTTGATTATCTTTGAATTTCTTTAATTATCTTTTGATTATCTTTGATTCTTTGATGATTTCTTTGATTATCTTTTGATTATCTTTTGATTTCTTTGATTATCTTTTGATTATCTTTTGATTGCTTTGATTATCTTTTGATTTCTTTGATTATCTTTGATTATCTTTTGATTTCTTTGATTATCTTTTGATTATCTTTTGATTTCTTTGATTATCTTTTGATTTCTTTGATTATCTTTTGATTATCTTTGATTATCTTTGATTATCTTTGATTATCTTTGATTTCTTTGATTATCTTTTGTTTCTTTGATTTTTTTATTTCTTTTGATTATCTTTTGATTCTTTGATTTCTTTTGATTATCTTTTGATTTCTTTGATTATTTTTTTTATCTTTTTGATTTCTTTGATTATTCTTTTGATTATTTTGATTTCTTTGATTATCTTTTGATTATCTTTTGATTATCTTTTGATTATCTTTTGATTTCTTTGATTATCTTTTGATTTCTTTGATTATCTTTTGATTTCTTTGATTATCTTTTGATTTCTTTGATTATCTTTTGATTATCTTTTGATTATCTTTGATTTCTTTGATTATCTTTTGATTATCTTTTGATTATCTTTTGATTTCTTTGATTATCTTTTGATTTCTTTGATTATCTTTTGATTATCTTTTGATTTCTTTGATTATCTTTTGATTTCTTTTTGATTATCTTTTGATTTCTTTGATTATCTTTTTGATTATCTTTTGATTGATTTCTTTGATTATCTTTTGATTATCTTTTGATTTCTTTGATTATCTTTTGATTATCTTTTGATTATCTTTTTATTATCTTTTGATTTCTTTGATTATCTTTTGATTATCTTTTGATTTCTTTGATTATCTTTGATTATCTTTGATTCTTTATTTCTTTTGATTTCTTTGATTTCTTTTTTTGATTTCTTTGATTATCTTTTGATTATCTTTTGATTTCTATTATCTTTTGATTTCTTTGATTATCTTTTGATTATCTTTTGATTTCTTTGATTATCTTTGATTATCTTTTGATTTCTTTGATTATCTTTTGATTATTTCTATTATCTTTTATTATCTTTTTGATTATTTTCTTTTGATTTCTTTTGATTATCTTTTGATCTTTTGATTATAGCTTTTGATTATCTTGCAAAAGTCTCATTGATTCAAAATAAGAGGTAAAAGGCCAATGCATTTTTCATGATCGCCTCGAAAACAATGAATTTAATTAATTGGTACACAAATAAAACGCCTTTTTTGGGGGAAATTACCGGACTCCATTTTTTTTTTTTTTTTTTTTTTTTGTATTTATCTGTGTTTACTGAACACTCTAAAAAGCCAAATTAATTTCTAATCCAACAATGGCAAAATTCGTTCATTATTGTGTACGTATCTATAGAGCCGTGTACATATATGATCTTTCAAGAATAATCATAAGAAATTATAAATCTAAAAGTTACAAATGGGAATTTTAAGTTACTATAAATAATTATGAATTAGGACGAATATGAAGGAATATAAGATAAAAAGATAATATGAGACAAACTTTCATATTCATAAATAACAATTATCGAAAAGAATAACGATTACATGATAAAGATTATTAGAGGAAAACTGAACCATATAATCTATAAAAAGAAAGAAAATAGAGGCAGGAAAGTTGAAGAAGATTAACAGCAGCGGCATCCCGGCTGGACCAGACTCGGCAGCTGTCAAATGGCATAAGAATCTCGTAATTTATTCCCGTTTTTAGGCCTAAACTACCTTATTGGCTTTTCTCTCCGTTATTTCCGAATCGCCCTCTCTCTTTTCTCTCTTCTCTCTCTCTCTCTGTTATCTCTCGTCGTCTCTCTCTCTCTCTCTCTCTCCTCTCTCTCATCTCTCTCTCTCTCTCTCTGCTCTCTCTCTCTCTCTCTCTCTCTCTCTCTCTCTCTCTCTCTCTTCTCTCTCTCTCTCTCTTCTCTCTCTTTCTCTCTCTCTCTCTCTCTCTCTCTCTCTCTCTCTCTCTCTCTCTCTCTCTCTCTCTCTCTCTCTCTCTCTCTCTCTCTCTCTCTCCTCTCTCTCTCTCTCTCTCTCTCTCTCTCTCTCTCTCTCTCTCCTCTCAGACTTTTTTTTTCTCTCTCTCTCTCTCTCTCGTGACTCAGACTCGATCTGCTTCGATGTTGCCTATTAGCGATGTAACAGCCGCTGTGATTGGTCGAATCGGGAATCGAGTAACCGAATTAACCAATCAGCGGATCCGTCCGTTTCCATTATAAGGAGACCGCGAATTCTTATCGGCGACTCCGGTTTTGGACAGCGGCAGTGTGGCCTCTTGTGCCAGGGTCAGCGGGGCTACACACACACGCTCTGGCACGCACATACGCACACAGACACGCACACAAACACACACACATAGTCACACACGCACTGACACAGACACACACACACACACGCACGCACGCACACACACAAACACAGACACACTGTCACACACGCTCTGACACACACACGCACATGCACACAGTCACACACACACACACACACACACCACAAACACACGCACACACACACACACACACATATATACACATGTATACAAATCATATGCACAAATATACAGATAGTGAGACAGAGGGAGCAGATTTCGCTCCGAGGCAGGAAAGGGCGACGAGACGTGGGAAAAAATGTAAATAAATAGATAAATAACAAAAAAAAAAAAATAATAATAATAAATAAATAGATAGATAAATAAAAAAAATAAATAAGATTAAATGTTCCAGGAAGAAGATACTGTCCATAACGGAAAAAAACAGGTCATTATATTTTTTGTCTATATATCTATATGTATAGTGTGCGTATAAGTGAAAAATAAATAAAATTAAATGTTTCAGGAAGAAGATACTGTCAATAACGGAAAAAACAGATCATTATATTTTTTGTCTATATATTTATATGTATTGTGTGTGTATAATTGATAAATTATAATCATAATTATAATATAAATTATAAATAAATTTTTCTCTCTATCTATCACTCTTTGTCTACTTATTTAAATATATATAAAGGTTCTCTGAATGTAAAAGATACTTTATCCGTAAAATAATTATGTATTAACAATTCGATTATCAAATGTTATTATTATCATTATTATTAATTATCATTAATTAATATTATTAATATTATTAATTAATTATTATTATCATTAATTAAATTATTCAGAAAAGATGTGACGTTCCAATCATAAAACATTTGATCAACTTAGTTTACAAGGAATAAAAAAAAGGTTCATAACACTTGCAAACTAATCTCATTTTGGCGTCAACTGTTGCGGATGACAGACATAAATAGAGACCAATAGAGAGAGGAGAGAGAGAGAAGGGAAGGGCGATGAAAGAGAGAGAGTGTGAGAGAGAGAGGAACAAATTTTTAATATAAACAGATGAGAGAGGAGGAGAGAGAGAGAGAGAGAAGGATTGTGAGAGAGAGGAACAAATTTTTAATATAAACCAGCCAATAGAGAGAGGAGAGAGAGAAGAGAGAGAAGAGAAGGGCGATGAAAGAGAGAGAGTGTGAGAGAGAGAGGGAACATTTTAATATAAACCAGCCAATAGAGAGAGGAGAGAGAGAGAGAAGGAAGGGCGATGAAAGAGAGAGTGTGTGAGAGAGAGAGAGAGGAACAAATTTTTAATATAAACCAGCCAATAGAGAGAGGAGAGAGAGAAGGGCGATGAAAGAGAGTGTGTGAGAGAGAGAGAGAAACAAATTTTTAATATAAACCAGCCAATAGAGAGAGGAGAGAGGAGAGAGAGAAGAGAAGAGCTATGAAAGAGAGAGTGTGAAAGAGAGAGGGACAGATTTTTAATATAAGCCAGCCAATAGAGAGAGGAGAGAGAGAAGAGAGAGAAGAAAAGGGCGATGAAAGAGAGAATGTGAGAGAGATAGGAACAAATTTTTTATATAAACCAGCCAATAGAGAGAGGGAGAGAGGAGAGAGAGAAGGGAAGGGCGATAAAAGAGAGAGTGTGTGAGAGAGAGAGGAACAAATTTTTAATTTATACCAGCCAATAGAGAGAGGAGAGAGAGAAGGGAAGGGGCGATGAAAGAGAGAGAGAGAAGAAAATTTATAGTAGAAGCAGTCAGAGGACGCATACCTCCGCCAAGGCAATGACGTCACTGATACAGTAAAAATATTCACACTTGAAGAATTACATTAAAATCGCCTCTTTCTCAAGCAAACATAATGATAATAGTTACCCTTATCGCAATAATTTGGCCCAAATTAATGGCATCTAATTTAGGCCAAGAGACACCTTAGGTCAAAATTTCACAACTTTTTGAGTTATTCTGCTCACGAACAAACAAATCAATAAAGAAACAAACCAGAGCTAACAAAAACATAACCCATTTGACGGCGGTAATAACACACAAACATACATACATATATAGGGAGAGAGAGAGAGAGAGAGAGAGAGAGAGAGAGAGAGAGAGAGAGAGAGAGAGAAGAGAGACAAGGAGAGACAGAAAGACAGAGAGAGAGAGAGAGAGGAGAGAGAGAGAGAGAGAGAGAGAGAGAGAGAGAGAGAGAGAGAGAGAGAGAGAGAGAGAGAGAGAGAGAGAAAGAGAGAGAGAAAGAGAGAGATAGATAGATAGATAGATAGAGAGAGAGAGAGAGAGAGAGAGAGAGAGAGAGAGAGAGAGAGAGAGAGAGAGACAGAGACAGAGACAGATAGATAGATAGAGAGAGGGAGAGAGAGAATGACCGACCACTGACCCAAAGACCTCAACCCCCAAAACTCTCCAACTACAAGAAAAAAAGGAAATTAAATCACCACCAAATCACGCCAAGAGAACGTCCATTTTCCCGCCAAAAAAAAAAGAAAAAAAAGAGAACAAAAAAAGAAGAAATAAACAAAATGGAAAGAAAACTGTAGAAAAAATACAAGAGGACAAAATAAGAAGAAAAACAACAAGAGAACGGAAAAAAGAGAAAAAAAGCAATAAAAAAACAAAAGAACAGAAAAAAGAACAAAAAGACAATATAAAAAAAAGAAAAAAACAAAAAACAAGAGAACAGAAAAAACAAAAATACAATAGAAAAAACACAAAAAACAAGAGGACAAAAAAACAAAACAAAAAGGCAAAAGAAAAAAAAATAAGACAAAAAAAAAAAAAACAAGAGAACAGAAAAAAAAACAAAAATACAATAGAAAAAAACAAGACAAAACAACAAAAACAAACAAACAAACAAAAAAAAAAACAAGAGACCAAACGAAGACCCACACGCGGGGAGTGCGCCCCCTCCCCCCCCCCTTCGACCTCCTCCATCACCCAAAGTGCGCCACTTGTCACGTGTAATTATGATGTAAAAGCCGAGCATTTGAAGTGAGAGAGAGTGACAGACGCCGCGTGGAGTGAGGGAGCTACGGCCTCGTGTGGGAGCCGAGTTGGAGGGAAGAAGTTCTGGATATTCGCTTCCAAGAGACGAAGTGACTTTGTGAACAAAAGAACAGAAAAAAGAACAAAAAGACAATATAAGAAACAAGAAAAAACACAAAAACAAGAGAACAGAAATAAACAAAAATACAATAGAAAAAAAACACAAAAAACAAGAGGACAAAAAAAGAACAAAATGGCAATAGAAAAAAACAAGACAAAAAAAAAAAACAAAAAAAAAAACAAGAGAGCAGAAAAACAAGAGAAAAAAAGATAAATAAGAGAGAACAAAAGAAGAAGAAAAAACAAGAGAACAGAAAAAAGAGAACAAAAAAGAAGAAAAAATACAATAGAAAAAAGACAAAAAAAAAACAAAAACAAAGAACAGAAAAAAGAGAAAAAAAACAATAGAAAAAAACAAAACAAAAAGACAATATAAAAAAACAAGACAAAAAACACAAAAAACAAGAGAACAGAAAAAGAACAAAATGGCAATAGAAAAAAACAAGACAAAAAACACAAAAAACAAGAAAACAGAGAAAAACAAGACAAAAAAAAAACACAAAAAAACAAGAAAACAAAAAAAGAACAAAAAGGCAATAAAAAACAAGAAAAAAATAAAAAAAACATAAAAAACAAGAGAACAGAAGAACAAGAGAAAAAAAAGATAAATAAGAGAGAACAAAAGAAGAAGAAAAAACAAGAGAACAGAAAAAAGAGAACAAAAAAGAAGAAAAATACAATAGAAAATAAATAAAAAAAAACAAGAGAACAGAAAAAATAAAAAAAACAATAGAAATAAAAACAAAAGAACAGAATAAACAAAAAAAAAAAGACAATAGAAAAAAGACAAAAAAAAACAAGAAAACAGAAAAAAACAAAAATACAATAGAAAAAAAAAACAAGAAAAAACACAAAAACAAGAGACCAAACGAAGACCCACACGCGGGGAGTGCGCCCCCTCCCCCCCCTTCGACCTCCTCCATCACCCAAAGTGCGCCACTTGTCACGTGTAATTATGATGTAAAAGCCGAGCATTTGAAGTGAGAGAGAGTGACAGACGCCGCGTGGAGTGAGGGAGCTACGGCCTCGTGTGGGAGCCGAGTTGGAGGGAAGAAGTTCTGGATATTCGCTTCCAAGAGACGAAGTGACTTTGTGAACAAAAGAACAGAAAAAAGAACAAAAAGACAATATAAAAAACAAGAGAACAGAAAAAAACAAAAATACAATAGAAAAGAAACACAAAAAACAAGAGGACAAAAAAAGAACAAAAAGGCAATAGAAAAAAAAAACAAGCCAAAAAAAAAAAAAAAAAAAACAAAGAACAGAAAAAAAGAAAAAAAGATAAATAATAGAGAACAAAAGAAGAAGAAAAAAACAAGAGAACAGAAAAAAGAGAACAAAAAAGAAAGAAAATACAATAGAAAAAAGACAAAAAAAACAAAAAAAAAAAAGAGAACAGAAAAAAGAGAAAAAAAACAATAGAAAAAACAAAAGAACAGAAAAACAAAACAAAAATGCAATAAAAACAAGACAAAAAAACACAAAAAACAAGAGAACAGAAAAAAACAAAAATACAATATAAAAAAAACAAGACAAAAAAACAAAAAAAACAAGAGAACAGAAAAAATACAATAGAAAAAAAAAAAAAAAACAAGAGACCAACACGAAGACCCACACGCGGGGACTGCCCCCCTCCCCCCCCCTTCAACCTCCTCCATCACCCAAAGTGCGCCACTTGTCACGTGTCATTATGATGTAAAAGCCGAGCATTGGAAGTGAGAGAGAGTGACCGACGCCGCGTGGAGTGAGGGAGCTACGGCCTCGTGTGGGAGCCGAGTTGGAGGGAAGAAGTTCTGGATATTTGCTTCCAAAAGACGAAGTGACTTTATGAACACATACACGCACTCACACACACACATATACACACACACACGCACACACACACACACATACATACTCACACGCACTCTCTCTCTCTCTCACACACACTCAAACACACACTCACACTCTCACACATATACATTTATTGAGAGAGAAAGAGAGAAAAAGGGAGTGAAAGGGAGATAGATAGATAGATAGATAGAGAGAGAGAGAGAGAGAGAGAGAGAGAGAGAGAGAGAGAGAGAGAAAGACAGAGACAGATAGATAGATAGACAGATAGAGAGAGAGAGAGAGAGAGAGAGAGAGAGAATGATCGACCACTGACCCAAAGACCTCAACCCCAAAAACTCTTCAACTGCAAGAAAAAAAGGAAATTAAATCACCACTAAATCACGCAACGAGTCCGCCTAAATCACGCCGAGAGAACGTCCATTTTCCCGCCAAAAAAGAGAGAACAAAAGAAGAAAAAAAAAATAAAATAAAATACAACAATAATAAAAGAACAATAAAACAACAAGACAAAAAAAGAGAACAAAAGAAGAAAAAAAACAAGAGAGCAGGAAAAAAGAGACAAAAAACAATAGAAAAACAAGAGAACAAGAGAAGAAGAAAAATAAACAAGAGAACAGAAAAGAGAAAAAACAATAGAAAAAAACAAGAGAACAAAAGCAGAATAAAAAAAACAAGAGAACAAAAGAAGGAAAAAAGACAAGAGAACCCCCCCAAAAAACGAAAAAAAACATGAGAACAATAAACAAAAACCACAAAAAACAAGAGAACAGAAAAAAGAAAGAAAAAAAACAAGAGAACAAAAAACAAAACAAAAAAAAAAACAAAAAAAACAAGAGACCAAACGAAGACCCACATGCGGGGAGTGCGCCCCCCTCCCCCCCCCTTCGCCCTCCTCCATCACCCAAAGTGCGCCACTTGTCACGTGTCATTATGATGTAAAAGCCGAGCATTTGAAGTGAGAGAGAGTGACAGACGCCGCGTGGAGTGAGGGAGCTACGGCCTCGTGTGGGAGCCGAGTTGGAGGGAAGAAGTTCTGGATATTCGCTTCCAAGAGACGAAGTGACTTTATGAACAAAAGAACAGAAAAAAGAACAAAAAGACAATATAAGAAACAAGAAAAAACACAAATTCAAGAGAACAGAAAAAAAAAAAAATACAATAGAAAAGAAACACAAAAAACAAGAGGACAAAAAAAGAACAAAAAGGCAATAGAAAAAAAAACAAGCCAAAAAAAAAAAAAAACAAGAGAACAGAAAAACAAGAGAAAAAAAGATAAATAATAGAGAACAAAAGAAGAAGAAAAAACAAGAGAACAGAAAAAAGAGAACAAAAAAGAAGAAAAATACAATAGAAAAAAGACAAAAAAAACAAAAAAAAAAGAGAACAGAAAAAAGAAGAAAAAACAATAGAAAAAAAACAAAAGAACAGAAAAACAAAACAAAAATGCAATAAAAAACAAGACAAAAAACACAAAAAACAAGAGAACAGAAAAAAAACAAAAATACAATATAAAAAAACAAGACAAAAAAAACAAAAAAACAAGAGAACAGAAAAAATACAATAGAAAAAAAAAAAAAACAAGAGACCAACACGAAGACCCACACGCGGGGACTGCCCCCTCCCCCCCCCCCTTCAACCTC
The DNA here is from genome assembly GCF_003789085.1 of Penaeus vannamei. Taxonomy (NCBI): domain Eukaryota; kingdom Metazoa; phylum Arthropoda; class Malacostraca; order Decapoda; family Penaeidae; genus Penaeus; species Penaeus vannamei. Next base: position 57,276 of record NW_020870130.1, on the reverse strand, counting down.
CTCCATCACCCAAAGTGCGCCACTTGTCACGTGTCATTATGATGTAAAAGCCGAGCATTGGAAGTGAGAGAGAGTGACCGACGCCGCGTGGAGTGAGGGAGCTACGGCCTCGTGTGGGAGCCGAGTTGGAGGGAAGAAGTTCTGGATATTCGCTTCCAAGAGACGAAGTGACTTTATGAACACACACGCGCACACACACATATTCACTCACATACACACAAACGCACACACTCGCACACATATACATTTATTGAGAGAGAAAGAGAAAGGGGAGTGAAAGGAGAGAGATAGAGGAGAGAGAGAGAGAGAGAGAGAGAGGAGAGAGAGAGAGAGAAGAGAGACAGAAAGACAGAGAGAGAGAGAGAGAGAGAGAGAGAGAGAGAAGACAGAGATAGATAGATAGATAGAGAGAGAGAGAGAGAGAAAGACAGAGAGTAGAGATAGATAGAGAGAGAGAGAGAATGACCGACCACTGACCCAAAGACCTCAACCCCAAAAACTCTCCAACTACAAGAAAAAAAGGAAATTAAATCACCGCCAAATCACGCCGAGAGAACGTCCATTTTCCCGCCAAAAAAAAAAAGAAAAGAAAAAAGAAGAGAGAACAAAAAAAGAAGAAAAAAACAAAACAGAAAAAAACTAGAAAAAACAAGAGAACAAAAGAAGAAGAAAAAAAACAAGAGAACGGAAAAAAGAGAAAAAAAACAATAGAAAAAAAAAAAAAAGAACAAAAAGACAATAAAAACAAGACAAAAAAAAAAAACAAAACAAAAAAACAAGAGAACAGAAAAACAAACAAAAAGACAATAGAAAAACAAGACAACAAGAGGACAAAAAAAAGAACAAAGGCAAAAAAAAACAAGAAAAAAAAAAAAAAACAAGAGAACAGAAAAACAAGAGAAAAAAAAGATAAATAAGAAAGAACAAAAGAAGAAGAAAAAACAAGAGAACAGAAAAAAAGAACAAAAAAGAAGAAAAATACAATAGAAAAAAAGACAAAAAAAACAACAAAAACAAGAGAACAGAAAAAAGAGAAAAAAACAATAGAAAAACAAAACAAAAGAACAGAAAAAACAAAACAAAAATACAATAAAAAAACAAGACAAAAAAACACAAAAAACAAGAGAACAGCAAAAAACAAAAAATACAATAGAAAATAAAACAAGACAAAAAACACAAAAAAACAAGAGACCAAACGAAGACCCACACGCGGGGAGTGCGCCCCCCCCCCCCTTCGCCCTCCTCCATCACCCAAAGTGCGCCACTTGTCACGTGTCATTATGATGTAAAAGCCGAGCATTGGAAGTGAGAGAGAGTGACCGACGCCGCGTGGAGTGAGGGAGCTACGGCCTCGTGTGGGAGCCGAGTTGGAGGGAAGAAGTTCTGGATATTCGCTTCCAAAAGACGAAGTGACTTTATGAACACATACACGCACTCACACACATTCACATACACACACGCATACTCACACACATACATACACTCACACACACATACACACACACTCTCTCTCTCTCTCTCTCACACACACACACACACACACATACACACACTAACACACACACTCAAAGGTAGATAGATAGACAAATAGATAGATAGATAGATAGATAGATAGATGATAGATAGATAGAGATGATAGATAGACAAGATAGATAGACAGATAGACAAGACAGACAGACAGACGAGATAGATAGATAGATTAGATAGATAGATAGATAGATAGATAGACAGAAGAAGATAGATAGATAGAAAGAGAGAGGAGAGAGAAGAGAGAGAGAGAGAGAGAGAGAGAGAGAGAGAGAGAGAAAGAGAGAGAGAGAGAGAGATGGAGAGAGAGAAAGACAGAGAGAGATAGAAAGAGACAAAGACAGAGAGAGAGGATGAAAATGATCGACCACTGACCGAAAGAACCTCAACCCCCCAAAACATTCTCAAACTACAAGAAAAAAAAAAAAGGAAAATTAAGTCACCTGCTCGCTCGCCGGTGGTTCCAGGATCAATGTACAAGCGGCGGGACATGAATGGTTCCCTGAGGTTCCATGAAGCAAAGTGCTGAGGCGAATTTTGCTTCGTGAACTTTATCATCGACTCGGATTCTTACTTCCTTCAGCAGTGTTTCGTAAGTTCATATGATGTTCTGGAAGTTTGTAGATCGTCTTGGTATGGAGTTTATATCAGAAACTGCATTTTTTAAAAATTAAATACGAATAATTTCATTATTCATGTTATTGATACGAATAATTTCTATCTGTTTTTTTCATATAGTAAAGTTGTTT
>NW_020870130.1:42500-50000 GCF_003789085.1 Penaeus vannamei | reverse complement strand
TATGTTATATAATATTATACTATATATCTATCCTATTGTCATATCTATCTATCTATAATTAAATATAATATATATTAATATGATTCAATATTATAATAAATATATATATATATATAAATATATATAATATATATATATATTTGTGTTAGGTATATGTGTGTATATTATATATAATATATATATATAATAATATTTAATAGATATATATATAATAATATATGTATATAATATTATATAAATATATATCTATATATATATAAATATATGATATATATATATTATATGAATATATATATGATAGTTATATATATATATATATATTATATATGTAATATACATTATTATATATATATATATATATATATTATATATATATATATATATATATATATATATATATATATATTTATATATATATGTGGTGGGAGTTGGTGAGAGAAGTAGGTGTTGTGTGGTGTGTGTGTGTATATATATATAGATAATATAATATATATATATATATATATATATATAAATATAATATATATATAGTGTGTGTGTGTAGTGGGTGGAGTGTGTGTGTGTGTGTAGTATATATATATATATATATAATATATATATATATATTATATATATATATAATAATATGTAGTGGTAGTGTGGGTGTTGTGTCGTGTGTTGTGGGTGTGTTTGGTTGCTTGGGTGTGTGTGGTGGTGAGTGATATATAATTAATACAGTAATATATATAGTATATATAAACATATATATATAGTCTGTATATACCGATAACAGAAAAATATAAGATAGTAAGTAGAGTAAAGTTAAATAGTGATCAAAGAATACTAATAAAACTATATATTATTATATATATATTATTATTATTATACCTTATAACATATACCATATTATAGGTAGTATAGTATTTTAATACAATTCTATCAATGGTACTTGTAGCTATTATTACATACATATATATTTATGTATAACACCAGTAACATACTAATATACACATAGTATATATAGTATATGCAGATATATATATTATCATACTTATATACCGTACATCCTTATAATTCATATATAAATCTTAATGTAGTTATATATTAAGCTAGTATGATATTACAGTGATAAATAATTATTTAATATCATTATATAGAAGTGGTATAAATAATAATATAAATAATAAGAATAAATAATAGATCATATATTATTATGTATATATATATAAATAATGTTATATAAATTATTATGTAATACATAATATATGTATTTTAAAATAATTGCTAATATACAGATACATATATATATGTATAATTTAATTATGTATAGACAATACATATGGTATTGTATAATCGTAGCTATCTATATAATGCTCTAGATCTAGCTATCCCTTATCTTTATACTATATAGTAAATAAATATATATATATTATGATTAATACTAATAAAAGTGAAATAATCGTATGACTCCTATTAGTTAAGCCCAGTTTTATGATCAGTTATATATAATTTATATATACTATATTATATATGTGAATAAAAGATTTCCTATGGTATTATATAATATCAGTTTGTATTATTTATTATAAAATTATTTTTATATATGGCTATATAGAAATTGGAAGCTTATATATAATTATATTCATAATATTATTGTAATATTTATTATTATTATCTTTTACCACTGTATATGCACTATAATATAATTTTATATTGGTCTATTATCTCTCTAACTCTCTATTAATATCAAACCATCTATTTTATATTATATATGGTTAAACATATCATTTATGTAGTTCTCTATAAATATACTTACTATATTTATACTCTTACTTTATCCTTATCTGTACTTATCTACGAATATAATTATATATTATCTCTATATAATATTATACATATACTTTAATTAATATTACTACATCTCTCTATATAACTCTTACTCCTCTATATTCTCATCCGTCTCTCTCTTCTCCTCCTCTCTCCTCTTCTCTCTCCTCCTCTCCCTCCCTTCTCTCTCTCTTTAACGAACTTTTTGTCCAGCGAATGTTATGTCCGATCATCATCTGGGACCACAATAAAAAAGTTGTAATAACACGACGTAAAAACAGTGATGGGAAATAACCAAGCGAATTCTTGTAAACAAAATATTTCGAATATTGCCATTGGATTACCGCTGCCTGTGCCAAACTTTTTTTTTTTTTTAATATTTATAAGACTTTTAAGTAAATGCCTGTTGAAGGACATGAACACGTCAGAACCAAAACAGGACATATATTTTCTCCTCCTCTTCTCCCCCATTCGCACCGTCCCCGTCGTTTTTCTTTCATTCTTCCTTTTTCCCCCTCTTTTCCCTTTCCTTCCCCTTTCTCCTTCTCTCTCTTCCCCGTTCCTCCCTTTTCTTTTTCCCTCCCTCTTCTTCCCCTTCCCTCCTTTTTCCTCCTTTTTTCATTAAAAATTTTCCCTTATAGTCTTCCTTCTCTCCCTTCTGAACATTTGCGAAGCGCCTCTATAATCGAAGAATTTATATTCCTCAAGCGGACGTATAATCCTCAACCCAATTCTCCTCTCTCNAGCACACATACACATACATATACATGCATACACATAATACATGCATGCTTATATCTATATCTAGTATATGTGTGTGTGTGTGTGTGTGTGTGTGGGTGGGTGTACATATACCATGACAAACAATACTGCATTTGATAGGTAGCCACATAGACGCGGAATCATGTGGCCTTGAGTATCTATGACCACGAATTGGTATTCATTTGTCTCTGTTTGCGCTCACACACAGCATGCGTATGTGTGCGTCTACATTTCAGCGAAGACGACAAGCGGCATTAGAATAATCAGAAGAAATATGCTCCGCGCCCAAGCTGGCATGCGGGCGGGCAGCGGCGGCGGCGGCGTCTTGCTGCAGCCCGGCCCTGGGCGTTCCTCGCAAGGGCAGAAGCACTTTTGTGTTATCACAGTCACTGGGCGTCGGCACCTTTGGTCGACTTTTAAACAGCATCTTCTCATAAAATAGAGAGAAAACCAGCCCCTCAGAATGCCGTCTTGATCCGCCGAGGCCTCAGCGTGGCGCCTGGCTCGCGCGAGGGGGCGGAGGGGCAGGCAAGTGTGGGCGGGGAAATTAGAGGCGGGGGGGGGGGGGTTACCTTTAAGGCGATGGAGGACGAGGGGGAGTCAAGGAAGACGAAAGAAATAAAGTTATATTCTATCAGTATCATCATTATCATGTCAATAATCCCAGAGCTGCTGCTGAGACTGTTCCTGTTACATTGACATTACTATTGTTGATATTATTGACACTGATATTTTTATCTCCTGTAATATTTCCATCGCCATCATCTGCAACATTATAATTACCATTATATATCTCGTTTGCCGCTGTCTTTGTTATCATTATCTTCATGCTCATAATCATATTAGTATTACACATTATCATAATGACAAACGAAATCGCCAAGTGCCCACTTACCGAGGAAAGCCCAAGAGAACGCGACGAGGGATTTGCAAGTAAGATCAGTCTTAATATTTATCTTAACGAGGTATCCAATCTTCGGGAACTTCGTGAACGCCCGCACTCGAGATCTGGCCAGTCTTGAGTGTACGTTAAGTGCGTGTACACGTGTGTGTTCCACGCGTCGCACTGCTCCGTTTGTTTATATTGGTTTGTATTGGCGGCGGCGGGGGGGGGGGGGAGCAAGGTTTTTGTAAGCGTGTTAGAATCCTTGAACTTGCTTGCTTGCCTGCTTGCCCGTAGACCGGTGCTATATAAGTGTTTTTTTAGGTTTTCGCGATAACCTGACTGTTTGAATTTGAGGGGATTATTTGATTATGATTAGTATTAATGGATTTGATTATATTGCTTTGGAGCATAAAATGTTGCCTTGATTTCTCTCTTTCTTTTCTTTTATGTGTGTATCAACCTTCTCTCTCTCTCTCTCTCTCTCTCTCTTCTCTCTCTCTCTCTCTCTCTCTCTCTCTCTCTCTCTCTCTCTCTCTCTCTCTCTCTCTCTCTCTCTCTCTCTCTCTTATGCATTATGTCAGTACAGTAATAAAGATGGAATGTATGCTGTGTGTATGCTTGGAAATGTTATTTTGTTTTTCACCAAAAATAGATCCATTAAGAATGTACGCATTTCCCTCTCATCCATACCTCCCTCCACTTCCTTGCTCTCCCACCTCATTTCATTTCATGTCAGCTCATTCATATCATACCCATGTTTTGCCCTGCCTTTCCCTTCGCTCCCTCCCCGCCTCCCCCTCCATTTATTTCCCCTTCCTCCCTTCTTCCATAACCCCTCCCTCCCCTTTATTTCCCCTCCCTCCCTCTCCTCCTCCCTTACCCTTACCCTTACCCTTCTCTTCCAGCCCCCTCCCTTACCCCCCTACCCTACCCTTCCTTCCCCCCTTCTCCAATCCCTTTCCCTCCCTCGCCCTCACCCTCCCTCCCTACCCTACATAACCCCCCGTAACCACACGCCCTCATGCAATGGTATAAACCTGCATTTCGGAAAGCCAAGGAAACGGCGAAGAAAGAGGGGGTCCGACTCACGCGAACCCCCTCAGCGTTGCAACATACTCGGTCGAACAGCAATGCTGCCCGTCCTCCAAGCATCCTCCTTGGCCCGCGGCGAGAGACCAGATATTTGCATATGATTATTAGGATATTCAACCCGCCGATGTATCGATTAAATTAGGTATGTCTAGCATCGTCGGCGGAGAAAGAGTTGAGAGGGAAATGGGCGGTCGGGTCGGAGACGAGGGGCGGAAGGGAGGAAGAAATTTGAAACGCTTTAGCTAATTGGGCGAGTTTTTTTTTTTTTTTTTTTTTTTTTTTTTTTTTTTTACATTTACCTGTCGAGCTATGAATATATCTTTATCCGACTGTCTGTCTATCTCTCAGTCGCGCGCGCGCGTGTGTGTGTGTGACTTTCATACTCTATTTATTTATTTCTCTCCTGTCTTTATTTTGCTGTTGCCTTTCCTCACTTTCTTAGACAATCCTTTCGTTCTGCTCTCACGTACATTATGCAAAAACATGATGCAAAAGTGCCATACTTTTCTCAGCCTAGAATGCGCATACAGTGCCTCCATAAATGCAAATGAGGGAAGAACATTTTTCCTCTCCCAGATTTAATTGCCTCTCGTACGGTTGACAAGTTGCTCAGATTGACCTACAACATCTGATTTTTGCAAAGGCACGGGACCCCTTTAACCAATCCTTTCACCAATTCTTTCATCTATCCTTTCTCCAATCATTTCACCAATTCTTTCTCCAGTCCTTTCATTAATTCTTTCATCTATCCTTTTTCCAATCCTTTCAATAGTTCTTTCTCCAATCCTTTCACCAATTCTTTCTCCAGTTCTTCCTCCAATCCTTTCATTAATTCTTCCTACAATCCTTTCACCATTTTTTCCCCAATCCATCCTCCAATCCTCTCTCCAATCCTTTCATCATTTCTTTCACCAATCCTTTTTCCAATCCTTTTACCCAATCCTTTCTTAGGAGATGAGTGATGCGACCAGACATACAAGTAGGGGTAAGAAAATTGACAAGCCGACAAGCAGGCAAATGAACCTTCAGGCACGGCAAGACAGGCAGGAAGCTTAGCAGACAAGCAGACAGACAGACAGGTAAATGACAAATGGTTCTGGATGCTGGTAGACAGGGCGGAGATAATGAGGAGGTGGATATGCAAGGACTGGACAAGCTAACGTGAGGTGACAGGTTGCCGGACTTGTAAATAAACACATAGACAAGGGGCGGTACGTGTGTGTGTGTGTGTGTGTGTGTGTGTGTGTGTGGTGTGTGTGTGTGTGTGTGTGTGTGTGCGTGTGTGCGTTGTGTGTGTGTGTGTGTGTGTGTGTGTGTGTGTGTGTGTGTGTGTGTGTGTGTGTGTGTGTGTGTTGCGAAGGAGATCCTAAACAAACGGTTCCGGACAAGGAAGCATTTTCCCCCCATTTATTTTCCTCGTGAAATTAATCCTCGCACAAAAATGCTTTCGTTCTCGATAAAAAAAAAAAAGAGAAAGAGAGAGAAAAACAAAATAATCGCGAAAGAATTTTAAATTTCCGCAGATTAATGAGGTCGTTAAAAGAGCTATTTAATTATGTTCTTCTAAAAACTAACTTGCTTTAGGGGGCTGGATCTCCCCCCCCCCCCCCACCCCGGCTCTCCTCCTTCCCTCCCCTTCTTCCTTATTCTCTCCTCCACCTCCCCTCCTCCCCCTTCCCTCCTTCCTCCCAGTCCTTCTCCCTCTCTCCCTCTCCTCTCCTCCCCTTTTCTCTCCCTCTCCTCCATCTACCGTCTCGTTTTCTCCTTCATCTTCGCAACTCGGAACGCTGTTTATTTTGGGGGTAACTTGTGTATCTGAATAAACAAACAAGCAGACACATTCCCCTCATCGGCCGGCAGCGGTGACCTCGCGTGGGGGTAGAGGGGGGAGGGAGGGGGGAGGGGGCAATGAGAAGGGAGGGGGGAGGGGTGTTTGGTCAGGGTTTATTTACAGAGATGGATTTCAGCAGAGTTTTTTTTTCTAGCAAAAGTAAGAAATGTGTTTGGGATACAAACATGACAGATAGTGTTGCACGCTGTTCTTTAAGGGTGAAATTCTTGGGGGGTCTTCGTTTCACTTTTTTTTTTTTTTTTTTTTACTAATTTTATTAATTTAGTGACAGACCTGTAATACAGGTTAATTATAATGTTATTGTTTCCTTTTTTCGTGGATTTTAACCATTTTAAACATGTTCATGGATACGTGAAACACCTCGAAAGTCATGATTCATTTTATATAATAGAGTACAGTCACGTATTATCTGCCACCGACAGTCAACTAAGCTTAAAAGAAATTGATACTTGGGCTAAGGAAAAAAAAGCTCTTGTGTTGTTTATTTGCATTATTCATAGCCGGGGAAGCGCTATACAGATTTGCATATCATCTGACATTCTCTTCTCAACGTGGTAGTTGATTAGGCCGATTATCTGCGATATTCCAAGTTTATTAGTGGAGGGTTAATACGACCATAAACAAGTGCATTCACTCTCAATCCCACGGACGATGGGACACCAGCCCTTACGCTCGGGCGACATAAGGGTCGGAATAGTCAACGGGGCTTTATTATGTGTACTTATTTTCATTGATAAGATTGATTGTAGGGACATGACAGCCGGGTGGTTGGTCCGCGCTGTTCGCTAAGCTGCTGGTGACGGACAGAGTATTTTTAGCTGAGCGCAGCGTCATCGGCCGCCATTATCGGGATCAGATTTTTATCTCCTTGTCGTGCGTGATCGCGGCGGTACGGCGGTTGGCGCCTTTTTTTAGCGTTGTTTGCGTTTGTCGTCGATTTTTTTTGTGTGTGTGTGGGTGGTGGGGGTGTGGGGGGGAAGGGGTTGATTATTTTCCTTTCTGATATGGATATCAAATTTTGCGAGATTATGGCTGATCCCCGAAACGGTGGTTGAAAATAGGATATTTTTTGTGTAAAAAGTTCTGGGAGGGTTGTGCTTTC
>NW_020870130.1:15000-37500 GCF_003789085.1 Penaeus vannamei | reverse complement strand
CTGTTATCTCGGAATACCGTTGTTGGTTGATTGCGGTCGAAGTAAGAACGGCATTTTGTTAAGCGGAGAGGGAGAGGAAGAGGGGAGGGGGAGGGAGAGGGGAGGGAGAGGGAGAGGGAGTGGTGGGAGAGGGAGAGGGAGAGGGAGAAAGAGAGAGAGCGAGAGTAAGAGAGCGAACGCGAGAGAGAGAGCGAGCGGAGAGACGAGAAGCTGAGAGCCGAGAGCGAGAGGCGAGAGCGAGAGAGATAAAGGGCATGGAGCAGAAATAGGATAAAATGGGCTTAAGAAGAAAATGGAGGGAGCGTTTGAAGGTAAGATGCCTGATTATGCATGATCAACAGAAACGTCATTAGCAAGCATGCACGGCTGGCTGAATGCACGGGGGGGGGGGAAGCGGAGGGGGGGAATCGGAGAATGAGCAGGATGAGCAGCAAGGGGAGGAGGAGAAACGAAAGAAAAAGAAGCAGAAAGAGGAGGAGAACTTGGAGAAAATGAAGATGAGGAAGGAGAAGATAGAGGAAGGGAATTAAAAAGAATGGAAGAATAAAGTTGGGGAGAAGTGAAAGATAGAGAAGAAAGAGAAGGAGAGGAAAATGAAGAAGAGTAAGAGGATGGTGATGATGATGATGATAGTAGTAGTGGTAGTGGTGGTGGTGATGGGATGATGATGAAGGAGAAGAAGATGAAGAAGGAGGAGAAGAAGAAGAAGAAGAAGAAAAAAAAGAAGATGGAGAAGGAGAAGAAGACGGAGAAAGGGAAGAAGGAGAATTTAGCGGTGGACTGACCTGGCGGGAATTAACCTTTGATTTTGCACTCTGACTGATCCTATTTTTTCCCCTGTCTTTGTCTCCGTTTTTCTTTCTGTGTCTCGCTTTCTCTTTATCTGATTTTCTCTGTCTATTCTCTTTTGCTTTTTATCTCCCTTGTTGCTTGCTTTGTCTGGCCGTCCGTCTGTCTTGTTTTTAATTTTCTCTGTCATTCTTTATTGCTTGTGCTTGTGAATAGTTTTTTCTTCGTTATCGTTGTTGTTGGCATTTATATCTTTTCTCTGTACTGTTTTCTTTTTTTTCTTCGGTTTTATCTCTTTCTTTCTATTTGGATTTTCTTTCGATTCCGCTTTGGTCGCCCCATTTTCTGTCTCGTATTTATCTGATAAATATATATTTTCTTGTCCTTTTCCGTTTGTTTTTATGTGTATGTTTGTTATTTGTTTATTTATTTTTGGTCAGTTGGATGAGCTGTTACTTTCTACCTGTCTCGTCTTCCATTGATATGTATCTTTATGCCTGTGAATACTCCAGATAGATAGATAGATAGATAAGGAGATATCGACACATAACTAGGTAGATGGATTTATAGATATGGACTGATTTACATATAGGTAGATGTAGATAAAATTTAGGCTCCTTATCTGCAATCAGCTATTGATCTCATCGACCTCTATTTTTCTCTCTCTTAATCTACCATTCTTTTAATTCACCCATTCATCAAGTCATTCAGTCATCTTATCTTCCACAAAAATAGAGGAAAAAAGAAATTAAAAGCTTGATTCCCCCCAAAAAAATTAGCTAACTCTATAAGTACCGGAATCCCCCTCGTGCAGGTGACCCTTATCCGGATGTTGGCGATTCGGATCCCTTCTCCAGCCACGCCAATCTTCCGTCATCTCGCTAATTAGAATCCGAAGTGGCATTCGATCCGCTTGCTGATGCCGGTTCTGTGACGTTTGCTGCTGGACGAACGGCTCTGCAAACTCGTTCAGAATCTGTTGAACAAGATGTCGATGTTTTTTTTTTTTTTTTTTTTTTTTTTTACGGATGATTTAACTTGGTTGGTTTGGGGTTTATTTGTTGGTGATTTAGTTCAGTTGGTTTTTGTTTGTTTTGTCTTATTTTATTCTTGTTTGAGGTTTCTGACCACTGGAATTGGTTGATTTTTTTAGTAAGCTGTTTTAGCGGATAATATATTATGAAAGAAACTATTGAAATGAAAAATTAAGAATGCAAGAAGTCTGCATAGAATGTAAAAAAAAAAAAAAAAAAATGGTGATAAGCAAATGATGACGATAAAGATGTGATGAGGCAGTTAATGACAGAATTCATGATGAAAACAATAAAGCTGATAAGGATTTTGATAAAGACTATTGCTAGCTGTAACGTTGCGGATACTGATATCAATGTTATATCATTTTCATTATGGGCAGGACCATAGTGATTACTACTGCTAATGATAATGATAACAATAATAACTAATGATAATATGAAGTAGTATTGATGATAGTGATGACAGTATGGATAATGGTAATTCATCATTATTATTGTACCATCCATTATTTTTTCATTATTATTGCTGTTGTTATTTGTTATCATCTATATCATCAGCAGCATTATTACTATTATTATCATTCATATTCTTCATCATTGTCATTAATCACCCACCATCGCCATCTGCACCAATGTTCATCATCATATCACCATCACCACCCACCACCCACCGACCATCATCCATCATCTCATTCAGGTCATCATTATCTATCATCATCACCACCCTACCATCATCACGCACCACTACCATCATCACCACCACTTACCGATCATTCACCATCACTTGCCATCATCACCACCACTACATCATTCACCACCACTACCATCATCACCACCACTTCGCCCATCATCCACCACCTACTACCATCATCACCACCACTGCTCATCATACCACCACTGCCATTCGATCACCATCCACTGCCATCATCACCACCACTACCCATCATCACCACCAACTACCATCACCCACCACCACTACCATCATTCACACCACTGCCAATCATTCATCCACCACTTGCCCATCCATTCACACGCACTACCATCATCACCACAACACTGCCCATCTCACCACCCTCTCTCATCACCCACCACTGCCAACTCATCACCACCACTACCCATCATCTATCCACCTTTCACACCCTACCCTTCGCACTCCCCATCTTCGCACCTCACGGTGACAACAATGCACACGTTCCATGGACTCAACCTTTCGGTCCAATTCAATCTAATATGATAACCATCAGTGGGAAACCTTACTCGCTCCTGCCCCGGGTTTAGTAGACATAGCGCCCCGCTCGGGAAGAATGCCTCGCGAAACAAAGGGAGTACGCGAACTGGCGCGCGTTTCAAAAGATGAAAACACTTGGAGAATCTATTATAAGTAGGGACCTGTAATTGTCGTCTGGCGCACGCTTGTCGAGGATGAGCTAGCGGGTCGCCGTAAGATGGGCGGGTTGGAAGTGATGCGGTGAATGGATAAGGTAATGGTATAAGAGGAGAATAGGAGTGTACTGTCGGAAGAATGGCGCGGGACGCGCGGGTGGGGTGTGGTGTGAGAAGGTACTAGTGTGGGGGGGTGTGGTAGGAATGGCGAGAGTGATATATCGTGGGGAAGGGGTGAATAGAAGGGGAGGTGATGTGTGGCATATGGGTGAAGTGGAATGGAGAGGGAGGTAGATAGGGTGATGTGTTTGTATTTGTGGTATTTGAATTGGTTTTTGTATTATTATGTTGGTGTTGTGTGAGAATTTTATAATTGGTGGACTATATTAGTTTGTTATTGTCGGTAGAGGTGGAGTGTTTGATATTGTGTGTCGTTTATCTTTTGTGTTCTTCCTTTCTTTTCATCTTTGTTCTGTGTTATAAACAGTGTGAATTGGTATGGGGTGGGGTGGAATGTATAGTTGGTGTGGTATAAAGTTAGTGTGGGTCGAGTTTATTTGGTTTTAAATGTTTTATGTGGTTAGTGGCTCCTCGCTCGGAGCGAGAAGCTGTGCACCAATTAGTCGATTTTAGAATCGTATAGCGGTCGGTCGCAGTCATCTGGGTCGGCGTGTGTTGGTGATGAATAGCAGTTGATGGCATAGAGGTATGATCGTGGGGTGAATTGGTAACTGCCTCGGTTGGTATAGTCTCGTCGAGAGCGGGACGTTGTTGGTCAGATCCTCGCGGTTACTCGGATTCTATGTGGGCTATGAGCGTCTCTGTCTCTCTCGTGTCTTCGATACTCTCATATACAGCGCGTGCTGCTCTCTGAACGGTTCTGTCGGTTCCTTGAGGGAGGAAACAGTGAAAGGGGTCTCCGGGTGCACAGGCGGCAAGGACAGGTGGTGGCAAAAGGTCGTTAGAGCGTTTGCTGCCGTGTGGAGAACATCGAGAAGGGGGAGTTATGAAGCGCTTAGGAGAGGAGAGGATTAGCAAGGATAAGGGAAGCGAGCGGTTATAAACAACTGATGAGGGGGAGGGCAAAGAAGAAGATAAAATGAGGAGAGAAGGGCACGCGAGAAGTGAGAGGAGAAGATTTTCGGGGAGATAAATGGAGAGCAAGGGGGGGGAATGGGAGATGGGCTTGCACAGATGAGAATTGCAATTGAAGAAAGGGAAAAGAGGAGGGAGAGAGAGGGGCAGAAACAGGAGAGCGCGCAGAGAGGAAAGAAGTGTAGGGAGAAGGAGAAGGCAGGATGAACCGTTGAGGTGACACAAGCCTTTGAGCCGTGAAGTGAAGATGGAAGAGGGCGGGAAGAGGGAAGGATAGGCGGGGAAGGAGGGGGAGGAGTGAAGGAAGGTGAGGAGCGAGGAAGGAGGGGAGGATGAGAGGAGAAGTAGGTAGGTGAAGGGGACTGAGGCATGGCCAAGATGGGGTCGGGAGGCAAGTTTACGCACGACTGGAGAGGAGGAAGCGGCCTAGGGGAACGGAGCGCGAGAGGAGGGGGAGGCGAGGAAGGGTTGATAAATAGGGAATGAGCCGGAGAGAAGGGAGCGAGACAGGGGGAAGGAGTGCGGAGAGAGAGAGAAGTTCGAGGAGCAAGCTTGAGTATCGGTAAGAATGAATGAAAAGGAGTAAAGAAAGGAAAAGAGGGAGGAGCAGGGGTGACAACATAGGCTGAATTGAGGGAGAGGAGGAAGACGAGAAGTTTCGAATGTAGAAAGCGCGCGCATCGGTGACTGAAACTAATGGAGAAAATAATGTATATATATTTCCTGCTATACTAAACGAGTTTTCTCTAATGGCATTTGTTTTGTTTTCTGATAAATTCCTTCGTAAAGATAATAAATTATATTAGAATTAGTTTTTTTTTCGCCCCGACCCTTCGCATCTATCGTACGATGATATATGCACAACTCGGTGCGCTTGCGCGCGTCTACACCATCGCTTCTCCACGCCTCCTCTCCCTCCGCCTCACCTCCCTCATCTCCTCCCTCCAGACCTGCCCCTCCTCACACATAACCGTCTTCCCCCTCCCCTCTCCCTCACCCTCCCTTCCCTCCCTCCCTCACCCTCTCCCTCTGCCCTTTCCGCCACCCAGTCTCTCACCCGTCGCATGGCCTCTCTCGCGCGAGCCGCTCTCGGAGCTTCGAATGTCTTCCAAAACCTTTTCTCCCGCCCAATTTCTCCAATGGCTCACCGGCGCCCCCAGGTCGCGCCCACACTCCTATTGCGCAGCTCGGCGTCCCGTCCCTGACCCTTCACCCCCACTCCTTTCCCGCACTCGCGCCGTACACCGGCAGGCTGTGCCCAAACCCAGGAGCCTTGCTTATCTGCTGCCCACTGCCCGACGCCCGCCTGCGACGCCCATTGCTCGCGAGGTGGGTCGGAGATTAGAAACTATTCGGTCGAAGGTTCTCTGTTCCTGTCCAACGGTTGAGGGCCGCGCGGTCAGGAACCAAGCTCGGTGCCGACCGGCCTCCCTTCTCCGCCGCTCTCCCGGTTTCCGTATCAACCCATCGTCCACGCGGCGTAAATCGTCGGCGGCGTATGTTTGTCATGCAAGGGTGCATGGTAGCGGGCCTCACTGCCTGCCCAGCCTAACGCCCTCGCCACCCTTTTGCCCGTCCTACAGGATTGCGCCTTAGCGCACTCAACGCATGTACCGGATTTTTAGAGAAGGTGTTTGGGCGGCCGAGGTCTGTTTGGGTTTTGTGGGCCGGCGGGTTGTTTTAGTATTCTTCCCGGTGGGCAAGGCTGTTAAACGTGTAGGTAAAGACCAGTTTATATATAATGATCAGGCTTTTACAGACCGGCAGAACATCAAATGCAGTTTATCCCACATAAAAAGATAGCAGACATTGCCTCCGTTGGTACCACTGCAAGAGCCGTCGCCTCCGCTGACACCGCTGCGAAGGCCTTGACACCGCGCCGACTTCCCAGAGAGAACTGACACCTCTTTTGACGCCGCGTTGGAAATTGACACCAGCCGTCGGGTGTCTCTCTATCTCCGTGTCTCTTTCTCTTTTTCTCTCTCTTTATTTTGTCTTTCTCTCTCTTTCTTTTCTCCTCCTCTTTTCTTTATCTCTCTTTCTTTTCTCCTCTCTTTCTTCTGTAATCTCTCTCTCTCTCTCTCTCTCTCTCTCTCTCTCTCTCTCTCTCTCTCTCTCTCTCTCTCTCTCTCTCTCTCTCTCTCTCTCTCTCTCTCTCCTCCTCCCTCCAAGCCTTCCTTCCTCCCTCCCTCTCACTCCCCCACGCAGTCTCCCTCTCTCTCTGTATACTTCTTTTGCTTGTGAATTTAGAAAATTGACCTTTATGATAGATTAACAGAAAAGGAACTGACGAAGGAAAAAATACAATTTCCCGTTTATTCTTTAAGTGACGTAAAATATTTTTTTTACCAATCATTAGTAAAACAAGTAATAATGATAAAAATATAGAGTCAAGGTTATATATTTGCTTTTTTCAAACAAAGGAAAGAGAAAATATGCAGAGATTTCTTTAATTTTATTGGTTCTAATTAAGGCTTACATATCTAACACGCACGAATGTTCTAAAAAAAAAAAAAAAAAAAATGGAGCCAATAACCTCAATTAGAATTCACATTTCACGACCTTGAGTTTTATTGTTCTTTGTACTGTGACGAAGAAAAGAGGGGAAATAGAATGAAAAAAAAAAAATCGTGCTAAATGTCGCATGAAAATAAAAGAATGGTGAAGGGAATATGGTAAAATTGGATAATGAAATTGTGTTAAATTTAAACGGTTTCCCTCCGTAAAAAAGAAAAAAAATGTAATACTGTGATGATGAATAAGTGAATGAATAGATGAATAGGTGAATAAATGGAGTTTATTTCTTTCTCTTTTGATAAGTGAAGAAATTCTTACCAGTGTATCGTAGGAAAAGTACGAATAAATTCGAACGTGAAAATGAGAATAAAAAAGGGACGATCCAAGGAAGCATATGCGAATAAATAAGGAAATAATTCATGAATAAATCATGACCAACATCGCGATTTTATTCGCTCTCTCTCATGCTAATTTCTCACTCCCTCACAGCCTCATGCAACAGACCGTTAATGGGTATGAGGCTTTCTCCCATTACCTGTTGCAGTACCCTCGTTTGGTTGTCCAATTACTGTCCATCAAGAGCACGGGCGTTTCTCTTTTCATAAATGCGGAAATAAGAACAACGCAGGTCTTCATTTTTCTCCATTCTCTCCTCTGTTTACTTTTTTTCTTATGGTTCTGCTTATCCTTCTGTTTAGTTCTTATTCCAACTTTTTTTAATTCGTTTACTTCGTCCTTATGTTCCTTTCTTTCATTCTGTCTGCCTCTCACCCCCCCCCCCCCGCCCCTCTTCACCCTTCCGTCGATTACCCCCCCCCCTTTCACCCTTCTGCCGAGGACTCTTCTCCCTCTCACCCTTTCGGCCTAGCACCCTCCCTTCCCCCTTCACCTGTCTGCTAAGTACCCCCCTACATACCCCTTCCTTCCTAGCTCCCTTACCTCCTTCACCCTCCTACCTTGTACCCTTCTCTCCTTCACCCTTCTGCCCGGTACCCCTCCCCTCCCCCTTCCTAGTACCCTTTGCCCCTTCACCCTTCTACCTGGATACCCCCTCCCCCCCCTTACCCTCACCCAAACGCGAGTGTGATACCCAGCGTGACGACGTGTCTGCACTTAGCTGTTAATTACTGTCTATCATTTTGGTTCGGCTCCGTGGCTCTCTCTCTCTCTCTCTCTCTCTCTCTCTCTCTCTCTCTCTCTCTCTCCTCTCTCTCTCTCTCTCTCTCTCTCTCTCTCTCTCTCTCCCTCCCTCCCTCTCCCCCCTCCCTCCCTCTCTCTCTCTCCCTCCCTCCCTCCTCCCCCCTCCTCCCTCCTCCCTCCCTCCCCCCACCTCCCTCCATTCCTCTCCCTTTCCATTCGCTTCCCTCTCCCTCCCTCTCCCTCTCCCTCCCTCCCCTAGCTGGTGCGGCGAACCTCTTCTGGGTAGCTTTCTATGTCCATCTGTCTGCCTGTCTGTCTGTCCGCCGTGTCTGTCTGTCCCTTGTTTGCTTGCCGCGTCTCTCCATCGGTCTCTTGTTTGTGTTTCCCCGAGGGTCTTTTTTCGCCGGCGTTTGTTTACTTGATCGCCGGTCTTTCTTCTGCTGCGTCTGCGTGTCTGTCATGTTATAGGATTTTTTTTTTTTTTTTTTTTTTTTTTTTTTTTTTTTTTTGCGTGTATCCATCTTTCTATCTATCTATCTATCTATGTATATATATATATACATATATAACAATATGATATATGTATGTATATAAACATAATATGAAATGTGTATACATAAATATAAATAACATTATATTTATATATTATATTATATATTTATATATATATGCGCACACACACACACACACACACACACACACACACACACACACACACACACACACACACACACACACACACACACACACACACACACACACACACACACACACACACACACACACACACATGCACATATATATATGTATATTTAATTTTCGCTTCACCCACGAAATTGTTTGCCAGCTTTTTCATGCTTTCAACTTCATTTAAATGCAATTTAACTCACTTGACATTTTTCGTGTTCCGATTAGTCATGCTTTTTCAAAATTAATATAGTTTTTTTCCGGCAAAAGATCAACTTGTTGTGTTAGCCCTTTTAATTATATTTCCTTCTTTCGCCTCTTCATGAATAAAAGTTTTATTTGTATTTCCATTATGACTTCCTTGGGTGAATGCCTTTAACATCTTTGTTATGCAAAGGATCTATACCGTCCTTCCCTTCCACAGGTCATTCATTTGTCAATTATTTTTCCTTGCAGCTCCCACCTTTCACATGCTCATCAGCGCCATCTATGTGTGCGCAGTTAAACACACATCCCACGGTGCTGACTCATGATCCTTTTGTCTCTCTACCTTATGGAGGAAGTCAAGTGATACACTGATTGCACAGGAGTGGCAGTGATGCGATAGTCATCTGTTTATAGGATGTTATCTCGCTCCTATCCTTATTCCCGCCCACACCACTGCCATGGGCGTGCACTTGGCGTTTATATTCCTGCATATTATCAGTAATATCAACGGATTTTAGTTTTCATTCACGGGTTGATGGCTGGGCTCGCCTTTTCTGTCGGGGGTGTTGCGGCAGCGTGAGGGAACTCCGGAGTGATGTGCAAATACAGATATATTCTTTTCTTAGAGCTAAAGATAGTGGCGGGGAAAGACGAAAGGGGAAAACGAGATAAGAGAAAAGAGGAGAGACACGTAAAAAGGAAGAGACGTACAGTGAGGAGAAAAAAGAGATGTAAGAAATTCCAACTTTGTGGGTGAAATGTACCAAATCAGTTTTCGTTAAGAAATAGTTCTTCATCAAGGAGATATTTATCAACACTTACACGTATATCCGAAATCGCACCCACATCCCATACGCACCTTTCCCTCCCCTTCGGCCTCATCTCACACCCAATAAGCATCAAAGGCGCCGCAGACGCCCACCCATTACCCCATGAGTAATGGGTGTCAGCCACCTTGTCCCGTTCGCCTCTTTAAGGGCACGTGGTTAATGGGCGAGAGCCTGGGCCTCCCTTGCCGTGTGCCTAAGGGAGGTTATCGCCTCAAGTACGCAAGTACAAAACTCTCCCTTAAGATAGGCGATAGCGGCGGCACCTCGCTCGGTCGCGGCCGGTCTGTACTTGTTCCTTCGCGGGCCATTCGGCTTGGCTGGTCGGGTTTAACGCTCCGTCATGGTTTTTCATTTTTTCATATTTTTTACTTATTCTATTTTATTGTTTTATTTTATGCTGTAATTTTCTGCCGTAATTTTGGTAACTGCGGTCTTTCGGATTATCAGATTACTGTATATAATGTTGAAATTGTTTTTTGGGTGTTTGTTTTTATGGAATATTATTACATGAAGGAATTCAGAAGCTATAAATACTCCACTTTTAAAGTCCAAAGAAATGTCAGGCAAGTTCGTTATCAATCTAAATATTATGTTATCTACCGTTCTCATACTTGATGCATTTATAGCCATTACATACACCCCCTTTCTCGAATCCTAGTAGGACGCATAAACCTAGGGCTACCCCCATCCCACCCCCCTTCTTCCCCGATCCGCTATCTCCATGTATCGCCCTTATCTCTAGCGCCTTGTTAACCGCACCTGTCATAAGTCGCCCGCATGACAACTCTTTCAAGACCACACTTCGAGCGGCCAAAGTACCTGGTCCCCTTCCGTAATGGAGATTTATCTAGAATCCGTCCCCCTATTTTGTTGTTGCGGCGAGGCAAATACATTCGGTGAAAATTATTTTATTATTTTTCCAAATTACATAGAATTAGGTTTAAACCGAGTTTTTTTTTTTTTTTTCTTTTTTTAGAGGAGGGGAGGACCATTTTTGGCACGTTTTCTCGCGTGACAATGTCGTTTTTATAGTGTTAATTAAATCGTTTCCTCCAGAATGAATTCCTTGTTTGGCAATTTGATACATCTCCCCGTAGGACAGATCGATGGAACTCGGCACGGGGCAAAGTTACGTTCCATAACTAACCTGAAAAACCCGCGGCTGACATTACTCCTTCGTTATCATGGTCATTTTCCGTATATTACTCCGGGTGATGGCGGGGTTAGGATACCACACAGCGGATGGATAACCTGCCATTACCGTGAAGCAGGTTATCATCGAGCGGGATCGGACTTACGCTGATGCAGTGACGAGATAGCGAGGAGGGGGACGCGAGGAGGGGGACGCGAGGAGGGGGACGCGAGGAGGGGGACGGAGGAGGGCGAAGGCGAGGGCTGGAAGGTGCGGGTGACGCTGCGTCCTACCGCGGAGGGTTGGAGGAGATGTGGGCTTGCTGTGACTTCTGGGGCGTGCCATGGCAAGACTGTTTTGCCTTGAATGAGATAGTTATAGATAATAATGAGCATGCTAATAGTGATAATGGTAATAGTTATAGTAATGACAAAAAATCGTAATAGTAATAGTAGTAGTAGTAGTAGAAGTGAAGAAGTAGTAGTCGTAATAGTAATCGTAATAGCAATATTGATAACAATGATAGTAACAATGATTATGATAATATAATGATAAACTGGGAGCTGCGGGGAATTGGAAGTTCAGTAAGAGGTAGGGTCACCTGCAGCAAAGAAATAGACCGATGTATACGGACTGAAGAATCAGCTGCAGAAGTCTTATTTGGAAGACCGTTTAACCTCCCTATTTAAGTTCTCGGGGCTAAAAAGAATCGTTCTTATTGTACGCTTAATTATGAGAGTTTCGTGTGTTCTTCCACATGCGATGGGTATATATAAGCAATCAGCCGCTGGAGCAATTAGTCACTCAGGGGTGTCCGCCGGCAGTGAAAGTCTGTACGGCGTCGGATTTTTTCCCGAACGGACGGCAAAAGTCGGTGGGATTAATCCTCCTAAGATGATTGCGATTAAAGTGCGTTTCCTTATTCTGGTTTTGGATTCGTAAAGCCATCTACTGATGGTTAGTCTAAATGTCTAATTATTTCGGCTTTACTCTTGTTAAGTTCTTTTTTTAAAAGTGCATAATCTTGATCAATATCTTTAATAGTCACGTAACTCAGGTTATTCAGTAAATTCGTTGTGAATATTTAAACACTGTACTACGGTAGTTGGTGAAATAACTCCATGCTATGAATTAGTTTTAAGTATGAAAAGTATAACGAAATTTACCCTACAATAGCATTTGATATCTGCAATTCTCACGTTTTCTGAAATAAATTTAGGTAATTATTATCTTATACGGAAATGAAATTGAATACGCGATACTTTTCCGTCAACCGTTCCATAAAGACTGTTCATTATATCAGGGTTATGTGCCTGATATATTTTATTCAAGAAACATATTAGTTTCTTCCTCGCGTAAATTTTCTACGCATTTCATTATGATCGAATTACTTATAAGGTTTATTGTAAATAGCGCACACATTAGTGATAAAAAACGCAAACAGGATTTCAGAATTAGGTTTAACCACCAGGTTCCAGCACTAGTAAAGAATAGCGTTGTGTTTATTTTGGTCCACTGGGAAATCATAATTCAAATATGTTGACAATTTTCTTTGTTTATTTGCGTGAGTTTCTATCCCTGCTTGTGTGTGTGTGTGTGTGTGTGTGTGTGTGTGTGTGTGTGTGTTTGTGTGTGTGTGTGTGTGTGTGTGTGTGCATGCGTGCGTATGTGTCTGAGTTCTTTAATTTACGACTTAGAAAATTGCCGTTTCGGTTTTTCATATCTGGACGTCGACGGGGAAAAAAGTAGAACTGCCTTGATCCTTCTACTTATGATAATGCTCAGGAATCTGGAAATGTGATTTTGGGTTCTGGGCGAGTCTGGAAATTGATAAGAAAAATATTTCCTAAAAGATCGGCGAGGGGTGACGTGGGCGCGAGGGGCAACCGGGCGGATAAATGGCTTCTTTAGGGAGGTTGGAAGCCTTGGGAGAGATTGCGAAGCCTCGTCTGGCGATTGGTGCCGTGTCGCGGTATTCGGAGGTATCGCTCAATCGTGTCTGGTATGACTGATATGTCGCTCTCGTTCTTTGTTTTCGTGTCAGTCTCTTTTTTGCCCTTGTTACCGCTGTATCTCTCTACGTCTCTCTATCATGCTCTCTCTCTCTCTCTCTCTCTCTCTCTCTCTCTCTCTCTCTCTCTCTCTCTCTCTCTCTCTCTCTCTCTCTCTCTCTCTCTCTCTCTCTCTCTCTTTCTCTCTCTCTCTCTCTCTCTCTCTCTCTCTCTCTCTCTCTCTCTCTCTCTCTCTCTCTCTCTCTCTTCCTCTCTTCTCCCTCTCCCTCTCCCTCTCCCTCTCCCTCTCCCTCCCCTCTCCTTTCCCTCTCTCCCTCTCCCTCCCTCCCTCGTTTTTACCCAACAGGTCCGATACTATGATACGCAAAATAATCTGTAACAAGAGAATATAATTATCTAAGACAGGAAATCCAGAGGTAATATCTTGAGGTGAACATAACAGGTAAAATTACATAGACGTTTGTTACATAATCAGTCGTTTGGGTGATAATGCAGCTTGTAAGCATTTTGGATGAGCATTATTTAATAATTTTTATGATGTACTGTACATCTGATCGAATCTAGCACGAAGCATAATTCGGTTAATTTGTAAAAGATGTCTAATTTAGTCTCAAATCGTTGATGAATAGTCGCTGATAATAAATTCATGTTAATGGGAACACCGCGCACACTACATACCATTTTCTTGACTTTATGCGAAAAAAAACGGGAGAAGGAAACGAGTGATTGTTTGTCTAACTTGACTAAATATATTACTCCCCAAGTAAAGGAGAAATTGAAATGAGTTGGAAGAAACGTTTTTCAAAGACATTTTCATTTGGTTCAGACTCACCATTGCAATTAAAACACCGAGTTCGTTATGCCAGCAATGTATTTGTGACGGGGCAATGATAAAGGGGTTTTCAAGCTCTTTTACGTTTTATGAAAAAGTTGGTTCCTAGTTTTAGTCTCCTCCATACAAAAAAACTCAGTATATATAAGCGTGCGTGCGTTTAGGTGCATTTTCAGTTTGATTAAGTGTAGCTTAATTTTCAAGAAGACTATTTGTGTATAGTGGTATTTTCTGTGTGTGTGTGTGTGTGTGTGTGTGTGTGTGTGTGTGTGTGTGTGTGTGTGTGTGTGTGTGTGTGTGTGTGTGTGTGTGTGTGTGTGTTTACACTTGAAATACGCATGTCCTCACTTTTTGTCTCCACTGCCGTCACATCACCTCAACTTTACATGTACTTCATGATGAATAATTATATTGCCGTCATTGCGAAAGAAAAATCCAACTATGTAGTGAGACCACTGCGTTTATTGAACGTTATGTTTTGTAAATAGCGCCGTGGGTGACGTAGTTCGGGCGATGCAGCTAGTAGATATTGATAACCACGTGATTTATTCGAGTTAGATAAAATAGTGATGATAATGATAATACTAATGATAATGATAATAATAATGATGATATTATTAATGATAATGAAAATTAAGATGTTATTGATAATAATAGTAATAATAACGATGATAATAATAATAACGATAATAATGATGATAATTTTGATCATAATTATGATTATGATTATAATGAAAACCTTTCATTCCGAATGACCTTCCTCGCCCACCTCGCGCCAGGCGACGGGCGTTCTCCTTCCCTCGTCACTTCGACTCGCCCCTGAAGATCCCCTAAACGACAGCTGATCCGTCGCCCTTCTCCGAGTGCAAATGACAGGTGTGTGATGAGCGAGAGAGTCATCACACAACCCAACGACTGATGATTACAACCGTCCCGACGAGCTAGTCCGCAATCAAGCCATTCGCTTGTTCCGCGGCCCAGTTCACGGGCGAAAGTGTGAGGGGTAACCTCGGAATGGCTGTGAGTCTGGCTTACGTGGTTTAGGGATTTTCTCTTTGTGATCTGTGCTAGTTGGGTTTTTAAGAAATATTTATGGTTTGATTAGCGTTCCTTTTTTATATTGTGTGTCAGTATTGTAGTTTTTTTTTGCTGGCTTCGTGTTCATTTAAACGCATGAGGATGATATTCTATGATGAAAATCTTACGCTGTCGCTAAACCGTCTCGAATTAATAAGAGAAGGAAAAAATCTTTATGCGCCAATCTGTCTTGTTATTTCACGATCGTTCTCTCTATAATTATCATAGCTAAGCAAAACAAATGTTTATTATTGATAACTGTGATAATGATAATAATTTTGATAATGATAATAATAATAATAATATTAATAATAATAATAATGATAATAATAATATAGATTATAAATGAATAGCAAAAATGAGAAAACCCTAAGCCGCCTCTCCTTTCCCCGAGCGGGGCTGAGGGCGCCGGGAGAGCCCCGACTCGGTATCGCGGCGGGCGTGCCAGGGGCGCGTCGACTCCAAGGGCGGCCTCCAACACGCACCTTTCCGATAAGGGGCTGACGTGCGAGTCTCGTCCTTAATGGATATCATGTTTATGTATTTAGTCCATTAGTGCCACTCGCGTCCCCGAAGCCTCTCGTGTCGTCATTTTTATTGCTGTTGATAATTTGATTTTACATGATTTAAGGAGCACGTTCAGGGTGTACTACAGGAGTACGCGTGTGGGTGCTTGTTCGGGCGTCGGGCGTTGGAGGGGGCGCTGGCGTGTGTGCTCGTTGGATCTGCGTGTGAAGTTTGATGCATGTCTGTGTCTGTGTGTGTTTATATATGTAAATATAATTTATATATATATATATATATATATATATATATATTATATATATATGTGAGTGTGTGTGTGTGTGTGTGTGTGTCTGTGTGTGTGGTGTGTGTGCATGTATATGTGTATGCATGCATATGTGTATATATGTATATGTGTATATATGTGTATGTGTATATATGTGTATATGTATGTATGTATATATATATATGTATATGTATGTATATGTATATATATGTATATGTATATGTATATGTATATATATATATATATATATTCACACACACACACACATATATATATATATATATATATATATATATATATATATATATATATATATATATATCAGATACATATATTTTCTTGTGATGAGATGATTTATGTAATATTTCTTTGTAATCAGTTTCTGTCAAATTTGCTTTCCTAAACTGGGTTTCTATTAACTTTTGTTAAAGAAAAGAAAATACGTAACAACTACTGACCTAATCATGATAGCTGAAAAGTATTTTAGATTTCATGTCATAAATATATTTTTTTCGCAAATATGACCGCTAATATTTTGTGTCAGTAACTAACCTTGTAAACATTTGCTATTGCTTTTATGAATACATACGCAATTGATGTTTACAACCTTGCATTACGTCCTCTGATTTTTGCATAAGCTTGTGATAAAGATCATTTAAACCCCTCACGATTGAAAATAAATCATATGCAACGCATTCAATGCACTCAAAAAATGCTATTCGGAAAAGAAAAAAAAATCGTGTGAGGTAAAATCTACTCTTCCCAACACTCGTTACGCTGCACATTTGACGCAAAAAAATATTACAACAGGCAGTCATTTTTTTCTATCACCACAGAAGTGTTGACTCTATCAGTGTGTTTGGTTTATGACCATTTAGAGGGACGTCTTTCAATAAATAATTCCAGTTAACAGCTTACGTAGGTTTGGGACGAGGCCATGAAAATCAGAAAATTAATATTTTCTTCTGCAAACAAAAAAGATGGACACCAGCTGTGTGGAAGACCTTGAAGAAAACATATGATAGATAAATTATGTTTCATATTTGATCATTATGGTTTTAAATGGCTTTGTAAAATGAGACAGAAATTTATTAGCGTGGTGGGTTTATAATGACTACTTTTGTTTATGTGCATTTTGTGTTGTTGCGGCGCCTCTGACAGTATATTTTATGTACTGTGTTCGATAACAAAATTTAGTAGTCTAGTTAACATACGCAAGGAACACGGAACGCATTAGCATCCACATCAAAGAACACCATGCTCGCCCGATAACAAACACGTCCGCATTCAGAGCACCGGAATCACCATGCAATTTGCATGACGGCCCAAAACCTTGCCATGCAGATGCGAGTCAATATTGAACTACCTGTCACATCTCCATGATCGATGTCAGCAAAGGCGAGGCACTTGAGGGAATTTTATGCAACATCACAGGTCATTACAGGTGTGATTATGCCGGGGGGGAAACGACCCTTCTGCAGCTGGCGTTTAGGGCGTGGGGAATTTTGTTCTCTCGCGGAGTCGGGTGAATCTCGAATATGAACGATGGGGGAAATAGTGTATAGCAGGGGAATTTGAATAGGTTTATGCATATTCGATTATTCTCGTGTGTATGTGGAAAGGTGGTGCATAGATTTAAAAGCGCTTGGGTATTTTAGGTGCACAGGAATAAATGCATATTTATCAGTTGAGATATGTATATCTACCGGATAGAAGATAGATAAGTTTATATCTATCAGACTTTTATTTCTGTATATGCATGTCCGGATATATGAGTATTCATTGGGTCGGGCCTTACCAAACCGGACGATTATGTGTGGAACATCCGTATGTAAACACGTTTACCCATTCTGACAAAAACATTTGATACCCTGGAAACATCTCCATTATTAAAATGCCAGTCTGTAAATATGTTTAGTTGAAGATTTATAAACACATTGATAGAGTGGTAGCGTAATAGATGGAAGTACGTATATATATACACACACATGAATGTATATATTGTGTGTATTATGTGTGCGTGCGTGTATGTATGTATCTGTGAGTTTACCTGTCCGGTTATGTACACTTGAAAGTATGTGTGTATGTGTGTTTGCGGCCTTCGGTGGGTTGAATGGAAATTGGAAATCTAAATTTCCTTTCCGTAAGAAGCTGCTGAAAGAGTATTTTTTTCCCTTTTACTTGAAAGGAAGTTTGGGAGTGAATGCAAAGCGAAAGTCAAGATGATGTTTTTGCTTTTAAGATAATGATGTCTTTGTCTGTGACTTTCATGCCCATGAAGTTTTATGTCCATACAATTCTTCAGGGATTGTCTTTAGATTTTACTTCTCAGTAATGCCATCAGAATATAATTTCTTGAAAAT
Source organism: Penaeus vannamei (assembly GCF_003789085.1). Classification (NCBI taxonomy): domain Eukaryota; kingdom Metazoa; phylum Arthropoda; class Malacostraca; order Decapoda; family Penaeidae; genus Penaeus; species Penaeus vannamei. Next base: position 19,612 of record NW_020870130.1, on the reverse strand, counting down.
GACGAGTGCAGTGGATCCAACACAGTTTCTCAAACATTATACACATTGGGTAAAAAAATCAGAACTTGCTACTTGCAATTTAATTCTTATTCTTTAAAAGATGTACTCTCTTCTCTACCCCTTCCACCAAGATTTACCAAAGAAAAGCAACACTCTTCATAGCGTTATCACAAACCTTTCCCGCAATTTCGCTCGTTCACATCGGCGAGGGGGGTGGGTCGTAATGGCGGCCAGAATTCTTGTTTTTCAACTGAGAAATCTTTCTCAACATCCCGCGGGCCTGGAAAAGTAGGCCAGGGATATCAGATTGTTCTCGAGGTGTCATGTGACTGGCTTTCGAGTGCAGAGGTGGATGTTTCTTTACTTTTTTAAGAGGAATGTTTGGTCTCGCTCTTACGACAGAGGCCTTCAGAATATATTTTTGGTGTAGATAGTGAGAATGGATATGTACAAATGTATGTATATAGTTCATGTATAATATTTGTCTACTATTGTGATTAAGTAGGAGGTAAATGAGATTATAATTATTATGTGTATGTATGGTATACATATTGAAATGTGTGTATTTGAATGTTTGCATGTAATGAGAGACAGACAGACAGACAAACAGACTGACAGACAGACAGACAGAGAGTCAGTGAATTAAATTATGATTATATTCGTGCAATATATATATATATATATATATATATATATATATATATATATATGTGTGTGTGTGTGTGTGTGTGTGTGTGTGTGTGTGTGTGTGTGTGTGTGTGTGTATATATACATACATACATACATATATTATATAATGCACCAACCAGTGCATCTTGCAGCCAAAGCGCCGCTGACCGGTAGTGCTCGTGAAAGAGCGGTGACAAAACACTTTAGTAAATAGTAAATAATAAGGAAATGCATGTTCGCTTCCCTTGTCTATAGGAACGGATTACTGCCTGTGTCGATGACAGTTGGCGGACGCACCAATCAGAGGGAAGGATCCGGCGACGTGGCCATGCGCTGGCCAGTCATCAACGGCGTCTGGGTTATGAACTGACCAATCACAGCGCGGGCCTCGTCTTTAGCCACCATTGGACGCAAACAGATGAATGAAGAGTGACTGAATGCAGCCGGAGTCGGGTCGTTACTTCATCGAATTTCATTATTACCTTTTATCTGAAATTTTGCATATACTTTGCAACTTTTATTCGACGAAAATATGTTCCTAGTTTCGTCATAAATGGGAATCGTAACTTTAGCAAAACATGAAGCAAAGAAGCGAAGAAAATGCATATGGGCGATCTGGTAACGTTTAATGGTGAATCGAATATTTTATCCAGAAATTTAAAAGAAATTTGAGCTGTAATGCCCTTCCAAAGAAGAAGCCTTTCCTCATGCATTTTAATTTACACACCTTTTATTTTGCTTTTGTTGGATTTTTCCCGTTAAATTTTCGAATGACTGACATAACAGGCCAGAGGTTGTGACATACAGTCTTTTTAATGCTGCATACCGCCCAGTGCATTATCAGCATTATTCTCCGTGAAAATTCAATATTAACATTTTTTGTGTCGTTGAAGAAAAAAACATGTAGAAGCTTTTCTTTGGTGCAAAGGTTATCATAAAGCAGATCTTTGAAATATAAATACTTTGGCGGAATTCAAGGAAGAAGAATGTATATAGATGTATATATATATATATATATATATATATATATATATATATATATATATATATATATATATATATATATATATATATATATCACACACACACACACACACACACACACACACACACACACACACACACACACACACACACACACACACACACACACACATATATATATATATATATATTGTATATAATATATATATATATATATATATATATATAATTTATGTATTTATGCATGTATATATAATATGAATTCAATTGCGGACTTTTATGCAATGACATAGGTGATGCAAATAATGGTAATGGTAATTATGATGATAGTATTAATAGTGATGATTATGTCAATAATGATCATAATGGTAGTGAGGACAGTGAGGATAAGAATATAAGAATGTTAGCGAGAATGTTAAACTTTATAATAAGTATTAATGATCATAAAAAGGCATTCCTCACAGATGGCTCTCCAATTAGGCATCTCACACAGGCACCGAAACAGCCCCCTCGCCGACTCCTCTCCCCTTTCTTGCTTTCTACTTCACTGTGCGTTTGGTTTTTGCCTAAACATTTATAATCGAATAAGACGTCTCTCGCAGGGAGGATTTCCGAGCATCCTTTTTTCCGCCGAGTCTGAAAAAGGGAAAGAAAAGAAAAGAAGAAATTCAATCTCGTATCTCCGGCGATATCTCGGGCCTCGAAAGATTGCCTTGTAACCTCCTCCGCTGCCTCCCTGCATAACCTGCTGGCCGTGGAGGGGGATTTATTTAAATTATTACTCTCTCGTTTCTTGTGTTTCCCTTCTAATTCCGTGTTATTTCGGGGGTGATTTCAGGGATTTTTCTTTTATAAAGCCGCATGTTTTAATTGTATTTTCGTGTATTTTTTTCTGTAATTTTATATGTGTATTTCTCTTGTAATTTCATGTATGTATTTTACTGCATTTTTTGTATATATTTCTGTTATAATCTTGTACATATGCCTGTTATTTTATAGCCCCCAAAAGTTAATTCTAAGTTTATGATGTGATTTATGTTTATTACGCGAATTCAGACTATTCATAAGAAAGAATTACCTTTACTGATATTTACATTTGTTTAAAAAAGATAAAAACTAAGAATATTAGTTGTTTATGAAAGATAATGAGTATTGATGATTTTTTAATATCTAATGATATTTTTTAAAAAGAAATAATGAGTATTATAGACATTTTTCAATGATAGTGAATATTAGTAATTTAAAATGACAACAAGACGCTTTTAATTACTTGAATCTAACCATAATCTGACACTAATTATAGGGAATGTCTAGAAATATCTGTCCACACTCTAATGGGAAAGTGCCTTTCAGTTACAGTTCTTTGCTTCATTAAAGTTTCGCTCGGATGAAGTTTGTAATGAGAGAGAAAATCGAAAAAGGAAATTTAGAATGGAAGAAAGAACGAAAATAGAGAACAGAGAACAGAATGTTTTTTTTTTTGTAAAGATGATAATTGCATCTGTCATAAACCATACGAAATAGTCACAATCATTATCTTAATTACGAAATCCATAATTACTGGCGGACGAATATTTGCATACTTCCCTTTCCTTTAATGGTAACAATACCGAATTATGATTACACAGCGTCCGACTCTCGCAATCATGATCCTAAGCCCGGTAAACTAGCACATGTTGCAACATAAACCCCAGGTGTTGCAAACTCAATCCTTGCCGTTGCATTTCGTATCCCTTTTATATCAGTTTCTATTCAAAGGGCTCGAGTCATGACCCTTCTGTGAGGCTGTGTGCCCTTCTGTCATCCGTGGGTGCGTATAGTGAGTGTGTCTGTGTGAATGTATGAATAAGATGCACTCGCTCATTGATATAAATTTGTTTAATTACATGATGTTAATCTGAGTGTAAGTTCTCACTCGTGTCGTGTATTTTAATTTGTGTGTACGAGAGATGGAGAGAGAGAGAGAGAGAATAAGAGTTAGATATAGAGTAGACAAAAACAAAAGATTCATAAAAGAAAAGAAAACAGACCCATAAAGAAAAAAAAACAGATAAAACAGTACACACAGAAAACAACTATCCATTTGAAAAAAGAAACAGACGAAAGGAATAGAAGAGAAGAGAAGAAATAACTGGAAAGACGGAGAGAACGAGAGAGAGGAAGATCCCATGCCCTCTGAAGCGAGACGAGGCACCCGAGGGGGCCGTGGCAGTGATACTTTCATCCAGGCCCGACGCGGCACCTCCCCTCGGTGGGGAAGGTGGGGGAGGAAAGAGGGAGGGGGAGAAGTGGGGAGGAAAGAGGTTAGGGGGGGACAGGGAAGAGAGGTGGGAGGGTAGAGGGAAAGGAAGATTTGGGGGGAGAACGGGAGGAAAGAGGTTGGGGGAAACAGGGAGGAGAGGTGGGAGGAAACAGAGGAGGGAGAGAGGTGGGGAGGAAACAGGGAGAGGAAGATTTGGGGGGAGAAGTGGGGAGGAAACAGGGAGGGGGGAGGTGGGAAGGAAAGAGGGAGATTTTATTCAGGGGGAACAGGAAGAGAAAGAGGTACAGAGGAGTAATTAGGAAGGGAAGAGATGGGAAGGAAATGGGGTGGCGAAGGATAGGAGGGACATATGGTAGGATTAGAATAAGGTGGGGGGGGGAGAACCCTTATTTGTGCAAGATATGCTGTAAATGCCTGTTTTGCTGATTATGATGTCAATGCATGTGGCCTCTTCTCGTTTACTTTCTGGTCTCTGTGTTTTATTTATCTATCTTTTTTGTCTTGCTGTGTATGCCTTGTATGTTTTTCTTTCGTTTCTTTGTTCACTTTTTCTTCACGCTTTTCCACCTCTCTCTCTCATCCTCCCTTTCTCTTTCTCCTTCTGTCTCCTTTCGCCATTGCTTTTATTGTCTTTCTGTCCATTTATTATTATTGACATTTATTTTTTTTTCTTTTATCTCTCTCTTTCTTCCCTTG
>NW_020870130.1:2500-7500 GCF_003789085.1 Penaeus vannamei | reverse complement strand
GCGAATTATTGTAGTTATTTAAAAAATCACATTGCTTCGAATCGCCTAAATTGAAACCTCTTCATAATCCCCCTCTGTGCACTTGTTATTATATCACCGACCTCGTTAACGCCTTCCTGCAGGTCACGACCTCTCTCTGCGATTCCCTCTAATCGGTTTCCTCGCGTTTCCCGTCGCGGCGTCCACAAACGGCGGACTGTGCGTCTTCGGGCGAGGCAACGTGATACAGAGCGGAACAAACACTCTTGCCACATGCTGGACCGAGCTCGTTGGACCTCTTGCTTGACCCTTGTGATCAGATCCAGGTGTTCCGAGGCATAAGCAGCTTTGCATGATAACAAGAAACTTCGCGGGGCTGAAATGAACAGCTGCTCGGCCCCTTGCGTCATCCGCGTCAGGAAGGTCTTCATTGGGGTCTCTTGGCGAAGAAAAAGGGGGCCTTTGAAAGCACACTTGGACAATTAGCCAATAACAGGCGATTCATTGTTTACAGTCGTTTGAAATTCTTTAACCTCTTGGCCCATTTCTTTTCTTTTTCTTTCTTTTCTTTAACTCTGAAAGAATACTATGAGGTCTATTAAAAGTAAATTGAACACTTATGAAGTAATGTTTGGATAGCATGTTGAACTAAACGGCCTGATGCTTGTTGTTATAAGAAAGGTAACTCATCGCTGCAAAAAATATTGGCGGAAGTTCATATTATGCCTCTCATTTCGTCTAGAATTATATTTTACGTTTCCTATTTCGCAATATTTATTTCCTAAATTCGCGGATCTGATTCGTTGATTCGCATCAGTGTAGGGCTTGATTCGGGTAGATAAAGAGAATCGCCTAATATTGACCCCGCGAAATATCTCCAGAGAAACAGTTGGAAGAAATATCCCAACGTTAATAGAGCCATCAACTCCCCCTGACACTTCCGGCTCCCTTCCCTTCCTCTCTCCTCTTCCTCCTACCTTGCCCTTCTCAAATTACCCTTTATTCTCTTAATCCATCCCCTCGTGCTCTCAACGCCATTTTTTCCACTTCGCCCTAAATACATCCTATCTCCCTCCACGCTCTTTATTTTGCTCGCTGTCCATACCCCTTCCCCCCCCCCTCCACCAACAAGAGGAAGAGGCCCCGGCACTCAGCTGATGATGAGCCCACCAGAGCCACCTGTCAGGCGAGGGACCTGCGATTAGGCTCGCCCGCAAGCCAGAGGTCGCGGCTCCTTCAGGGACGTGGTGCCCGCCCCGGAACACGAGGATGGGCGGCGGGTTACGGGGATCGGCGCTGTTCGTGGGGCTCCTGCGTGTTCGTAGAGAAAATTATATACGTATGCACACACGCACACACACACGCACACACACCACACACAATCACACGCGCGCGCACGCACGCACGCACGCACGCACCACACACACACACACACACACACACACACACACACACACACACACACACACACACACACACACACACACACACACACACACACACACACACACACACACACACACACACACACACACACACACACACACACACACACACACAATAATAATGATAATAACCACAAAAATAGATAAGTAAATAAAAAAGATGCATACATAAACAAATTAATTCCCAAAATCAAACCAGCCATAAATATGACACAGTCGCTTCATATTGCTACTGATATTTCTAATCTGACAATAGGGGATCATGATATGCCGCGGTGAAATGTTTTATGCTCATGTTATAATACATGGTAGACAGGCATGCCATCAAGCTATCGGTTGATATGATCGGGAAAATGTGACGATCACTCAACCCTTTCCATGTATTTTTTTTTATTGTGTGAATAGTTTTTTTTTTTTTTCTTGTGTGAATAGTTTTTTTTTTTTGGACAGTTAGGTTATTCATCAACTGTAGAGGAAAGGCCTATGCCATTCATGGTAATGGTAGCCATGGTAAAGGCAATATTGATGATTATATTATTTGTATTATTAGTAGTGTTTATATCATTAGTAATATTCGTGTTAGTATTAGGTATCATTATTATTGAGAGAGACAGACATACAGAACNTTCTCCCGTCACCCCTCTCCCATCTCCCCATCTCCCTTTCTTCTCCGTTCTCCCTCTCCCTCTCCCCTCTCCTTCCCCTTCCCCTCTGGTCTCTCCTCCTTAAATTTCCTTCTCAGAAGGAGCGTTCTTTCTTTTCTTTCCTCCCCTCCCTCCTTCCTTCTCCCTCTCACCCTTTTTCAACCTTGCAGTCCGGATTCGTCATGATTCGGTCCCAAGAGCACGTTCCTCCACCCCAACCCCCCCTTCCTCCCACCTTCCCCTCTCCCGCTCCCTATCCCTTTCCTCCCTGCTTCCTCCTCACTCTCTTTCGTTCTTCCTATCTCTTCCTCGTTGTTGTTGTTGTTTTCTTCTCTTACTCCCATTTCATCTTCGTTCCATTCTCTCGCTTCTCCTAACTGTCTGTCGCAATTTCCTCCGACCCTCCTTCCTCCTCCTTTCCTGACATCTCAACTCTTTCCTCCTTTCTTCCTTTTCTCTCTTCTCTCCTCCCTCTCTTTCCCTCCTTTCTTCCCACTCTCCTCTCTCCCTCTCCTTCCTCCTCCTCCTCCTCCTCCTCCACCCCCTCCTCCTCCTCCTCCTCCCTCCTCCTCCTCCTCCCCCCTCCTACTCCCTCCTCCTCTCTCCTCCTCCTCCTCTCCTTCCTCTCCTCCTCCTCCTCCTCCTCCCCCTCCTCCTCCTCCTCCCCTCCTCCCCCTCCCCCCTCCTCCTCCCTCCCCCCTCCCTCCTCCCCCTCACCCTCCTCCTCCTCCACCCCTCCTCCTCCTCCTCCTCCTCCTCCTCCTCACTCCTCCATCCTCCTCCTCCTCCTCCCCCCCTCCACCTCCTCCTCCTCCTCCTCCTCCTCCGTCCTCCTCTCCTCCTCCTCCTGCTCCCCCCTCCTTCTCTCCTCCCCTCCTCCTCCTCCCCTCCCCCTCCTCCTCCTCCACCCCTCTCCTCCTCCCCTCCTCCTACCTCCTCCCCCTCCTCCTCCCCCTCCTCCTCCCTCCTCCTCCTCCCCCCTCCTCCCCCTCGCCTCCACCTTCCCTCCCCTCACTCCCCCCTCCTCCACCTCCTCCTCCCCCACCTCCTCCTCTCCCTCCTCCCCCTCCTCCACCTCCTCCTCCCCACCTCCTCCTCTCCTCCTCCTCCTCCCCATCCTCCTCTCCTCCTCCACCCCCTCCCCCCTCCTCCTCCTCCTCCTCCTCTTCCTCTCCCTCTCCTCCTCCTCCTCCTCCTCATCCTCCACCCCCCTCCCCTCCTCCTCCTCCCCCCTCCTCCTCCCTCTCCCACCTCCTCCTCCCCACCTCCTCCTCCTCCTTACCTCCCTCCTCCACCCCCCTCCTCCTCCTCCCCCCTCCTCCTCCTCTCCTCCATGGTCCCCTCCTTCCCTCCTCCTCCTCCTCCTCCTCCCTCCTTTCTCCACCCCCTCCTCCCGTCCGCCACGCTCTTCCTACCTGCCTCCGTTAGCTCCAATTCCTCCTCCTCCACGGCCTCTCCTCGCTTCCTCCTCCACCGTCCCGGTCCTCGACTCCTTCCTCCTCCCCTCCTCCTCCTCATCTTCTCTTGTCGCCACAAACTTCACACGCTCCGGAGCTCCAATTACACGTTCTTTGTGGTACTTCTCGGGACCTTCGCAACATACACATACCCCCACATACGCACACATGCACCTACCTTACCAACGCACACGTGTATATACTCTACAGACACACGCACACCCACACACAGACATATGCACGCACGCACATGCATGCATACATACATACATACATACATACATACATACATGCATACATATATATACATACATATACCTACATACACACATTCATACATTACACAGTCTTTCGTTTCCCCTTTCCTCTCCTCCTCCTTCCTCCTTCCCCTTCCCCTCTCTCCTTTCCTCTCCTCCTCCTCCTCCTCCTTCCCCTCTCTCCCCTGTCTCTCCTTCCTTCTCTCCTTTTCCTCTCCTCCTCCTTCCTCCTCCTTCCCCTTCCCCTTCCCCTTCCCCTCCCTCTCCTTCCCCTCTCTCCTTTCCTCTCCTCCTCCTTCCAACTTCCCCTATCTCTCCTTTCCTTCCCCTTCTCCTATCTCTCCTTTTTTGGGCAATAAATAGACGGGAGTGAGCTTAATCCTGTGTCACGCTTCCTGTGGGCTCTCCATTGTCTTCGCCGGTGCAGAAGGAGGAGGAGAAGGAAAAGGAGAAGGAGAAGGAGGAGAAGGAAGAGGAGGAGGAGGAGGAAGAGGAGCTGGAGAAGGAGGAAGAGAAGGGAAGAAGGAAAAGCGAAAAGGAGAAAAGGAGACCCCAAGGAAGGGAGAGGAGGACGAAGAAAATTACCGAAAGAAGTGTGAGGAAGAGGAAGAAGATTACCGAAAGAAGGGAGAGAAAGAAGAAGATTACCAAAAGAAGAGAAAGAAGAAAAAATCGAAGCCAATTTGACATGACTATCCTCCTGCACCTTCTATCCACCTCCTGTCCCTCCTGCTGTAAGAGATCCTCATGATTCGCTCTGCATGACACCCCTTGCAGGAGCGCGCATGCCAGCTGTCATCGGCGGATTCGGGTGTGCAAGGCGCGCCGATCTGCCCCCGTGGCCTTGGTGTGCCAGAAGGGTCATTATCGCAAATTATAGAGAGGAGGGGGAGGAGGAGGTGGAGGTTATGGAGCACTTTCTTCCCTCTAGTGTTTTTTTTTCTCTCTCTGTCTTTTCGTTTCTTTGTTTATTTTTTCTGTTTCTCCCTTTCTTTACTTTCCTCTTTTTCTCTGTTTATCTTTTCCTTTCTTCGTTTTTTGTTTTGTTTTGTATTCTCTCTTTCTCTTTTTTTTCGTTTATTTTCTTTCGTTCTTAGCCTTTTTTTCTTCTTTCTTTACCTTCACTCTCTTTTCTTAGCTTTGGCTGTTTTCTTTCTCTCTCTCTCTCTCTCCTTTTCCATAGCTTTGGCTGTTTTCTTTTTTTTCTCTCTCTCCTTC
>NW_020870129.1:421327-443027 GCF_003789085.1 Penaeus vannamei | reverse complement strand
GCTATAACTATCTATATGTATGAATATGTTTGGCTACTCCTGTGTTTGCTTGTTATACCCATATGAATATAGATATAGGATATATCATTCAATATCTGATAATACATATACTTTAGTACTATACATATATATATATAATATATATATATACATCATATATACATATTATATCGACACACTAGATCCACCTGATACCCAGCAACCACCTACCTAAATCAGTAGTTACATATACAATATATCATCATAGTCACTACTATCAACAGCTCTACTTACTTCAGCTATATATATTGCTCTTGTTGTGTGGTGTACAATATAGTGGTATCACAGCATATGATATATATGTCATAATATAACATATTATATCATATATAAATATATATATATATATAAACATTGATATACATATATTACATACATATATAATATATATTATATATATATATTATATATATATATATATATATATATATGTATTTATATACATATATATATATATATATACATATATAATATATATATATATATATATATATATATATATATATATATATATAGCTCATGTATATATATATATATATATATATATATATATATATATATATATATATATATAATCATCTTTGATAGATAAATAGATAGATAGATATACACACATATAATCTTCACTCTCCCCTCTCTCTTTTCACTCACACTCTATGTATTTGTCTCTCTCTATCTCACTACCTCCCTCCCATTCTCCCTTCTTTCCCCATTTTACTCTTTTCCTCTCTTATCCCTCTCTACCCCCTGTCTCTCCTCTACCCTACCTACCTCTTCTCCATTTCCCTCCCCATTCTAATTCTCCATCCATCAGTCCATCTTTATCCCCCTCCCCCTTCTCCTACCCTACCATCTCTCAATCCCCTATCTATGTTCTATCCATCTATCTCCCTCCCTTCTCCTTACATCTACCTTCCTCCTCCCTCCCCCCCTTATCCTTCCTTCCCTACTCTCTCCTCTCCTACCCCCTACGTCCTTCCCTTTTCTTCTCATCCTTAATCATCTTCCCCTCCCTCCTCCCTCCTCCCTCCCCTCCCTCCCTCTCATCTTTCCTCCCTCCCTCTCTCCTCCCTACCTCCCTCTTTCCTCCTCCTCCCTCCCTCCCTATCCCTCCCTCCCTCCCTCCCTCCCTCCCTCTCTCCCTCTCCCCCTCCCTCCCTCCCTCCTCCCTCCCTCCCTCCCCCCCATCCTCCCCAATCCTACCCCCATCCTACCCCTCACCCCCTGCGAGGATAAACTGCCGTTCTTAAGGCTTGTTTGTGGGTAAAACCTCTTGGATTCTGGCCTCGTTTGTACCTACGGACTTGCATATGAAAGCGATCTAACTTGGGACAAGGGCGGAGGAGGAGGGGGAGGAGGGGAGGAGGGGAGGAGGGAGGGGGGGAGGGGGGGAGGAGGAGGGGAGGGAGGAGGAGAGGAGGGAGGAGGGAGGGAGGAGGGGAGGAGGAGGGGGAGGGAGGGGAGGGGAGGGAGGGAGGAGGAGGAGGAAGGAGGGAGGAGGGAGGGAGGAGGGGGGAGGAGAGGGAGGGAGGAGGAGAGGAGAGGAGGAGGAGGAGGGAGGAGGAGGAGGAGGGGAGGAGGAGGAGGAGGAGGAGGAAGGGGGTAGGGAGGAGGAGATTGAGGAAGAAGAAGAAGGGGAAGGAGGAGAGAGGAGAAAGGAGGCAGTGGAAAGTTGATGTAGAAACAAGGGAAGTAGCAAAAGGAAATAATTTTGGAATATTTTCCTTCCTCTCCTTTTTCATTTCCTTTCCTTTTCTCCCTCCCCCCCTCTTTTTTCCTCCCTTTCTCCCATCTCCTCTCTTATCCTCCCATCCCCTCCCCTCCCCTCTTCCATCCCTTCCCCACTCATCCCATCCCATCCCCTCTCTCCATTCCTCTCCTCCCCTTTCCTCTTCCCTTCCCTTCCCTTCCCTTCCCTTCCTTCCCCTCCCCCTTCTCCTTCCTTCCTTCTTTTCTACCTTTTTTTCCCCTTCCTTACCCCCCTCCTTTCCTTTACCCTCCCATCTCCTCCTATTCCCCCTATTTCTTCCTTCTTTATTCCTTCCTTCCTCCTTCATCCCTTCGTGTCAACCTGTGACATCATAACAAAAAAAAAAGAAAAAAAGAAAAAAAAACAATGAATCACCCAAGCTAAAGGATCTTGACCTCAGATGGCGGGTCATTGGGTGCCAGCCACACCGCCCTCGTTCTTTATCTCCTTTGACCTCAGTGACCCTCTAGTGCCATGAGCGTGGCACCTGAGTCCGCCGAGGGAAGCGTAGAGTTATCGTTATTAGAAGTTATATCATTTTTTTTTTTTTTTTTTTTTGTTTTTTTCTTCTTTCTTTTTTTGTTTTGTTTTTTGTTTTGTTTTGTTTTTGTTTGGGGGGATATTACCTTATGGGTTATGGATTCCATAAATATTGATTCAGTCCAGAGGAAACCTTTTTTTTTAATCTGAGGGAATTTGTTTTTACATTTGTTGTCGCGACGTTTTGATTATTTTAAGGTTTCGCTATATTCATTTTAGTTTCTGTGAGAGAAATAAGTAAATGGATAAAGAGAGAGAGAGAGAGAGAGAGAGAGAGAAGAGAGGAGAGAGAGAGAGAGAGAGAAAGAAAAAAGAAAGAAAAAAAGAAAAGAAAAAAGAAAGAAAGAAAAGAAAAGAAAACGAAGAAGCCTTCGAGAGAAACACGCACAGCTTATAAAGTCACAGATAAAAGGGTTGAAATCAGTCGAAGCAGATGCAGAATTCTATGACTTTTCCCAGGAGAGAGTAAAGACGGGAGGAAGGAAAAGGGAAAGAGTCGGAGAGCGGAAACGAAAGGGAAGAGAGAAAAGAAAAGAAAATAAAGAAAATGAGCAGAGAAAGGATGGGAGATACAAGATGAGAAGACACGAAGAATCATGAAAGAAGGTGGAAAATAGGATGAAATTGGAAAAAAAGGAGAAAGAAAAGGAGGTAGAAAGGTTGATGAGAGGGGGAAGTAGTAAAGAAGAGGAAGTAGGGAAAGCAAGAGAGGACAAGGATAGAAGAAAAGGGGGATAAAGCAAGGAGGGGAAAAAGAAAATAATAATAAAACGATGGAAAAGAAGTTAAGAGAAAGGGAAGAAAGATGAATCACAGAAGAATAGGAAATAGAAGGAGAATAAGGCGAGAGGGAAATCAGAAAAGAAATGAATCGATAGCATTATGAATTGAGTTCCCGAACCCCTTCTTGGTCGAGGTCTGGCCAGGCAAGAAGATATTCTTCTGTCAAGCTGCTATCTTCCTCTTCCTCTTCTTCTTCTTATGTTACAGATTCTCCCCTTTTTGATGTTCCGTCTTTTTCTCTCTCTCTCTCTTATTTTTATTTGTTCATTCATTTGTTTATTTTGTTAATATGCATATTTCCGGAAACGGCATCCTTTTAATTTCCGTTGCTTTCTTTCTTTATTTATTTATTTTTCCTTTTTGACCTATATATATGTATATATATATATATATATATATTATATATATATATATATATATATATATATATATATTATATATATATATACTATATATATGTGTGTGTGTGTGTGTGTGTGTGTGTGTGTGTGTGTGTGTGTGTGCGTGTGTGTTGTGTGTGTGCGTGTGTGTGTGTGTGCGTGGGTGTGTGGGTGTGGGTGTATGTATGTATTTGTATGAACAAACTTTTTACACCTTAGTTATAAAAGTGTTATATTGGACTTTTAGATCTTAGATCTTTTAGTTCCTTTAATAAGGATGATAATTATATTGATAATAATAATCATCATCAATCTTAATGAAAACAAGAACGAAAACATCAGTAACAACCATAATCAAACCAACACATAAACCAAAGTCCCCCCCCCAAAAAAAAACACCCCCCCTAAAAAAATAAAAATATAAGATAAAACAAAAGAAGGCGCCTCCCCACCCCACCCCCACCCACCCCCACCCACACCCGCATTCATCTGACGTCTGCTTATTCCGAGTCCCGAGCAGGTGGCGCCCCCCCTCCCCCTCCCCCTCCCCCTTCCCCACTAATTGCTGCTCCTCGGCCGTCTCTCATCTTTGCGCCATTAGTTCGTCGCCCACCTCGCTGCCTGGGCGATGGTCGGGCTTTTTTGGGGCTTTCTCTTTAGGGGGGGGGGTGGGGTGTGGGGTGTGGGGGCGGGGGTTGGGGGGGTGGGTGGGGTTGGAGAGGGAGTGTAGAGGAGGAGGGCTTCTTCGATCTCGTTGTGGTTTGATCTTTTGGGTCTGTTTGGTCGTGGGGGGGGGGGGGGGTATATGTGTGTGTGTGTGGGTGTGTTTGTGTGTGTGTGTGTTTGTGTGTGTTTTATGTATAAATGTGTGTGTGTGTGTGTGTGTGTATGTATCTGTGTTTATACGAGTATGGAAAATTAGATTGTTAGATTTTTTGTTCTGTACCATACTGATGTTTTCTTTTTTTTTCTTTTTTTCTTTCCCTCCCATCCTATCTCTCCCTTTCCCACCCATCCTATCTCCCCTTCCCTTCCATCCCCTTCTCCTCCTCCTCTCCCCTCTCCCTCTCTCTTTTCCTCTCCTACTCTCTCTCCTTTATGCTCTCCTCGCTCGCCTCACTCACTCTCCCTCGCTCCTGTTTTCCCACTTAATCTTGCACAGCATCGCGAGCGGGTGACGCTAGCACTTGCCTTCGCTGCCCGTATATTTTGCAAAGATTTCTGCGCTTGTTCATAACGCACAGGGTGGACTGCTCGCGGGGGAGTGGTGACGTCATGGGCCCTTGTGTGACGTCACTGGTGCAGTTTTAAGACTGGTGACGTGGTGTGTGTTTGTGTGACGCAGGATGATGACGTCACGCGCGTTTCTGCGAGCGGGGGATGGCCACGCCTTCTTGTTTCTTGTAACGGAGAATGATATATACATATTTAAATAGCGATAAAAAAAACGCCCGATACGTACGTGTGTTAACGATAAGAATGATAAGGAAATAGCGAGAATTTGTGATTAGCTTGATGGGCGGCGGAGTTATAGTGAAGTCTCATAGCGGCGCGGTGTTCGAATCGCTTGAATAGGGTGTTATAAACGGCAATGGAAATATTTGTTCGGTTTTCTCTTTTGTTTTCTGTCTCTTTCTCTTGATCTTACTCTCATTCTGTCTTTCTTGTTGGTCGTTTCTTTCTTTTCTCTCTTTGGCGTTCGAATAGCATGAATTAAACGGTTGTCAGAAGGTTTGTTTGTTTGTTTGTTTTCTTTTGTTTTCCCCTCTCTTTATCTTGATCTTCCTCTTACTCTGTCTCTCTTGTTGGTCGTTTTCTCTTTTTTTCTCTTCCTTTTCGCGTTCGAATCGTGACTGGTAATCAAAAGTTGTTTCCTTTCTTTCTTTCCTTCTCTTCCTCAATCTCCATTTTTCTTTCGATCTGCTTCTCGTATTAATTCGGTTCTTGGTCTGCCTATTTCATTCATACTTTTTATGTTAATTTTGTTACCGTTCCTGTCACCGTTGATAATTTAGTGTTTTATCTCTTTTTGCCTGTCAATTTATCTCCCTATCTGTCTGTATTTTTCTCGCTTGTTCTACGACTAAAAATATCATTATATCTTTTTCATAGTAGAAGGACAGAAAAGAGAGAGAGAGAAGAAAGATGAACGAGAAGACAAACTGGAGAGAAAAACGGGATATAAAGATAGAGTAAAACAAAAGACAGAAAATAAAGAAAACCGAAAAAAAAGTAAAAAATTTAAAAAGAAATCACTGAAGAGAGGGAAAAGATAAGAGAAATCACATATAAAAGAGAAGTTAATTCGCAGAAGATAGAGAAATGAAAGGAGAGAGAGAGAGAGAAGAGGAATCACAGAAAACAAGGAAATGAGAGAAGAGAGAGAAAGAGAAACGAGGAGAGGAATCACAGAAAACAAGGAAACGAGAGAAGAGAGAGAGAGAAAAAAGAGGAGAGGAATCACAGAAAACAAGGAAATGAGAGAAGAGAGAGAGATAGAAAAGAGGAGAGGAATCGCAGAAAACAAGGAAACGAGAGGAGAGAGAGAGAGAAAAGAGGAGAGGAATCACAGAAAACAAGGAAACGAGAGAAGGGAGAGAGAGAGAAAAGAGTAGAGGAATCACAGAAAACAAGGAAACGAGAGAAGAGAGAGAGAGAGAAAAGAGAGAGAATCACAGAAAACAAGGGAGAGAGAGAGAAAAGAGTAGAGGAATCACAGAAAACAAGGAAATGACAGAAAATAGGAAAGGAATCACAGAAAACAAGGAAAGGAGAGAAGAGAGAGAAAGAGTAAAGAGGAGAGGAATCACAGAAGAGAAAGCCTGATAGGGGATCAGGTGTCGGTCGGAGATAAGTGGTCTCCTCGAACTTGTCATAACGTGTTTTATTTTCGTGGCCGGACCCGTGAAATTAAAAGATAAATCAGTTGTCGGAAATCTCTCGCCTCGTGGATGGAAAGGGCAGAAAGGTAGAAAGGAAAAGGAAGAAAGGGAGAGAAAGGAAGAGAGAGAGGGGGAGTGAAAATGAGTGAGAGAGTGAAAGGAGATGAGAGAGAGAGAGAGAGAGAGAGAGAGTGAGAGAGAGGGGGGAGGGATAATGGGGGGATGAACGATAGGAAATTGTATCTTAAATAAGAAGAACGAGAAAGGTAGATTGGATATAAGGGAGGGAAAAAGAGAAAATTGAACAGAAATTATAAGAAATGGGAATAACATAAAGAGAGGAAAGGAAGCTGTTAAAACAAAGAAAGAAAGGATAAGAATGAGGGGAGAGGGCAACAAAAAGGGATTGGAAGAGGGAGAGATAAGAAAATGAAAGGAAGGGAGAGGGAGAAGGAAGGAAGATAAAATCAACGTAAAGAGGAAGGATAAAATGGAAAGGGAAAAGAGAGGAAATGTAAAAAAAAAGAAGGGAATAGGTAAAATGGAAATTAGAAAGAATAAAAGAAAGGGAGGAGGGGAAACGAGAAACAAAAGAAATGGGAATCAAAATAGAAAAAAAATGAAGCAAGGTGAGGCTAAAACGATAAAGGAATGAAGGAACTAACAAACGAAAGAATGAAAGAAGGGAGACGAGGATAATAAAGGAAAGAAAGGTGTATGAAGCAAAGGAAAAAGAAGGAAGAAGGAAAAGATAGAATAATACATAAAAAGAGAAGATAGAAAGACGAAGAAAATACAGCTTATGAAAGAAGGCAGGGGAGGGGAAAGATAAGAAATAAAAATGGAACAAAGCAAAACGACCAAAAAAAAGTAAAAAAAAAAGAAAAATATATGTATACAATATATAATAATAATAATAATGATAATAATAATAACAATAATGATAAGGATAATAATAATAATGAAACTATAAACGGAAGAAAAAAATACATAACATGTCTTCGTTGGCTGCGGTGCGAATGAACTAATAACAGCTTTGAGTGGTGAACGAGAGAAGTAATTAGCCTTAGTCTTCGCATTTCGAACGCTTATTGCACCGCCATTGTTTGAAAGACGCTGCCATTAGCTCCCACCTCCACAAGGAGAGAAAAAAAAAATGAAGGCAGAACAAAAAAGCAAAATGTGATAACATGTCGGGGAAGCGAATTTTCATTTTAGGGTTTTTTTTTGCCGTCGGTGAAATCGTAAAGGTAGGAAACGCGTTTTCGCGTGGCATATGTGTGTGTGTGTGTGTGTTATGTGTGTGTGTGTTGTGTGTATGTGTATATGTATATGTGTTATGCATATATGTAATGTATATGTATATGTATATATGTATATGTATGTATATATATTATATATATATATATATATATATATATATATATATATATATATATATATATATATATATATATATTTTATATATATTCACACACACACATACACACTGTATATATATATGTGTGTGTGTGTGTGTATATATATATATATATATATATATTATATATATATATATATATATATATATATATAATATATATACATATACATATACATATACATATATGGAGGTGCCATAGCTGTGGCAGAGCGCTGGCTTTGCAATCGCATGGTCCTGGGTTCGCGCCCGGCTGCCCCTCCCAGTCGACTCAGCTGTGAATGAGCACTGGTATGCTGACGCCAGCATACTGGGGTCAAAGTCGGGGCGGAAAGGAACTGGCCACCCGACCGCATCATCCCGCGGCTTAGTAAGCATGTTTCTCTACAAAACATGTCCCTTACGTGTAGATGTATATGTGACCAATATTGATACAGGTAGATAGATAGATAATATGTCTATTACGAAAATTGTTCTTCAGTTTTATTCACTTTCTTGTATCTTTTTTCATTTTCTTTTCTTATGTTTGTTTGTATTTATCTCCGTTTTTACTCTCTTTGTCTATCTGTTTGTGTGTCTTTTTGTCTACCTATTTATTTAGTAGGTTATTTCTGTCTAGCTATGGATTCTCTCTCTCTCTCTCTCTCTCTCTCTCTCTCTCTCTCTCTCTCTCTCTCTCTCTCTCTCTCTCTCTCTCTCTCTCTCTCTCTCTCTCTCTCTCTCTCTCTCTCTCTCTTCCTCCCTCCCTCTCTCCCTCTCCCTCCCTCCCTCCCTCCCTCTCTCTCTCTCTCTCTCTCTCTCTCTCTCTCTCTCTCTCTCTCTCTATATATATATATATATATATATATATATATATATATATATATATATATCTCTTTCTGTGTATCTATTTGTTTATCCACCTCTCTATCTATCTGTCCACCTCAATCTCTATCTTTCCCGCGCTCCCTCTCTCTCTCCTTCTCACTGTACTTAACAGGCGAGGAAATTCATATGATAATGACATTCTTTTTTAAAACTATTTTTTCATGTTATCGTACGTTTTCAGTAGCAAGGAGAGAGTACATTCTCTTTTTAGTCTGTTTTTTAAGGAATTAATATTTCTGAAATGATAGTATAGTTGAAATTATATAATTAAATAAACAACTGAGGGCGTGTGCATGTGTGTGTGTGTGTGTGTGTGTGTGTGTGTGTGTGTGTATGTGTGTGTGTGTGTGTGTGTGTGTGTGTCTGTGTGTTGTATGCATGCATGCACTTTATCTAGTCTCTTTTATTCGTTTCATTGTCTTTCTTTTCCTTGCTTCTTTCTTATCTGATTATGTATTCAGATTTTTTCAGCAATTTCAACAGTTATGCTTATTTATCATCTTTACTTTACGGTTCTTTCTCTTCTCTTTGTTTTCTTCCATTACTACATATTCTTTTCTTTCCCTACCTCTTCCTCCTTTACCCCTTTCTCTCTCCTTTTTAGAACTTGGCATTCTCCCCTCGAGAATTTCAGACGACAAAACGAAAACTAAATAAATGAATAAGTAAACATATAGATAAATAAATACACAAACAGGGAAATAATTTTTTAAAATTGGCCGAAACAGACCAGATAGATAAATAAATAAGCAAACAGGTAAATAAATAAAAAATTGGCCAAAAACAGACCCGATAGATAAATAAATAAACAAACAGGTAAATAAAAAAAAGATTGGCCGAAACAGACCCGAGAGCATTCGACATCCAAAATTATTCGAGATTTTGACAAGCGAAATTTGACAGTTGAAATCATAGATGGCGCTCACCCGGTGGGGATTCGCAACGCATACAAAAGCAAGTCGTCCCGCCATGTTGCGTTGAGGATTGGGCATTTTGGCGAGCAACCTCTGTCGATATTTTTCTTGATCTGGAGAGATAGAGGAGGAGGAGAAGAAAAAAGAAGGAGAAGATAGAGAAGAAGGAGGAGGAGACGAAGATAGAGAAGAAGAAGGAGGAGGAGACGATGACAGAGAAGAAAAAGGAGGAGAAGGAGAGACAACGTAGATTTAGAGAGGAATGCAACACAATGCAATAATCAGCCACAAATCACGTCTTTCAATCCACATACATCCAACCTTAATCAAGGAATCTTTACCGAAAAACCGACCCCGCGGAAATGCAGGTGTTGCAACCTCAAGGAAATGTTCCCCGCAGTCATAGCATTTTGCAATTGATCGTACATGCCGCACAATGTGCTTTGCAATATCGCGGAAAATTTTTGCACTTGGACCGAAGTGGATGTTGAATAAGAAAGAGAGAAAAAGAGGGATAAAACGATGGGAGGGCTTTGTCATTGCAAAAAAAATATATGATAAAAAAAAAAAAAAAAGGGAAACAAGCAGTCACGCAAAATGAATCTTGAATACTTGCATTGGCTGAAACATGAATACGAGCGTGTCTTTGTTTAGCGAGAACATTGAAAAAATAAATACAATATGAAGAGAAAAGATTTTTTAGAGAAAAAAAATATGGATGAAACACAGCTTTTGAAGTTCACATTTCAAACGCCATGATGGTGCGTTTTTTTTTTTCGTGTTTTTTTTTTCTTTCTCTCGCTCTCCCTTTCTCTCTTTCTAACATTTACATCTCTATTAGTATTTAAACAAATGTTTTCATAATTAAAAGCCTTTTTTTTCTGCTTCAATTTTTCACTAGAGTTTAACGAGGCGGTCGCGGATTTGAACTGCGTTTGTCGAAGAGAAATTACGTACCGTTTGTGAAGGTAGATTTGCTTGAATTCCACGCTTGTTGTTAGCTTTCTGGTGGTCGCAGTGGATTAAGAATTAATTAACTATTAATTAATTAATATTAATTAATTAATAATTTGTGAATTAATTAGAGCCTAGATAACACAGAAGCGAAACGGAATTAATGAAAGAGAGAGAGAGAGAGAGAGAGATAAGCGAAAGATAAATAGAAGCGAGGAAAATAAAGTAAAAGTTAAAAGGTATCCACGCAAAGATAAACTGACAAAGAGAAAGAGTGAAGTGAATGTATAACAATAGATAAACGAAAAGGAGAAAGAAAGAAACGAACGAGAGGCAAGCAACAAGCAAGAATAAAGAAAGGGAAAGAGCATAAAAAAAAAATAAATAAAAAAAATCGAAAGAGACAGAAAGAGCAGCGGAAACGGACCCGAAGAACGCCCAAATGGACAACTGGGCGTGGGCGTGAGGGCGTGTGCTGATGATAGATGGGCGGATCCGAGTCCTTCCCTTCTATTTAATCATCGCGGACACTTGACGAGGAGAGGAGGATCGTCTCGGACTGCCTGGAGGATGAGGAGGAGGGGGGGGGGGAGGAGGAAGGAAGGAAGAAAGGCAGGAAACAGGGAGGAGAGGAGAAGGAGGAGGAAGGGGAGAGGAACAAGGAGAAGAGGAAGGAAACTAGGAGGAGGAGGAGAAGGAGGAAGGAAAGGGGGAGGGGAACAAGGAGAAGAGGAAGGAAACTAGGAGGAGGAGGAGAAGGAGGAAGGAAGGGGGAAGGGGAACAAGGAAAAGAGGAAGGAAAGGGTAAGGAGTAGGAGGACGAGGAGGAAGAGCAGGAAGTAGAGGAAGGACAAAAATTAAGACCGAGAACAGGAGAAGAAAGCGGATGAAGGAAAAGGGGAGGAAGAGTAGGAGGTCGTGGGCGTAGGAGGAGAGAGAGGAGGTGAACGAGGAGGAGGAAGAGGAAGGAGAAGAAAAATGAGGTAAGGGAGAGGAGAAAGAGAAGGGAGAGGTTTAGGTGGAAAGGGAAAAGGAGAAAGAGAAGGAAGAGGGGGATAGGAATGAGAGAACAGGATAAAATAATGAAATACCAAAGAAACCCTGAAAGACCACCGGGGAAAAAAGGAATATAAACAAAGAAGGAAATATAAGAGTGAAACTGAAAATAAAAGGAAAACGAAATTTAAAACAAACATTAGGAAGAGAAGATTCGAGAAATCGAATCGACGGATGAAAGGAAGTGGAGTGAGAGAGAGACGGATCGACGGAAAGGAAAACTTCGGAAAGAATTTTAGTGAGATTAGAGAGGGTGTTGCCAAACCGGAAAGATAAGAGCGGAAGAAAGAGAGATAGAAGGAGGAAGGGAGAGGGGGCAGAGGAAGAGAAAGAGAGAGAGAAGGGGGAGGAGAGGGGGCAGAGGAAGAGAGAGAGAGAGAGAGAGAAGGGGAAGGAATGGGGGCAAAGGAAGAGGGAGAGTGAGAGAGAGAGAGGTGGGGAGAAGAAAAAGAGAGAAGGAGGGGATAGGAAGAGGGAGAGATAAGGGGAAGGAGAGGGAGAGAATGAAGTAGAGAGACAGAGAGTGTGTGTGTGAGAGTCCGCACATGGAAACAAACGGTAAACCAACCAGAGGCTGTAAAGATAAAGCGACGGAAACGGTAACAAAGCAGAGGAGATTAGTATGAGTAAAAACCGAGCTAATTTTAGAGACAAAGAAAACGGGAATAAGTTAGGATGACGAACGCCAGCAAACGGCAACAAAAAACGAGAATGCACATAGAGAGAAAGCACAGATGGCTGCGTATAGTTGATCTGAATATCAAAGGAAAGGATAAACTGATAAGATGAAGAGAGAGAGAGAGAGAGACGAAGAGGGGAAAAAACAAGACAAATTGAACAAGGGGAAGGATTAATCGTAACCCTTCTCTTTCCTCTAACTCATCTTCATTACCATCTTCATTTTCTGCTCTTCCTGTCCTTCCCTTTCTCGTTTGTTCCTTCTATTCCCTTGCTTCCTATCACTTATTCTCGCCCTCCGCATTTTCTTTTATTCCTCTGTTAATTATGCCGTCCGTTCATTTCCTCTCCTCTTCTCTTTTTCGCTTGAAATCATCTTCGCTTCCTCGTCTTCCCTCCTTCTCTTTCTTAGTCTTTGATCGTCTTTAAGATTTCTCTCTGCCTCACCGACGCTATCTCAGCATTGTGCTTATTCTGCCAAAACTATTATAGAACTACTTATAATTATATTAAATTATTAAATTAAATTAAATTAAATTAAATTATATTATATTATATTAATTATTAAATTAAATTAAATTAAATTAAATTATATTAAAACTATTATAGAACTACTTATAATTATAGAACTACTGCTATTATTACAACGAATACTGATAGTAACAATAACTACGACTGTCATTACTACTGTTACCGATGATACAACGATAGATAATACTGGAACTACTGATATTACTACTAATGATAATAAATGTTACAACTCTACTATTACTACTGCTACAAATACTTCTACTTCTTTCACTACTACTTGTAGTAGTAGTAGAAGTAGAACTACTGCTACTACTACCACTACCACTACTGCCAACACCACCCCCACTAGTACTACTACTACTACTGCCACTGTCACCAATATCATCACCTCTACTATTACTACCTACCCACCGCCACCACCACCACCACTACTCACTACTACTGCTACCACTGCTACTACAACCTACTACTTACTACTACTACTACTACTACTACTACTACTACTACTACTACTACTACATTACTACTTACTACTACTACTACTACTTCTACTTCTGCTACCTCTTTATGTTTTTTAATTGTTTTGCATTCGTTACTTTCATTGTTACTGCAACCATTACTGCCAATGCCACAATGCTAATGATAATTGTTTTATTGATGATAATAAAGATAATACTAATAATAACCCTCCCGCTCCTTCCTTCCCTCTTTCCCATATTCTCCTTCCCTCCATCCCTCCTCCTCACATTCTCCCTGTCTCCTTCCTCCCTCATTCCTTTCCTCTCACCTCCTGAACTTCTCCCTCCCTCTCTCCTCCCCATATTCTCCCTTCCTCCTCACATTCTCCCTTTCTCCCTGCCTCCTCTTCACATTCTCCTTTCCTCTCCCCCATTCTCCCTCTCTCCCTCCCTCACATTCTCCTCCCCTCCCTCCCTCATTCAGTCCCACATTCTCCTCCCCTCCCTCATTCCCTCCCACCCTCCTCCCCACATACTCCCTCCCTCCTCCTCCTCACATTCTCCTTCCCTTATTCCCTCCCATTCCTCCGTCCTTGTGCCTCCTTCTCTCTCTCGTATTTATTCCTCCCTACATTCTCCTCCTCCTCACATTCTCCCTTTCTCCCTGCCTCCTCTTCAATTCTCCCTCATTCCCTCCATCCCTCTCCCCATCCTCTCCCTTCTCCCTCCCTCTCTCCTCCGCACATTCTCCCTCCCCTCCCTCCCTCATCCCTCCCTCCTCCTCCCCACTCTCCTCCTCCCGATTCTCCTTCCTTACTCCCTCCCATTCCGTCCTTGTGCCTCCTTCTCTCTCTCGTATTTATTCCTCCCCACATTCTCCCTTCCTCCTCCCCACATACTCCCTTTCTCCCTGCCTCCTCTTCACATTCTCCTCCCTCATTCCTCCCTCCCTCCTCCCACATACTCCCTCCTCCCTCACTCCTCCCATTCTCCTTCCCTTACTCCCTCCCATTCCCTCCGTCCTTGCGCCTCCTTCTCTCTCTCTCGTATTTATCACTCTCGCTGCCAAAGAGATGGGCTGTGGCAACGGTGAGGTTATTAATTTCAACAGCGATGGATGATTGATGTTCTTGCCGGAGGGTGGATGGATGATTACACATTCATTGGGATGGACAGTGGCACAGGGCAGGGGAGGGCGAGGCGAGGGAACGGGAGGGATAGGAGGGAGGGCGGGGAGGGGACGGGAGGGAATGGGAGGGAGGGCGGGAGGGAACGGGAGGGAGGGCGGGGAGGGGACTGGAGGATGGAGAGCGGGGAGGGGACTGGAGGGCGGGAGGGAGGGGAGGGGACTAGAGGAAGGGCGGGGAGGGGACTGGAGGGAACGGGATGGAGGGTGGGGAGGGGACTGGAGGGAGGGCAGGGAGGGACTGGAGGGAGGGCGGGGAAGGAATGGGAGGGGAGGGCGGGAGGGAACGGGAGGGAGGGCGGGGAGGGACTGGAAGGAACGGGAGGAGGGGTAAGGTGGTGGAAGGATTCAGGCGAGTAGGGAGAGTAAGTGGGATGAGGGAGGAAGGAAGGGAAGGGGATCGGAGGGGGATGGAGGGAGAGTGGACGGGGAGGGAACTGGAGGGAGGTGAGGTGGTGGAAGGCGAGCAGGGAGAGTAGGTGAGATGAGGGAGGGTAGGAAGGGGATGGAGGGAGAGAGGGTAGGGTAGGAGGAATAGATGGAGGGGTAAGGGGGGAGGACGGTGGAAAGAGGGAATGGAAGGTTGGGGAGAGTAGAGAGTGTAAGATGAGAGGGAATGATGGGGGAAGGAGAGTAGAGGAGGATGGGAGGAGGGAATCGGAGAGAGAAGGATAGAGGGAATGGAGGGAGGCGGGAGAGGAGGGTGTGAGGAGGGCATTGGGAAGGCGAGGGAAGGTTTCAAGGAAGAGGGAGAGGAGTGGGAGGGATTGGTTGAGTTCGGAGGGAGAGGAGGAGGAGGAGGAGGAAGGAAAAGATGGGGAAGAATAGCGGAGAGGAGGATGGAGGGTTGAGAAGAGGGTGAAAAGGGGGATAGAATTATCATAATAGAAGAACAGGAATAGGGATGGAGGAGGAAGAAAGGGAATGAGATGCAGAGAATAAATGACAAAACTGGATGTTTAGGGGAGGAGTTGAAGGGGTAGGGAAGGAAGGAAGAAGGGGAATAGGGGAGATAAAGAGAAACGAGAGTGAGGTTGAACGAAAGAAAAAAGATGAGAGAAGAGGAGAAGGAGAGGAGGAGGGGAGAAAGAAAGGAAAAATGGCCCTTCACGGGAATAGTGATCGGCCGGTGATAGTAACGAACAGCTTTCGCAATGAATAGAAGTGAAGCTGAAGTGACGGTGAGATACTGGTGTATTGGTGATGCATGTGGTGATGGCGAGGGTGTTGACGGTGGAAGCATCTGCGCACGGTGTCTGCAACGACGTCGTCTGTGTATGGTTACTGTTAGACGCAAAAATTATATTACGATGATGGTTAAGGCCCCTGTGTATTTGTATGTGTGTGTGCGTGTGTGTGTGTGTGTGTGTGTGTGTGTGTGTGTGTGGGGGGGTATACGTGCGTGCATGTATGTAATTTTGAAATAAAATTCCCTTTCGGTTTTAAGCCGAGATATAAATGAAGCTTTTAACTGTAACATCAGAGAATCGTAGATGTGACAATATCATGTTGATTAAAAAATAAATAAATAAAAAATAAAGAAAAAAAAGGAATGTATATATGTGTAACTTGTACAAGTATATTATAATTTCATTCGCTTGTCATTACCGAATTACAAGATAAATGTTAATGAATATGTTGTGTTGAAATATCGTTTATGAGAATTACATTCCGTGATAGGGGGAGAGGCGCTCCCGTCCATTCATTCGTTCAGTCGGTTTTTCGTTAATTCATTCATCTATCCATCATCCATCCATCTATCCATTTATCTATCTATCTATCTATACATCCATCCATCCATCCATCCGTCCATCCATCTATCTCTTCCGCCCTCCGTCCCTTTCTATCTCCTCATCCCTTTGTCCCTCTATCCCTCCCTCCGTCTCTATCTTTATCTCCCTTCCCTACCTCCCTATCTCTCCCTCCCTTCCTTCCTTCCGCTCCCTCCCTTCCTTTCCTCCCTTCCTCCCACTCTTCCTCCCTCCCTTCTCTCCCTCCCTCCCTCCTTCTCCCTTCTTCCCTCCTTCCCTTCTCCCCCTCTCTCTTTCCTTCCCTCCCTCCTTCACTTCCCCCGCTGTCTCTCTCCTCCCTCCCTCCCTCCTCCACTCTTCCTCCCTTCCTCTCTTCCTCCTCCCTCCCTTACTTCCCCCCCCTCTCTCTCTCCTTCCCTCCCTCCCTCCTCCCACTCTTCCCTCCCTTCTCTCCCTCCTCCCCTCCCTCCCTCCCTCCCTCCCTCTTCCCTCCCTCCTCCCATCCAATGAAATGAAACTCCTTCGCCATGCAGAGCCAACCATACAAAGCAGTGTTGCCACATCTCCGTCCCGCTGGCTTTCCCGTCCAGATTCGCCTCAAACTTCGACCAAGAAACACAATGGAATAAAACCATTAGCTGATGGAAGGATCCCCTTTGTGACTGATGTAATTAAGTACTTTAAATGATGCCTCTTTTTCTTCCTCTTCTTCCCTTTTTTTGTTTTTCTTTTTGTTCCGGTCCTCCCTCTCCCCTTCCCTTCTCCCTCTTTTTTTTTTGAGTTTGGAAGGGATAAGATGTTTTTTAAGGTCTAGGTTTTCTTGTATTTATCTTTCTTTGTTTTGTTGTTGTTTTGTGTCTGTGTGGGAGTTTGCGGGCGTGCGAGCGAGGGAGGGAAAGCATACCTGTATCTGAATATGCACCCACGATGTCGCATTATCTTATCTCGCCCCAAGTTGATCCATTCCATCCCTCACGCATATCATTCCTCTCGTTCCAGGTAAGCTCCCCGCGGCGGAGGCAGAGAGCGACCGCTTGGCAACCCCGCCGGTGGGTGAGTCACTGACAGCATCTCTTGACATGTTTACACTGAGCTCTCTATCTGTTCATTTTACCGATGGCTGTCACGTCTCGGCGCCGCTGTGTTGGTTTCGCAGGTGGAATGTTAATGTTTTGCGTTTGCGGGGGTCCTTTTTGGTGGGGGGCGGGTTTTTTCCAGGTTGGGAGAGGGTGAGGGATAGGGAGAGGGGGAGAGGGAAGGGGAGGGGAGGAAAGAGAAGAGAGGTAGGGGGAGATGACAAGAAGGGGGAGGGGGAGAGAGAGGAGAGAGAGAGAGACAGAGACAGAGACAGACCGACAGACAATAAGATAAACAAACAGGCAGGCAGACAGGCAGGGACAGACTGAAAAACAGATAGACAGAAGGTGAACGAGAGACAGAAAACCAGACAGGTTACACATGCGCGCGCGCGCGCCCACAACACACACACACACACACACACACACACACACACACACACACACACACACACACACACACACACACACACACACACACACACACACACACACACACACACACACACACACACACAACACACATACACACTCATACACTTGCACAAACACACACACGCATTGTATATCCTGTAGAGAAAAAGACAAAAACATCAAATGACTAATGGAAATCCTCCTGACTTTCAAATCATCAACAGTTTTAAAAACATATTATTGTATCAGAATGAAAACCACAATTATAGTTGAGAGCATCCATATGATATGCTTTTAATTTTAATAATTTCCTGTTGGATTCAGAATTTTAATGTCGAGTTAATAATAGATTTGTCGAAATTTTCATGCATGATTATACAACAGAGAAATATTCTATAGTATACGATTAAAATCAGCATAAGATGTACATGTATTAACAGTCTGAAAATAAATTAGTTAAACCTGCACGCGCTTGCACTCAGGCACGCACACACGCACGCACGCACGCACGCACGCACATCACCGGGTGGGATATTGTATCAAGTAATCAGATTAGTTATAGAATGCCCTCGGGGGAAGAGTATTTCGCCTGTGTTGTTACTGTTGTTGTTGATCGAGCGTGGATCGTAAACATCGGCATATCTCTTTCGTCTTTGTTCGTTTTTTTTCTCTCAATTCGCGCCCCTCTTCTTTTATTCTTATATTCTATCTCCCTTTGCTTTGTATATCTATATCTATATCCTTTATAGCAATCCGATATAATGGCTTGTCTTCACGTGTTTCCGCTCAGTTCCTCTATATATGACTTTGTGACGTCAAGGCATCGTAACGTCAGGCAAACCGACAGCCAATCATAACCTCCTCTGATAACATGACGTCAGACATACCTGACAGCCTATCATAGCCCCTACGATAACATGACGTAAGGCGCATCTCCAGCCAACCACCAGCGGAGAGATGTCACCAGCCAATTACATTCCAGAACGATTTTGTGACGTCACATGCACTCCCAGCCAATCACGTCCGCCAACGAGAGCACAAAGCGTATTCCTTTCTGTCCCCGCCCTCCTTTCTAAAGCCCTCGGCGTTAAATGAAAGAGAACTAATGCTTTTAGAAGGACAGATGGAGTAGCTTGGAGCAAAGCCCGATTGACAGGTGGATAGAAGCGAAGAGGGAGATAAAAAGGGGGGGGAAGCTGCGAACAGATGGTGTGCGGAGGGGAGGGGGAGGGGAGGAGAAGAAGGAAGAGACGGGGGGGGAAGGATGAGAGGAGTAGTAGTAGAAGAAGGATGAGGGGAAGGGTAAAAAGGGAAAGGAGAGGAGGAGGGAGGGGGGAGAAGAAGGATGAGGGCGGGAGAAGAATGAGAGGAGTAGTAGAAGGATGGGGGAAGTAAGGGGGAATAAGGAAAGGAAAGGAGGGTGAGGGGGGGTATTATGAGGAGAAAAGGGGAGAAGTGGAAAGAAATGGGGAAGAGGGAAAGGGAGAGTCAACAAGAAGAGGAGGGGTAGGACGGGAAGGGGAAGAGAAGAGGGTGAGGAGGGGGGTAGGGAAGAGCAACGGGAAGAAGAGGAGGAAGAAAAGAGTAAGAGGAGATGAGAGGGCTAAGAAGGGAGAGGGGGGAGGGGAGAGGAGAGGGAGAGGTAGGGTCAAGGAGGAGGGGTATTGTTACTTAGAGTCTTAATGGGTTTTATCCAGAAGCTTCGAAAACCTATATATCGAGGAATAGCCTCCAGCTGTGCAGATGAAAAGTGAGGGCGAGTCATTTTCGCTTTTTTTTTTTTTTTTTAGCCTCATCTAATTAATGTTTTTGTGCGTGTGTGTGTTTTTTTTTTTTCTATTA
Organism: Penaeus vannamei; assembly: GCF_003789085.1. Classification (NCBI taxonomy): domain Eukaryota; kingdom Metazoa; phylum Arthropoda; class Malacostraca; order Decapoda; family Penaeidae; genus Penaeus; species Penaeus vannamei. Next base: position 423,506 of record NW_020870129.1, on the reverse strand, counting down.
TGCATCCGTGAATTTTTTCTCGGCCTCAGGAGCTCTTAATTACTTTCAAACTCGCCGGCGGTGTCATTGGCTAAAGGTGATGTGATGTTGATTACGCAGGTAAATGTGACAGCTATGAGGAAAATGATTAGGACCGAAGTAATTATAGTAGTAGTAATAGTAGCAGTAGTAGTAGCATTGGTAGTAATAGTAGTAATAGTAATTGTAGTATGAGTAATACTAGTATTGATAGTAGTAGTAATAGTAGAAGTAGTAGTAGGTTGTAGAAGTAATAGAAGTAGCATATTATATTAGAAGTAGTTATAGTAGTCATTGTTGTTGACCTTGTAATTGTAATAATTGTAGAATCATATTAATCATGATATAGACGTTAACAATAGTGACAATGATAATGATGATGCTCATGAGATAATAACAATGATACCGATAATAATGATAATGATAACTGTTATCATAGCACTAATATTGATTATGATAATAATGATGATAATAATAATAGTAATAGAAATTAAAATTATGATAATAACCATAACCATGATTATAATAGTAATAAAATAATAACCATAGTCATGATAGAAATAATAAAAAAGATAATAATACTCATAATGATATTAATAATAACAATAATGATCATAATAATAGTGATAATAATGATAATGATAATGACGATAATAATAATGATAATGATAATAATGATATTGATAATGATAATGATAACAAAAATATTAAAAACGATAATAGTAATAATGATGATAATAGTAGTAATGATAATGATAATAAATGAATGATGATAATAGTTAATGATGATGACAATAATGATAAAATAATAATAATGATATTGATAATAATAACAATACTGAATTATGCTATTGGCAGTAATAAAAATACAATTGTGATAATAACAATGATAATATTTTTAAAATGATAATAATAATGGTGGTGGTGATGATGAAAATGATAATGATAATAAAAATAATGATGATAATGATTTTAATGATAATACGGATATCGTGATGATGATGATAATGATGATTATTATTATAATGATGATGATACTATTAATACTATTACTAGTAATAATGGTAATGATAAAGTTAAAAAAATGGTAATGGTAATGATGATAATGATAATAATAGTAATAATAAAAATAATGATAATGATATCAGTGATAATGATAATAAAAATAGCAGTAATAATAAACGATAATAGTAATAATGAAATTTATAATGATAATGCTAATACTGATGATGATACGGTAATGGTCATGATGATAATGATAGTGATATCGATAACCATAATGATATTAATAATAATGATAATAATAATAGTAAATATAATAATAATGACAGTAACAGTGATGATAATAGTAATAATGATAATGATAATAATGACAATGGTAATGATAATAATGATAATATTAATAATATGATAATAATAATAATAATTGAGATAATAATGATAAGTAATGATAATAATAGTAATAATAATAATTGTGATGATAATGATGGTGTGATGATAATGATGATAATGGTAACAAGTAACAATGATAATAATAGTAATAATAATAATTGTGATGATAATGATGATGATAATGATGATAATGGTAACAAGTAACAATGATAATAATAGTAATAATAATAATTGTGATGATAATGATGATAATGGTAACAAGTAACAATGATAATAATAGTAATAATAATATATTGTGATGATAATAATGGTGTGATGATAGTGATAATAATGGTAACAAGTATCCTGATAATGATCCTCAGCACAATGATTGCTAGAGGAAACTCCAGCCAAGGCATCAAGGTGAGGACCCAGAGAGAGAGAGAGAGAGAACCACTCCATATTACAAAGTTCAGATGAACACCAAATTGAACATCTTTTCCCTGGAGCCTCACCCGGTCGCTCGTGGGGCGGAAGAGCTCAATATAACTCTGCAACATTCGTGCAATTTAAATTCTTTGCAACAGGTAGCTAAAGTTCATGAGGAAGTCCACGTGCAGGAAGAAAAAAAATAAAAGATTGGAGGAAAAATTGATTTTTTTTTTTTTTTTTTTTACTTTTCTTCTTCTTTTTTGTTTTTGTTTTTGTTTTTTTGAAAGGGGGTTAGTAGGAGGGGGGGGGGGCTTGTTCGACCGCATATCGTTGGAGAAAAAGTTTTCTTTTTCATGTA
>NW_020870129.1:406327-416327 GCF_003789085.1 Penaeus vannamei | reverse complement strand
AACAAGACAGCATAACTGTGGCAATTTCGCGAGACTAGATGAAAGGCGGGGGAAGAGGGGAAGAGGGGAGAGGAGGAGAATTGTGGGGAAGGGGAGATGAGGGGAGAAGCGTGGAAAAGATAGGGAGAGGAGAGGATCGAAAAGGAGGGATGGAGAGAGAGATGAGGGGGAGAGAAGAGGGGAGAGGAGGGGAGAAGCGTGGAAAAGATAGGGAGAGGGGAGGAATGAAAAAGAGGGATGAAGGGAGAGGAGAGATGAGGGAAAAGACAGGGAGAGGAGAGGGATGAAGGGAGAGGAGAGTAGAGATGAGAGAAAAGACGGGGAGAGGAGAGGATTGAACAGGAGGGATGAAGGAAAAGAGGAGGGGAGATAAGGGAAAAGACAGGGAGGAAAAAGGTTTGGAGTGAGAAGAAGGAAAGGGCTTGGAGAAGGGAGAAAGGAGAGCAGGGGGAAAGGGCCCGGAGAGGGGGAGAAGGAGGCAGGGGGAAAGAAGAATAGGGGAAGAAGAGGGGGGAGGGGAGAGGAAAGGAAAGGAGAGAAAAGTGGGGAGAATAGAGAGAAAGCGGGAGAGACTAGTTGGTATGAACGAGGCAACCATCTGCACGGACAGTTAGCACACTTGTTAAAACCTTAACCACTTCTAAATACTTATTTTCACGCTCTTTTTTGGAAGCAGTTACAACTTTTAGCTTCAAGATAATTGCACATCTTTTTCTCACTTCAGCGTTGGGAGGCGTTGCGCTATATCCTCTGTCCTTGGAGTCATTTTATCGCGGGATTTGGCATCGAGTGAAGAACACCCTCATACAAATACATGTGCATATACATAATCATGCGCATATGTATACACATACACAGTCACATTCACATACACATACGCATACATATACACATATACATATACATACATACACACTTAAATACTCATTTATATATATATATATATATATATTATATATATATATATATTGTGTGTGTGTGTGTGTGTGTGTGTGTGTGTGTGTGTGTGTGTGTGTGTGTGTGTGTGTGGTGTGTGTGTGTGTGTGTGTGTGTAAATACGCATATACAAGACGTACACACACGCACGCACGCGAGCGCGCAGCTGCAGCAGCAATAGACGCTATATTTATATAAATCTTGCACTTGCATGTGTTTCACAGTGAACTAATTAACTCGTGCTTGCCTTAATTAGCATCGCAATTTTTAAGCTCAATAATAAGTCATTAACTACAAATCCTATAATCCGTCAGTAGCCTCGGAATCTTTTATTCTTTTTTTTTTCAGGTATACCATTTTAATTTCCCGAATAGGATGCATGGTTTGTTCTTGTCATTACTGTCATCAATTCTGTTCTTATCATCATTATTATTATCAGCATTATGATTATTATTATTATTATTATTATTATTATCATTATTATTATTATTATTACTTATTATTATTATTATTATTATCGCTTTTTATTGTTGTTGATCATCACCATCATCATCATCATCATTTTTTTATTGTTATTAATTTGGTATGTTATTATTATTATTACTGTCTTATTGTTTTATCATTTTATTATTGTCATCATTTTCATTATTTTCATTCCACCGTCTTCAATTATTATTATTACTTATTATTATTATGATTTTCATTATCGTAATCATCGCTTATGTTATTATTATTTTCATTTCATTTTTATGATAATCGCGATAATGCCAGTGAGAGTCTGAATCATAATGACAACATAATGATGATTATTATTAATATTATTTTTATGAGAGTGGTAGCGGTGTCGCTGATATTTGTTATCAACATTATTAATATTGATATTATTTTAACAGATGTAATTAGAATTCAAGTAGAAGTTAGAATCATCATTATAATAGTTACTGTTGTCACACCTTTGTTATTGCTTAATACTCCAAAGAATTATTTCTACCTTATCGTCATTATTATCGTTGTTGTTTTTACATTCTTTTCACGAATTTTGTGTGTTTTTATTAGATTTTTTCTTGTTCGAATGCGTTTGTTCTCTCTTTTTTTTTTTTTTACATATTTTCTTTGTGTGTTATCAAGAAGCTTGCACAACTCGCACGTGCATTAAATCATTTCATTTCTTTTGCCATTTCGTTTAAGATCGTTGAAGTCGGAAACACAATTCTGTAATCTGAACATTTTATGAAACATTAAAGGCTCATTGCATGTTTGTTTTTTTAGCACAATATTTCTCCTTTTACATTTAATGAGTTTATGTGTCTCGTTTTAGCGTCTACGTTATTCCTCCTTGCTTTATTCCATTTTTTAGACTTTCAGTTTACCTTGTTTCTGTTTGGCTTTGTTGTTTTATTTTCATTTTCGTGTGGAGGTTTTCAGTGTCTCTGGTCCCTTTCTCTCTTCCTGTTCCGTTCTTTCTCTGTGTATGTTTGTAGATATTTGCAGAGATAGATAGATAGATGGAAAGACTGATAAAGATAGATTGATAGATAGGTAGTTAGATAGGAAGATACATACGTACATACGTAAATACATATATACTTATATACAAACACATATACATACCTATAAACACATGTATATATACAAACTTACATACATACATAAATACATGCACACATGCATGCATATATGCATAAATCCATGTATATTGCTTGCAGCCTTCCTTCTGCAAGCAGTACCAATGTATGTGTGGAATCTGCGACAATGGAATCAGCGTGAGCGCCTGTCGTGGCGTCACATGCCGATCCTCCAACGGCATGATCCTTTGCAACTTGCGCTCCTTGCATCTTGCTGTTCCTGCCCTCTGCCGCTCATCTGGCTTCCTGCCCTCACAACAAGCCCCTTGCCACGGCGGTCTGGTCCCTGTTGCCCGCCTCTGGGTTCCCTTCACAAGCGTCCCTCTGCAACGAAGGAGCGGCCTTCTTCGAGGTCGGGGAAGGCTGTTCCTGGCGGAGGTCCCTCGGGGTGAGAAGGCAAACAGCCTCGCTCCTCCTGACACGCGCCACAACGTCCTTGTTTGAGACGCGTCCTTGTTTGAGACGCGTCCTTGTTTGAGACACGTCCTTGTTTGAGACACGTCCTTGTTTGAGACACGTCCTTGTTTGCGGCCGCGAGTGGAGGGTCTCTGGTGCGTTCTCGGCGGCAAGGGGGGCGGGGTGAGCGCGCGGCTTCTCGCGCTTCGTCTGGGGGGGGGGGAGGGGGGGAACTACAGAGATAGAAGGTCGATAGATAGATAGATGATATATATGTGTGTGTGTATGTGTATTCATATATATGTATATATATATATATATATATATATATATATTATATATATATATATATACATTATATCTATATATGTCTATATATGTATATACATATATATATATATATATATATATATATATATATATATATATATATATATATATATATATATTTGTATGTGTATTATATATGTATGTTTATGTATGTATGCGTATATATCTGTCAACTCGGATCCCCAGGATTATTTCATTATGCTCGTAGATAAAATCCATTCTCTTTATTTTGTATCATATCCTTTTATATGTATTAGCGCATTCGCACATTCACATTTTTTGTTTATATCTAGAGATTCCATTAAACTTTCCTCCGTTCTGAAAAGCGTTTTTCCTCTTTCTCTCCTGTTTCTCACTTATTTCATGTTATTCTTTCTTCTGTGCACAATTCTATTTTTGTCTCTCGTTCCGTTTTTCTTTCTCCCTGTTATTTCTTTTTTTTTTTTTTTTTTCCTTTCGCTCTCTCTCTCTTCTCTTTCTTTTTCCATTTTGTATTTATTTCTCTTCATTCTATGCTGTTTTCTCATTTGTCTTTTCATCTAATTTTTCTCTCAGTCATCTTTATCTCAGTCGTCTCCATTTCCCTCATCTTTCATCTCGCCTCCTTTCTCTCTCTCCTCTCTCTCTCTCTCTTTCTCTCTCTCTCTCTCTCTCTCTCTCTCTCTTCTCTCTCTCTCTCTCTCTCTCTCTCTGTCTCTCCTCTCTCTCTCTTCTCTCTCTCTCCCTCTCTTCCCTCTCTCCCTCTCTCTCCCTCCCTCCTCCCTCCCTCCCTCCCTCCCTCCCTCCTCCTCCTCTCCTCTCCTTTCCTCTCTCTCTCTCTCTTCTCTCTCTCTCTCTCTCTCTCTCTCTCTCCTTCTCTCTCTCTTCTCTCTCTCTCTCTCTCTCTCTCTCTCTCTCTCTCTCTCTCTCTCTTCTCTCTCTCTTTCTCTATCTCTATTCTCTCTGTCTCTCTGCTCTGTTACAGTGGGGCTTCACTTGCTTCTGTGCTCTTTTGTTTCGTCGGTTTTTATGTACGTGTTTTTGTGGTGGTTTGTGGATTTATTGTCGTTGCTTTAGATTTTCATTTGTTTATTTGTTTATTTTATCTCATTTATTATATATATATATATATATATGTATATATATATATATATATATATATATATATATATATATATTTTTTTAGGGGGGAGGTCTTGTTGAGTTTTGGTTTTCTTTTTGTGATTGTTATTGGTTTTTATTTTCTTGTTTGCTTTATTTGTTTACTATTTTGTCCTTTGACTTTCATTTTGTTTTTTGTTTCATGTATTTGTCCTTTCAGATGTACAGTTTTATTTATTTTTCATTCTGATCACTCTATGTTTATTGTATTTATTTTTATGATTATTCATTCATTTGTGCGTTTTGTTGTTATTGTTTATCTTTTTATTTAATTTATTACTGTTTGATTTATGTATATGTGTGTATCTATTTCGGCATATTTTGTATTATTTATGTTATATTGTTTGTTTGTTTTTCTTTTTATTCATTTGCGTATCGCCTTTTATTCAGTTTTATTCTGCACCATCACCAGGTTCACCATCACCATCATCACCACCAGCACCACCGCTACCATCATCTCTACAGCCACACCCACCCACTTTACCACTTCTGCAACTTAGATTCACCATCGTTATCACCACCACTACGCTACCACCATCACCACCCCTACCACAGCCTCCATCATCACCACCACCACCATTCCCTCTCCAACCATCATCATCATCACCATCCCCAGACCCCATCACCATCCCCATCACCCTCTCTTATCAGCGTCTTCTCATTTCCCTCATCCCTCTTCATTCGTTCTCCTTAAAAGATTCCCTCGTAATGGGTGCCACTTATTCCTACCTGGCACTGGCACTGTGTCTGCAATGCCCTTGGGGAATCGGGAGAAAGAGGGAGAGAGAGAGATGTCATTTTTTTATTGCTCTTTTTTTCCTCTCTCTCTCTCCCCGAGACGATGTTTTAGTGTCCATAAAATTGTCGTTTTTTTGCCGCTATTGGGGTACAAGTCCACTGCCTAGGATGTATCCATTTTTTTCGGCTTTTTCTCCGTCAGCTTTTTCACTTATTTTCTTTCGTTCTTTCTCCTCTTTCTCTTCCTCCTTCCCTCTGTGTCTCTTTTCCTTGATTTTATTTTTGCTATTTCACTTTTTTCTCACCTTCCCTCTTTTTCTTTTTTTTTTTTAACTTTTCCCTTTCTCCCTCTCTCTCTCTCTCTTCTCTCTCTCTCTCTCTCTCTCTCTCTCTCTCTCTCTCTCTCTCTCTCTCTCTCTCTCTCTCTCTCTCTCTCTCTCTCTATCTCTTCTCTCTCTCTGTCTATATGTCTCGCTCTCCCCCCTCCTCCTCCTCTTTCTTCAGATTCTTCTTGTTTCCCTTCTCCTTCTTCTTCTCTTCCTCCTCCTCATCCTCATCCTCATCATCATCTACTTTTCCTCCACCTCCTCTTATATCTCTCCCCACCCTTCTCTTCCTACTCCTCGTCCTCCTCCTCCTCCCTTCCCTGCCCCTCCCCTTCTCCCCGCCCCTTCTCCTCTGCCTCTACCTATTCCTCGTTCTCATTTTCTCTCCTTTCGCCCTTAACGCGTGTTCATCTTCCACTTGTTTTGCCCTTCCCCTCCATCAGCAACAGGGTCGCCAATAGCACTGTGCCACTAGTGCTATGAGGCCAGTGCCAATAGCAGGCCCACAAGAAAGGACAAAGGCCAACCCACCGCTGTTAGCATGTTTACCAGCAGGGCCATACGCAAAGGCACAAGCACGTGGATGGTACAGCAGGCATCATAAGCAGGAATACCTATTAGTGCCACGTCAGTGCCACCAGAGTGCCATCCTTCACCAGTCTTCTTCGCTTCTTTCGGATTAGAAGGAGAAAAGCGCTTGCTCTTGAATCTGTTTGCTGGACACATGGCTGCTGGTTTTCTTATAATGTACATTTATGTTCCCTGGTGTCTCTCTATGTCTGTCCTTGTATTCATTTACCTACCTTTGCCTCTCTCAAACACTCTTTCTATCTTTCTTTCTCTCTCTTTATTTCTTCCTTCCTCTCTCTCTCTCTATCACTCTCACTCTCACTCTCACTCTCACTCTCACTCTTACTCCTCCCCTCCCCTCCCCCCTTCCCTTCCCCCTCTATAGATAAATAGATAGATAGATAGATAGATATAGATATACACACACATATGCACACACACACATGCACACGTACACGTACACGTACACGTACACGTACACATACATGTACACGCACACACACACACACACGAGTGTGTGCACATACAAAAGCGTGCGTGTGCGTCTGTATATGTTTGTTGGTCGATCTTGTTGGCTTTCCTTCTATCGCTCCCCCAATATCGAATTCTCTTCCTCTGCATCTTCCTCCTTCTCTGCTCTTCCTCCTCTCCTTCCTCCTCTCTCTCCTCCGTCTCTTCCTCTGCCTCTTCCTCCTCCCCAATCTCTGCATGAACCTGAGATTAAGCTGACCTGGACGCCTGCTCCTTAGAGACTCCTGTGAAACGTGACTATTCGTGTTTGAAAGGAAAGAGAGAGAGTGCGTGCGAGAAGGAAAGTGGGAGAGAGAGAGAGAGAGAGAGAGAGAGAGAGAGAGAGAGAGAGAGAGAGAGAGAGAGAGAGAGAGAGAGAGAGAGAGAGAGAGAGAGAGAGAGAGAGAAGCGAGCGAGCGAGCGAGGAATAGAGGAAAAGAGAGTACAGATATACATAGGCCGTCAGAAAGAGAGAATCAGAAACAAAAAACAAAACAAAAAAACAAAAACGGACATAGAGAGAGAGAATCAGAAACAAAACAAAACAAAAAACAGACAGACAGACAGTAAAGAAGTGAGTAATGACAAAGAGCATAACACGAAGCGAAGCGCCCATAACCTTCCGAGCAACAGCACAGGTACCTTGGAACATTTTCCGACACTTTGCAATTGCAGCGAGACACAATAATATTGGCACGACCGCCCCCCCCTCCCACTCCCAACACAGACCACTCCACCCAAACCACTCTAACTCCGCCCACATCCCCACCCCAACCCCGCCTACCCCTGCCCAGGATCCACCCAGTCCCAGCTTAGACCCACCCAACGCTCGCGTATCCCCATTGAACCCGCGTCCGGACCCACCCACCGCCCCACCTACCTCTCTGCTGACCCACTTCATTTCCCACCCATTCCTATCCTAACTTAACGACCCACCTGCTCGCCCCACTATCCCAAACCCACCTCACAACCCCCCCCCGCCCATCCACATCCCAAGCCACTCTCCCGCCCTCATCCTAGCCCACTTCACCCCCCCATCCATCTACATCCCAAACCACTCCATCGCCCCCATCCCAGCCCACCTCTCCTCCCGCCCACCCCCATCCCAGCCCACCTCACCTCCCGCCCACCCCATCCAGCCCACCTCACCTCCCGCCCACCCCATCCCAGCCCACCTCACCTCCCGCCCACCCCATCCCACCCACCTCACCTCGCCACCCCCATCCCAGCCCACCTCACCTCCCGCCCACCCCCATCCCAGCCCACCCTCACCTCCCGCCCACCCCCATCCCAGCCCACCTCACCTCCCGCCCACCCCCATCCCAGCCCACCTCACCTCGCGCCCACCCCCATCCCAGCCCACCTCACCTCGCCGCCCACCCCCATCCCAGCCCACCTCACCTCGCCGCCCACCCCATCCCAGCCCACCTCACCTCGCCGCCCACCCCCATCCCAGCCCACCTCACCTCGCCGCCCACCCTCATCCCAGCCCAACCTCACCTCCCGCCCACCCCCATCCCAGCCCACCTCACCTCGCCGCCCACCCCCATCCCAGCCCACCTCACCTCCGCCCACCCCATCCCAGCCCACCTCGCCGCCCACCCCCATCCCAGCCCACCTCACCTCCTGGTCCCGCCCACCCCGCCGCCCACCCTCACATCCGCCCACCTCACCTCCCGCCCCACCTCCCGCCCACCCCCATCCCAGCCCACCTCACCTCGCCGCCCACCCCCATCCCAGCCCACCTCACCTCCCGCTGCCCACCTCACTCCCGCCCACCCCCATCCGCCCACCTCACTCCCGCCCCACCCTCATCCCAGTCCCCCATCCCAGCCCACCTCACCTCGCCGCCCACCCCCATCCCAGCCACCTCACCTCCCGCCCACCCCCATCCCAGCCCACCTCACCGCCCGCCCACCCCCATCCCAGCCCACCTCACCTCCCGCCCACCCCCACCCAGCCCGTCACCACCCCCATCCCAGCCCACTCACCTCGCCGCCCACCCCCATCCCGCCCACCTCAGCCCACCCCCATCCCAGCCCACCTCACCCCGCCCACCCCCATCCCAGCCCACCTCGCCGCCCACCCTCAGTAGCCGGACCTCTTACCTCCTGGGAACATCTCACTGAAACGTCTTGTCGGAGCTTCGTTCATTTGCTCTCGTCTTCTCTCTTCTCTTGGTTATTTTTCCTTTTTTTCTTCCTCTTTTTCCTTTTCTGTCTGCCTCTTCCGTTTCCTTCTTCTTCTCTTATTAATATTATTGTCATTCTCCTTCTTTTTCTTTTTGGTCTTTTTTCTTCTTTTTCTTTTCCATCTTATTTTTCTTATTTTCGATCTTCGTCTTTTTCTTTTTGTTCTTTTTCTTTTTCATCTTCTCCTTTTTCCTTTTCTCATTCTTTTTTCTTCTTATTCTACTGCTGCTATTGATACTACTACTATTATTGTTGTTTCTATTGCCACTGCGTCTTCTTTATTTCGTTCTGTCTTTCTAAGAGGGTCTTTTGCTGTTTTTCTTTTTTTTTTCTCTTTTCGTTTTATTTTTTTTTTTCCTCCCTTCTCCTCTTTCCTCTTTTAGTTTGATTTCTGTTCTTATTAATCTCTCTCTCTCTCTCTCTCTCTCTCTCTCTCTCTCTCTCTCTCTCTCTCTCTCTCTCTCTCTCTCTCTCTCTCCTCTCTCTCTCTCTCTCTCTCTCCTCTCTTCCTTTTACTCTCTCAACTTTTTTCCTTCATCCCTCCCACTCACCGTCCTTCCTGCTCCCCCCTCCCTCCCATTCTCACCTTTTACTCTCTTACACTCTTCTGCTTTCCTCCCTCCCTCAATTTCACCTGTCTCTTCACATCTCTTTTTTTCCTTCTCCTTGCTTCCCCACTTAACAAAAATCTCATCTCTCTCTCTCTCTCTCTTTCCTAAATTCAGCTTTTCATTTCCCAGAAAGGAAGAAGGAAAGAAAGGAGAAAAAAGGAGTTAAAAAATCATAAAAAATAGGGTTCACCTTCACTCAGTCACGGTGGTATGGGAGGAGCGTAAGGGAGTGGGAGGGTGGGGAGGGTAGAGAATGGAGTTATTGTTGCCACGGAACTGGTGGAGAAACAAACCCCCACTTACGCAACAATCGCCACGGAGGATCCTCGCCAGGCCGTGAGAGGGAAGCCCCGTGTTTACCAAAACCCAAACAAAAGGCTTTATTTTCCAAAAGATGGCTTGGTGTGTGCACAATGTTCATTCGGCTCGCGCCCCTTTGTGCCGCTTCTGTTCGCTCGCGGAAATGCTTTCCCGCCCCCGTGTCGTCGTTTTCTTTGCCTTCTCCGTTTTCTCTTGGTTTCGCCTTTTTCTCATCTCTTCAGGTTATTCATATAGTTCTTTTTATCCTTTTCCTGTTTTGTTTTGCTTTTTTCTTATTCGGAATTCTTTCGTTTTTGTTTCGAAAA
>NW_020870129.1:403648-406084 GCF_003789085.1 Penaeus vannamei | reverse complement strand
GGAGGAGGAGGGAGGGATGAGGGGCAGGTGGAAAAGTAAGCAGAATTAAAAGGCATGCTTGCAATTAGTATGCAAGTTTCATTACAAATAAAGTGAAGTTTATGAAAATAATGTAATATCTCTCTCTCTCTACTCTCCTTTCCCTCTCCTCTCCCTCCCCCTCTCCCTGCTCCCTCTCCCTTTATCCCCCTCCCCCTCTCCTCTCCCTTCTCCCTCTCCTTCCCTCTCCCGCCTCCCCTTCTCCCATCCCCCTTATCCCTCTCCCCCCTATCCCTCTCCCTCTCTCTCTCCCTCTGCATCTCTGATATCAATTTCCTCCCTCCCACATGCACATGTTTGACATAATTTGCACACGGTATTTGATTATTAGCGTTGGCAGGTTTTAATCAAAAGTTTAACGAATTCTTCATATTTGCCTTTGCGTCATCAAGTAAAGGGAGTGGATGTCAAAACTAAACTCCTCTTGCGGTCTCGAGTACTTGTGTCATCTGCGATTTTTACGAAGAAAAGGTGGTGTAAGTAGTGTTTCACTTTCTGTTGTGAAGTGTGTTTCTTTTGTTTCTTGGGAGGAGGAATGGTTGGTTTTGAAGTGTGTTTTGTGGTGGTTATGAGAATAAAACGTTCGATGATGGTTTGTTGCCTGTTAGGGAGACTGTCTGTTGTGAGGTGTGTTTCTTTTGTTTCCTGGGAGGAGGGCAAGGGATGGTTTTTGATAGTGTGTTGTTTGTGGTGGTTATGAGGAATAAACGTTATGAGTGTTTTTGCTGGCTGTAGGGAAGACTGTCGTGTGGGGTCTTTGTCTTTCTTTTTTTGTTTGTTTCTTAGAGGAGGAATGTGGGTTGTTGAGGTGCGCGTTTGCTTTTCTTTATGAGGAATAAACGTTACTGCATGCGTTTGTGCCTGTAGGAGACTGTCTGTTGTGAGGCTGTGTTTTTTGTTTTGTTTGTTCTTAGGAGAGGAATGCGTGGTTTTGAGGGCGTCGTTTGTTTTCGTTATGAGGAATTGATGTTATGAGTGTTTTGCTGGCTGTTAGGGAGACTGTCTGTTGTGAGGTGTGTTTCTTTTGTTCTTAGGAGGAGGAATGGTTGGTTTTGAGTGAATTCGTGTCATTGAGGTGGGTCGTGTGTGTTCCTGATGAGGAATTAATGTTATGAGAAGTAGTTTGCTGTCTGTTAGGCAGAAAGAATGAAAAGAGAAGGAAAGAAAGAATGGTTTTAAAAAAAGTCAGATAAGACAAAGAAAAAACAACACACAAGACATCAAAGAAGATTTTTAATGTCATCCTTCATATTAAGAACAAAAAGAGAATGAAAAAAAAAATGCCTTGAAATAAATCGCTCAAAATTTATCTCCGGCCATCAAAGAGCGCCAGTCTTCAATTTGCTGCTTGATTATCGGTCTTAAAGCAAATAATAATTCAGGAAAGGCACTAATAATGTACGGTGGAGGCGTCATTAAAGCATCAATTGCAAATGACAAAGATCAAAGCGAGGAAGGAGGAAATGTGTGAAAGGGAGAGAGAGAAGGAGCAAGGAGATAGGCAAGAAAAAGGAAGGAAGTAAGAGAGAAATATGAGAGAGGGGAAAGAGAGAGAGAGGGGGGGGGAGGGGTGTGAGTAAGAGAGAGAGAAGAGAGTAGTAAGGAGGGGGATAGGGCGGAAAGGAGGGGGGTAGAGGAGGATGAAAGTAGAAAAAGAAGGAAGGAAAAGAGAGAGAGAGTGAAAATGACAAGAAGTAGGAAGAGAAATACAGAGACATCCTCCTTCCCTACTCACTCTACTCCTTACCCCACTCCATAATCTCTCCCTTCCCTCTCCTTCCTCTTTACTCCCCCCCCCACTCCCTTACCCATCCCTTCTTAATCCCTCCCTTCCCCTATGCCCCATACACCCCCTCATTCCCCTTCTATCCTCCCTCTGCCACCCCCCTCATTAACCCTTCCCCCCCCCCCCCGCCCCGATCTTTTTAATGACCAGAGAGGATATATAATCAAGAGAGAAGAAAATTAACAAGCTTCCTCAAGTAAAAATTACTTTAAATTATGTGTTAATCTGGGCGTCGGGGAGATGTATGTGAAAAAGGAAAGGTTGAGACTGATGCTGAAGAGAGAGAGAGAGACGAACCTGAGAAGAAGAGAGAGAGTGGAAGCCGAGGAAGTTTGGATGTTGGGGTGGAGGAACTGGAAGGAGGAGCCCGAGAAGATGAGAGAGAGATAGATGAGAGGAGTTGGGAGAGAAGAGGGAGGGTAGAGGTAGGAGGCGGCGAGGGCGAGGAGGGACACAGAGCACGAAAGGGTGGTGACTGCCTGAGAGAAGTAGAGGCGCGAGGAGAAGAGATGAGATGAGACGAGGTGAGACGAGGAGAGACGTGGCGGACGAGGAGAAGAGAGAGGACGCGAGGAGAGCGATGGGAAAGAGAGAGAGGGAAAAGAAGGTGG
>NW_020870129.1:396148-398648 GCF_003789085.1 Penaeus vannamei | reverse complement strand
CCTCCTTGGCTTCCCTCTGTCTCATATCCTCGATCTTTCGCTTCTCTCTTTTCTCTTTTCCTCTTTCTCGCCTCATCTCTCTCTTATCGGCATCATCTCCATTCTACATTTCTCACAATCTCCTCTCTTTCTCTTCGGACAGCTCACGCTCGTTCTCCATTTCATACGATCTTCGTCATCGACGGGTCAGGAGTCAATCGTACCTCTCTTCTCCATCGTTGTCTCTCTCTCTCACTCTCTCCTCTCATCTCTCTCTCTCTCGTCCTCTCTCCTCTTAGTTGGGATGCCCATCTACCCTGAAACTTGTACATTGATTTTGTTTTCTACATTTCTTTGGAGTCAAATCCTTTTTTAGTATATCTCTACTGTTTTACTAATTTATTTCCTTTTCTTTTTTTATTGATTTTTTCACTGAGTTTCTTATACTCTTCCACTTCCTCTAGGACTTTTATTACAAGCATAATCACCGGAAAACCTCCAACGGCCTAACAAGTTGCTTTATAGTCGCAATTTCCGCTGAATATATATATTTTCATTTTGTAAAAGACTTATAATTAAAGCATTTTCGATAAGTGTCACCTGTTATGACGTGATGCAGATAGTATGCGGAGAGCCAAATTGGTTTTTTATTAATCTGGATTATTGTCTAATTTTTTTTTATATCAATAATTTATTTCTTTCCTTTTTCTTTATATAATTTGTCGATTTTATTGATTATCATTGATTTTTCTACTCTGTTTTCGTCCGTCCTTGTCTGTTTTCGCTTACACTAAACCTGAGAATTATTTTTTATTTAAAATTTCCATGTGACTTTGGACATGAAGCCTGTTTCTCACTTGCTTGATTAATGATAGGGGCTCATTATGTCTGAAAAAAATCAATTTGTAAGTGACCGGCGGACTTGAAGGTCGTTTCATTTTGGTTGTTTAGTTATCTGTTAAAACGAAATCAGGTAGAGGAAATTTTGACAAATAGATCATTAAAGAAAGTCACGCCGCCGGTGCGCGACAACAACACCGACAAACAACACACAGGTACACAACCAAACGAGCACGATGAACGACGAACAGCAGATTTCATGCACACTTTACCACATAACACACACACACACTCGGTTCAGCTTTAAGTATTTGGATCTAGAAAAACTATTTTTAAACTTTTTTTTCGATGGTCACTGCTAAAGAGCTTTAATTAATGTAAATATTGGAATAAGATAAATTTTTTGAATTTGATTGATGCATTCAATATTGAGTGTAAATGAGAGAAGGAGAGTGTAGAAATGATTATTGAGAGTTGAAAATTGATTAGTGGTAACTAGTAAAAAGAGATTGAATATAAAGTAGTGTTATAAAGTTTATTTTTAATGAAGTGAGTATTAAATACAATCATATTTTTTTTTTTATTTTTTTATTAGTAATCTCATAGTCATATGATTTATCATTTAAAGCGCCAACCACCAACCATAATTATATTTAGTTTTATGATTAATTTATTATGCTATTTTGGCTTAAAATNTCATACATTCACGTTCCTTCTAATCCCTCCCATTCATTCTCTTCTTTCTTCCCATTCCATTCTCTTCCCCCCCTTCTTCCCTCTTTCTTCACTCTTCCTTCCTCCTTATCTCGAGTCACCAAAATCCTTGGTCGTCTATATCAGTGAGGAATAGCACAGTACACGTGATAATTGGAAAGTTGCCCCCCCCCCTCTCCATTCCTCTCCCTCCTCCCTTCCACCTCTCTCCTCTCTCCCTCGGTCTTCCCTTCCCTCTCCTCCCATCTGCCTCCCGTACCCCTTCCTCTTCTCTCCCTTCTTACACCTCCCCTTACCTCCCATCATCTTTCCCTATTCCAGCACCTTCCTACTCTTCCCCTCCTCCATCCTTTCACACCCTCTCTTCCTCTTCCAAACATCCCTCTTACCCTCTGCCTCTCCCACCGCTCTTTACCACCCCCCTTTATTACCCCCAACGCCCCTCCTACCCTTTCCCTCCTCTACCCCTCTCTCCTCACCCAACCAAACCTCCCTTCTACCCTTCCCCTCCCTCTCCTCCTTCCTTCCAACACCCCTCCTACCATTCCCTCCTCCAAACCTTCTCACCCTCACCCCAAGTCCCTTCCCCTCTCGCCCATGCCTTTCCCCTTTCCCCTCTCCCCTCCCTTCCCTTCCTATCCTTTCCCTCCCCTCCTTCTTCCCCCAACACCCTTTCCTACCCATTCTCTCCTCCACCCCTTCTCACCCTCACCCCAACTCCCTTCCCCCTTCCCCTCCTACCCTTTCCCTCCCCCACCCCTCCTTTTTCCCCCAACACCTTCCTACCCATTCCCTCCTCCACCCCTTCTCACCCTCACCCCAAGTCCCTTCCCCTCTCCCCTTGCCCTTCCTCTTCCCTCCCCATCCCCTTCCCTCCTACCTTTCCCTCTCCCCACCCCTCCTACTTCCCCCAACACCCCTTCAACTCCCTCTCATCCCCTTGCCCTTCTCTCCCCTCCCCCACCCC
>NW_020870129.1:381148-388648 GCF_003789085.1 Penaeus vannamei | reverse complement strand
GAAAGGGAGAAGCGACCGAGCCATAAACTATAACGGCAAAGGGATGGAGGTCTGTGGTGGGCGCGAGGGTGGGCGTGGGGAGCAGGGAGGCAGGGCTGGAGGAGGCGGGGACCACGCCCACCCCGAGACACCGCCCCCCCGCCTTCCGGAGTCATGCAATAAATTGAGGGCGTGAAGAAGATGTTGCACAAGTGAAGTGTTGATGGCAGATGGTTAGGCCGGCACGGAGGGGGAAGCGAGAGGGGGAGGAGGAGGAGGAAAAGGGGTGGGGAAGGAGGGAAGGAGAAGGGGAGGTGAGGAGGCAAGAATGAGGCGGAGGGAAAGAGGGTGTGTACTGACAATGGATCAGAGGAAAAGGGAGGGAGGGGAAGGGAAAGAAGCGGAGGGAAGGAAGGAAGGAGGGGGATGTACAGACAGTAGGTGAAAGGAAGAGAGAGGGAGGAAGAGGGAGATATGTATTTACAATGAGTTAAGAGGGAGGAAAAGTAGTGGAGGGAAGAAGGGAGGGTGTACTAAACATAAGGGAGAGGAGAGAGAGGGAGGGAGAGGAAGGAAATGGGAAAGAACAGAGTGGGTAACAGGAATATAAAAGGGGGGGAAGGAAAAGATATGGAGAGATGGAGGGGGAGAAGGAAGGAGTGTGATAAAAATAAGTGGGAGGAATAGAGAAGGAGAGGGAGGGAAAGATATGGGGGACAATAGACAGGGAAGAGGGGAAGAATGTGATGGAGGGAAAGAGATGAAGAAAAGGAGGGAGTGGCCTGGCAGTAAATGAGAGGAAGAGAGAAAGAAGGGGGTAAGAAGTGGAGGTAAGGATGGGGGTGTACTACCAGCAGGCGAGAGAAAGAGAGAGGGAAGGAGAAGGAAAAGAAAAAAAAATGCCGAAAGATGAAAGGGAAGGAGGATAGCTAGCAGGAAGGAGGGAAGGAGGGAAGCGGTATGGCGGCAATAGCAGGAGGGAGGGGGTAAGGGAGGGGTCTAAAGGCCATGCGTTACTGAAGGGGAGAGAGGGGAAAGGGTGAGAGGGGAAAGGGTGTAGCAATGTGGGTATGTTATTAAACGTGCGTGTTCAGCGTAGCAAAGCAGAATCTTCCCTTGATGAACGAAGGCCAAAGCTTAGTGAAGCTTCACTTCTCGGTCTAGCGCTTTGGGGGAAGGGGGGAGAGGGGGGTGCTGAGAGGGAGGAGGGAGGGGAAGGTGGGAGAGGTGCTGAGAGAGGGGAAATAGGAGGGGTGCTGAAAGAGTGAGTGAGAGCAGGAGGGGTGCTGAGAAGGGGGAGGGAAGGAAGAGTGAGGAGGGAATGGGTGTGTTGGGGGGGAAGGGGAGGGGAGGAGAAAGAGGGAGGGAAGGTGGGAGAGGTGCTGAGGGAGGGGAAAATAGGAGGGAGTGCCGAAAGGGTGAGTTAGAGCAGGAGGGGTGTTGAGAAGGGAGAGTGAGGAGGGAATGGGTGTGTTGGGGGGAAGGGGGTGCTGAGAAGGAGGAGGGAGGGGAAAGTGGGAGAGGTGCTGAGGGAGGGGAAAATAGGAGGGTGTGTTGAAAGAGTGAGTGAGAGCAGGAGGGGTGCTGAGAAGGGAGAGGGAGGGAGGAGAGTGAGGAGGGAATTGGTGTGTTGGGGGGAAGGGGAAGGGGGGGGAGAAAGAGGGGGGGAAAGTGGAAGAGTGCTGAGAGAGGGGAAAGAAGGGGTGCCGACAGGGTGAGTTAGAGCATGAGGGGTGCTGAGAAGGGGGAGGGAGTGAGGAGGGAATGGTGTATGTGGGGGTTGGGTTGAGAAAGAGGGGGAGGGAAAGTGGGAGAGGTGCTAAAGAGGGAGAATAGGAGGGGGCGAGGAGAGGGGTCCTGAAAGGGTGAGTGAGAGCAAGAGGGGTGCTGAGTAGGGGAAGGAGGGAGTGGAGAGGGATATGGTGTGTGTATGTTGGGGGGGGGGGGGGGAGAAAAAGGGGGAGGGAAAATAGGAGGGTGCTGAAAGAGTAAGTGAGAGTAAGAAGGGTGCTGAGAAAGGGGAAGGAGGGAGTAGGGAAGGGGAAGAGGGAAGGAGATTGAGAGGGCGAATAGGCTTATTTCAATTTTTTTTTTTTTTTACTCATTTTTTATTTCGTTTGGGGAATCATAAGGTGATATTTCAGTCACCGTTCACCGTCTTTATCGCATTTTTTAAACTTGAAATACAGGGGACGATAGGAAAGTTCTGTTACAGTTCTGGAATTTCTTCGAAGCCTTTTGAGATATTTTAAAGGGAAGAATATTTAAGGTAAAATGTCCACTTTTTAAGGGAGAAGTTGCGACACAAGTCTAACTTAGACTATATTTAAAGTTGCTAAGATATCATTGAGTTTTTTTATCTTTTTTTTTTTCGTTGGAAAAAATACATGTTTATTATTTCGGTTTCTTTCTTTTATTTATTTTGATCATCCTTACCTCTTTTTCTTTTCTCTGTTTTGCTAACCCTTCATTAGATATTTTTTCTTTGCTTATCCTTTAATTTTTATTTCCTCAACTCTCCTTCACCTCTTTTTCCAATTCTCTCTTTTTTTCGTTACTGTTTCACATTCCGTGTTTCTTCCTTCCTTCTCACCCGCTTTATCACCGTTCTTCATCGTACCTTCCCCCATTTATCCATTTCCCCTTTGTTCCCCTCCTTATTTACCCATATTTTCCCATTTTTATTGTCTGCTTCTACCTTCTCATCATTTCCTTCTCTCCCCCTCCTAATTACGCCTTTCGTGAAACCGAATGTGAATTAAAAGAAAATTTGATAGTTTTCGAGATTAATTAGTACTTAAGAATGTTGAATTGCTTTTCTAATTCGTATTCTTTTCCTTCTATTTCTTTATATCGTTTATATTTCTTGTCATCAGCATCATTATTAGGATTGTTATCATCACTGTTATTTTATTGTTATTATTATTATTATTATCGTCATTTATATTATCATTTTTATTTTTATCAATATTATCATTATTATTATACTTATTATCATTGTCATTATCATTATTATCATTATTATTATTATTATTATTATATTAATAGTATATATAATATCATTATTGTTGTTATTGTTATTTTTTTAAATATTGTTATTATTATTTACTATTATTATTGTTATTATTATTATTAATATCATTATTATTATTATCATTATTTTATTATTATTTTCATTATTATTATTATTATCATTATCATTATTACTATTATTATCAACATCCTCTCTGGTAGTAGTAGTAGTAATGTTATTATCATCATTGTTGTTATTATTATCATTATTAGTATTATCAATTTTGACATGATTATTATTATTACCATTGTCTTTATCATCATTATCATTATTATTATAATTATTGCTGTCGTTCTTGATCATTATTATTGCCATGCTCATTGATATTACTGTTATCATTATTTATGAAAAAATGTTCATAAAGAAGCTCAAAAATGATTAAAGAACTGCAGCTTTAAAAAAAAAAAAAAAAAAAAAAAAAAAAAAAAAAAAAAAAAAACTTGATACTTTTCAGACTATTTAATTCTTTTTTTAAGGAGTATTCAAAAGCATAAAGAGAGTAGTGTCCAAGCGTTAACTGGGATGACTTCGGAGGACTTTTACTCGAGAGAAAAGTTAAAACAGCAGTGGAGTTCAAAGACGTGTTCAAAGCCAAAGATGAAGTCAAAGTCAAAAAATTTCGACGCTGAAAGATTTGGATATTTTGAAGGTTCTTTTTTCTTTTTTTCCCTTCTCTCTCTCTCTCTCTTCCGTCTCCTCTCGTGTTTTTCTTCCTTTCTTTTCTTCTCTTTTTTGTGTTTTGTTCTTGTCCTTTCTCTACTTATTTATATATTTGGATAGATAGTTAAAAAGAGAATCGATGTTACATATTGCTCTTCTTATTGCATTTTTATTTGTTATTTTAATTACACGATTTTGAAAATGTATATTTCATTTAAGTTTGCGACAGATAGGACTGAATGTGATGTTGTGTATCTATTTAATTGACAATTGCTCTCTTTCTCGTTCCTCTTCTCTCTCCCTCTCCTCTCTCTCTTCTCACCTCTCGTTCTCTCCTTCTATTCCTCTCTCCCCCTCTCTTCTTCTTTTCTCCTCTCTCTTTCTCTCTCTCCCCTTGCATTTCAAGTTTTTTATGCATTCACGCTGTGTATTATTTCGCGAAGATCCGCCCTTCTTGTAAGAACACGTAAGAAGATTTTTAAGGATGATCTCCGGGGGAACAAAATGATTTTCTCAGCGTGTACGTGTGTTTGTGTATGAGAAGGGAAGAGGGGAGGGGCGTCGCTTAGTGAGCGTTGTGTATGTGTGCGTGCGTGGTTTGTGTGTGCTTGTTTGGTTGTGTGTGTGTGTGTGCGTATTTGGTTGTGTGTGTGTGTGTGTGTGTGTGTGTGTGTGTGTGTGTGTGTGTGTGTGTATGTGTGGTATTTGGTGTTGTGTGTGTGTGTGTCGGTGTGCGCGCGTGTGTATGCGTGCGTGTGCAGCATAAACAGAAGCACACATTTATAAACAGAGCAACGCACACGCTCTCCCGCCCTTTTGTTTTCCCGTCTCCGAAAAGCGACAGCTGCAACCAAATCTTTGGAACATGATTTTATCCAGATATATATTTTAAGATGACATTTAGCAGTCTAGAATATTTTATCACTTCCCTGAGAGGCTTCAAACTTTTAGCTAGAACCCCCAAAGCGAGAGAGAGAGAGAGGGAGAGCTCGCGTTTTCTCTCTAACATAGTGGGGCCCGCAAATTGAATTTGGATTGAATATTCAAATTCTTTACAAAACTTAAAGATAATCTCTTTTTCTCTTTCCTGTAGAGTGATTCGCCCTTTTTATTTTTTTTCCATCTCTTCGTTTGCTTTTCCGTATTTTTTAGCACGGTTTTCTCCTCTCTCTCTCTCTCTCTCTCTCTCTCTCTCTCTCTCTCTCTCTCTCTCTCTCTCTCTCTCTCTCTCTCTCTCTTCTCTCTCTCTCTCTCTCTCTTCTCTCTCTCTCTCTCTCTCCTCCTCCCTTTCCCTTCCCTTCCCTTCCTTCCTCCTTCCCTTCCTCCCTTCCCTTCTCCTTCCCTTCCTCCCTTTCCCCCTCTTCCCTCTCCCCTCCCCCCCTTCCTCCCTTCTCCCCTTCTCCCATTCCCCTCCCTTCCCCCTTCCCCTCCCTTCCCTTCCCTCCTTCTTCCCCCTTCTCCCTCCTTCCCCCCCCCCCCCTGAGTTGATTCTGGAGTTGGTATAGCTTGATGTTCTCGTCTTTATTTACGATTTTCATCTCCATTTCCCCCCCCCCGGCGAAATGATTTAAAGTTTCCACACGCCTTGCCATCCTCGTATGTTTAATCTGTTTGAAATTTTATGTTTAAAAGACACAGCGTGAGAGATTACCCATTGCGAGGTTTTACTGCGAAGGAGCGTGTCCGAAATGCATTATCGCTTCGGGAAAATAATCAGATTTGTGTTCGAACTATCAGCCTCTTCCACGGAACTGTTGTTTGTTTTTTTGCTATTGTTATCAGGGTATTAGTTGTTATTGTTATTAGTGTTATTATTATTATCATTATTGTTAATAGTATCATCAGCGTCATTATCATCTTTATTATCATTGTCATTTTTGATATTATTATTATCATTATAATCATTATTATTATTATACGTTATTAGTTACCACAAGGAGGGTATTACAACTTTTGAAAGAGGATATCTGCTAATTAGAATTACAAACAATCATTAAAAGAAAAGATAAATAAGAAATAGAGAAAAAAACTACATCGTCAGATGCAATTTAGTTGTTTGCCAAGAATCAAAGGGAATAGATAAATGCCTGATTTAAAGTTTATGAAACTGTAAGCTATATTAAGTATGCCATTAAGAAAATAATAATAAAATAAGAAAGGAGTTCTCCCATCATCTCATTTTGACTGAATAATTTAGAATAACTGTTGAATAAATCTTGTTTCGAATTAAGATGATATTGAAGACACCGGCATCCAGGTCTTTGTAACCAACTTTGTCAAATTCCGAAATTATTTGAGGGAGGATAGATAGTATAGATAGATAGATATGTATTGTAAGAGGCAAGTAGGTAGGTTGGTAGATAGGTAGATGTATAGGTTGATATTGTTGTCTCTCTGTCTCTGTCTCTGTCTCTCTCTCTCTCTCTCTCTCTCTCCTCTCTCTCTCTCTCTCTCTCTCTCTCTCTCTCTCTCTCTCTCTCTCTCTCTCTCTCTCTCTCTCTCTCTCTCTCTCTGTGTAGCGCAGTGGTGAACGTGCTGGTCGTGCAATCTTGCTGGCCTGCGTTGGATCCTGCGCGCTGCCAGTGAATGGTAACCCCGGCCATTCCTTGCTTTAGAAGGCAAAATGAAACAGACAGTATGTCACAGCAAAGGATATCCATTGTAACAAATGGAAGCGAAACTAAATCTTTAAATCTTTAATCTCGTCTCTCCTCTCTCTCTCTCTCTCTCTCTCTCTCTCTCCCTCTCTCTCTCCCTCCCTCCTCTCTCTCCTCTCTCTCTCTCTCTCTCTCTCTCTCTCTCTCTCTCTCTCTCTCTCTCTCTCTCTCTCTCTCTCTCTCTCTCTCTCTCTCTCTCTCTCTCTCCCTCTCTCCCTCTCTCCCTCTCCCCTCCTCCCTCCCTCTCTCTTCTCTCTCTCTCTCTCTCTCTCTCTCTCTCTCTCTCTCTCTCTCTCTCTCTCTCTCTCTCTCCTCTCTCTCTCTCTCTCCTCTCTCTCTCTCTCTCTCTCTCTCTCTCTCTCTCTCTCTCTCTCTCCACATTGACATCTCTCCCACGAACTCATTCCTTCCCTCTCTCTCTTTTTACCTCTCTTTCTTGGCCTCTCTCTCCCTTTCTTTCTCTCCCTCTCTCTCCCTCCGTGCAATCTCCCTCACAAATTGGCAAGGGGAGGGGCAAGTCCGCAATAAAGCGTGGGGAAAGGAAGGAGGGGAAGAGAGGGGAGGAAAGGGGGAGAAATGAGGCATAGTGAGGAGAGAGAGGTGGAGTGATAAAGCAAAAGTGGAAAGGGGAAGGGGAGAGAAAATGGGGAGAAAAAATGGAAAAAGGACGTGAGAAAAAAAGGAAGAGTGAAGAAAAAAGAAAGAAGAGAGGAAACGATAAGAAGGTCAAGGTGAAGAGAGCTGTAACAAAGGACGAAAGAAGGACGAAATGGAGGAAAGCAATTTATATGATGAAAGACGGAAGAGGAAATGGTTGAAGAAGTAAAGAGGGAATGAAGAATAAGAGGAGTGGAAGAAATAAGTGTGGAGAGAAGGGAGAGATAGAAAGAGCGGAAGTAAGGAAAGGAAAGATAAAGAAAGGGAAGAAGAGAAGGAGAAATAAGAAAGAAGATATAAAGAAAGAATCGAAATACAGTCGAAATGGACGGAGTGAGAGAATGGAGGGAGAAAGGAAGAAATGAGTAAGAGCGGAAGAAATTAGAAGAGCACGTTATGGGAAGTGAGAGAGATGGATGAGAAAGGGAATGTATGAAAACAAGAGAAAGGAAGGAAGAAATACATTTTGAATGA
>NW_020870129.1:366148-368648 GCF_003789085.1 Penaeus vannamei | reverse complement strand
GAGGGAGAAGGAGAGAGGGAGAGGGAGAGGGAGAGGGAGAGGGAGAGGGAGAGAGAGAGAGAGAGAGAGAGAGAGAGAGAGAGAGAGAGAGAGAGAGAGAGGAGAGAGAGAGAGAGAGAGAGAGAGAGAACGTATATGTGGATTTGCCAAAAGAACATTTATAAACAAAATTCTGTTATATTTTTTTCTGGAAATTTTACCCAGCTGAGTATATTTTCATTCATATAATTATAATAATATATATGATATATATATATATATATTATATTATATATATTATATATATATATATATATATATATATAATATATAGTATAATATTTATATAGTATATATATATATATATTATATATATCTCTCTCTCTCTCTCTCTCTCTCTCTCTCTCTCTCTCTCTCTCTCTCTCTCTCTTCTCTCTCTCTCTCTCTCTCTCTCTCTCTCTCTCTCTCCTCTCTCGCTTACTTTCGCTTCCCATTTTATTATCATCCCTTTCTTCCTTCATTTCTCCTTTCCTTTTTCCTTTCCTCCCTGCCCATATTTTCTTTTTCCTTCCACCGATGTACACCAGACTACCCTTCCAAATTCCGTCTCCTTCTTGCTTCACCACTTCGCCTCGCTACTAAGTTTCACCACTTCGCTTCACCACTTCGCTTCACCACTTCGCTTCACTCACTCGCTTCAATTTCACCACTTCGCTTCACCACTTCGCTTCACCACTTCGCTTCACCACCTCGCATTTTCACCACTCGCTTCACGCACCTCGCTTCACCAACCTCGCTTCACTCCTGGACTTCAATATTTCAATTCTGTTTCGGTGGCCAGTTTTTTTTCGTTACGTAATGCAGCTTCAGTGAATTTCAGCCAGTGTGGAAATGTACGCTGTAGCCGATACTGCCCAACACTGCCCAGGACACGCTCTGCTCACCCGGAAAAAATGCGAAACTCATATATTATTTTTTGAAAACTTTTTATTTGTGGGGGATTTTTTTTTTTTTTTGGAGGGGTGAGGGGGAGGGGGGGGATTGTTGTGTTTGATGTGTTACTTTTTGGTTGTTTCTTTTTATTAATGGTGTTGTTTTTTGTTACATGTAATTGTTTTTTTAACTGTGGTTTGTTTATTGTTGTTGTTGTTGATGTTGTTGTTGTCATTATTGATATGATTATTTGTGTGAATCGGCGCGTTATAATTGTCCTTGTTTTTCATGTTGTTTTGGAGGTGTTGTTGATGTTCTTGTTTATGAGGCTGTAGTCATTTACTAATAAAATATTGCTTATAGGTAAATGGAGATACAGTGTGTCACATATGCGTTTATAAAAGAGGAGAGAATGGTGATGATAATGATAACGATAATGATGATACTTATGATTATGAAAAAGATGAATTATAATGATTTAATAATGATGATGATGGTACTAACAACAACAAAAACAATAGTTATAGCAATAACAACGAAAGCAGCAGCAAGAACAACAACGACGCATGAAAAATGACTTTAATAACCAACAATGGTAAAGAAATAGAGCAGTAATGACAACGAAAACAAACATTTTCAGAGCGGGAGCCAAACACGAGCCAAGCGTCAACGACGAACTACGGGAAAATCTGATGAATATTTCGCAGCTTATAGAAGACGGTGCAGGGACAATGATTGATGAGGGAGCGGAAGGGGAAAGGAGAAGAGAAAGAGGGAGAAGGAAGGGAGAAGGAGATGTTATGGGTAGGAATGAGGGGAGTGAGAGAAGAGAAAGAGGGAGAAGGAAGGGAGAAGGAGATGTTATGGGTAGGAATGAGGGGGAGTGAGAGAAGAGAAAGGGAAGAAGGAGGGGAGAAGGAGATAAGGAATGAAGGGGAAAGGAGAAGAGAAAGAGGGAGAAGGAGATGTTATGGGTAGGAATGAGGGGAAGTGAGAGAAGAGAAAGAGGGAGAGAAGGAAGGGAGAAGGAGATATTATGGATAGGAATGAGGGGAGGAGAGAGAAGAGGAAAAGGAGAAGAGAATAGGGAGGAGGGGGAGAAGGAAAGTGAGAGAAGAGAAAGAGGGAAGGAAATAGGAGAGGATAGGAAAGAGGGAGAGAAGGAGAAGGAAAGAGGGAAGGGAGGAGGGAGAAGGAAGAGGAGAGATGTAGGAATGAGGGGGAGGAAAGGGAAGAGAAAGAAGGAAGAGAGAAGGAGAATTATGGTAGGAATGAGGGGGAGTGAGAGAAGAGAAGGAAGAGAGAAGATTATATGGATAGGGAGGAGGGGGAGAAGGAAAGTGAGAGAAGAGAAAGAAGGGAGAAGTAGAGAAAGAGATTATATGGATAGGAAAGAGGGAGAGAAGGGGAAGTAAGAGAAGAGAGAGAGGGAGAAGGAAGAGTGAAAGAGATGATAAGGATAGTAAAGAGGGGGAGTAGGAAAGGTGAAGAGAAAGAGGGGTGAGGAAAAGAGAAGGAGATTATATGGATAGGAATGAGGGGGAATGGGAAGTGAGAGGAGAAGAGAAAGAGGAAGAAGAGAGAAGGA
>NW_020870129.1:361148-363648 GCF_003789085.1 Penaeus vannamei | reverse complement strand
AGGGGAGGGCAGTGTCAGAGGAGTAAGAAGGGGAGAGGGAAGACAGTGGCAGGGGAGCGCCAGGAGGAAGGAGGAGGGTCAGGAGGGGAGGAAGAGGGGAAGGACAGTTCCAGGGGGAGTGAGAGGAGGGGGAGCATGCCAGAGAATGCCAGAGAGTGCCAGGGTCGTCTGTGTTGGCACCAGTCCACGACGAGGCGCCCGACATCCACTGGATTGGCACTATTTTCCATCCCAGTGCCTCCTAACAGCTTAGTTGGGGGTCGCCAAAGGACTACGGATTACTAGAGACTCAACGCGCCCCCTCCCCCTGTTTTTTTCTCTCTCTTGTTTTTTTCTTTCGTTTTCATTTTTATATTTCCCCCCCTTTCTTGATAGGTTTCGTTCCTGCATTTCTATTATTATTTTTTATTATGTTTTCCCATTATTTATATATTTATATTTTATGTCTATATTCTTCCCTTCCTCCCTTCCTCTCTTCCTCCCTTCCTCCTTCCCACACCATCCATTCGACCGCTCGTCAAATCCTTCCGTTCTTCACTTTCCTTCTTCCTCCTTTCTTTCCCTCTCCTACTCCCTATCTTCCTTCCTTTCCCGCTTCCTTTCTTACTCCCCTTCTTCCTCTTTCCTTCTCTCCTTTCTTCCATAAATTACTTTTACTTTTCCCTTCTTCCATGCGTCTCTTTCATCTTTCCTTTTCTTCTTGCTTACTCCTCCTTCATTCTCTAGCCTTATCTTTTCTTCTCTCTTCCTCATTTCTTCCTTCCCCTTCCTTCTTCTTCATTTTATTTATTTCTCTCTCCCTCCCTTTGCTTTCCCCTCCTTGACTCTTTCCCTCCTTCCTTCTCTCCTCCTTCTCCCTTCCTCCCTCCCTTCCTTCCTCTTTCCCCTTCCCTTCGCCCTTCAGTCTCATTATCATTATGATTGTCAGTACCATTTTATCATAAGCATCATTATCATTAGTTGCAATGGATGTAGTGTTGAAATCATTGTTATCTTTGTTATTGCTGTTGTTATTGCAGTCATCCACTTTATCATCGTCACCAACACAAACACATTTCACCACCACCATCGCCACCATTCATACATCTTTCAACACCATCTTCATCACCACCACCAACATAAACACCATCATCACCACCAACAACACAAACACCATCTTCATCACCACCAGCAACACAAGCACCATCTTCACCACCAACAACACAAACACCATCTTCATCACCACCACCAACATAAACACCACCATCACCACCAACAACACAAACACCATCTTCATCACCACCACCAACCACCATCATCACCACCAACAACACAAACACCATCTTCATCACCACCAGCAACACAAGCACCATCTTCACCACCACCATCGCCACCACCTCCATTACCATCTTCACCACCAACAACACAAACACTATCACCGTTACCATCTTCATCACCTTCACCACCATCAACATCACTCATTATAATTCCAATCACCTTTACCATTACCTTTGCGATAAATCTAATTCGATTTATTCCGTGTTAAGGCAATCGTTTTTTTTTTTTTTTTTTTTTTTTTTTTTTTTTTTTTTTTTTTTTTTTTTTTGATGTTTAATTTAAGTTCCTGATTGATTTATTCCGTGTAGCGCGCCATTACGGTTGGCATTTGATTACTTCCTGTCCTATGCTGAGGGACTTGGCATATGAGCTTTTCTTTCTCTTTTGCATTAGGTTGTTTTTCTCTCTTTCTTTCTTCTTTCTCTTCGTTGGTATTTTGTTTTGTTTTTTTTAAATTATTCCAGTCTATTCCCACGCCTACTCTTTCTGTCTATCTATATCTATGTCTGTCTATCTGTCTATCTATATCTATGTCTGTCTATCTGTCTATCTATATATATATCTATCTCTATCTCTATCTATCTATATCTCTATCTTTATCTGTGTCTCTATCTCTACATCTATCTTTGAAATAAACCCGCTTAGATATAAAAGTTTTACATTCGTAGTCACCACCACGGCCGTTGTCACCCATTGACCAAGCTAAGATTTTATCATTCTCTCCTCGCCTTCCATTTCATTTCGCATTTATCAAGGATTATCAAGGATCGCCAAGGATTATCGGTTCCCAACTTCCCCTCCGCGGTATCCGGTGTCCATTTTGAACGTTCTTGCGCCCCGTGCCCCGTGCCCCGGCCCCGCGGACATCGCCTCGCCGTGTTCGGTCGTTAGGGACACCGCGTCCGAAGTCCGTCTGGTCGGAGCCAATTAGTAGGTATGCAAGACGAGTCACTGCCGGGCTTTGGGATGGTTCGGGGGGAGGGGGTGGAGGATGGGGAGGGGTGGTGGGAGAGGATGGGAAGGGTGGTGGGGGTGGAGGTGGGGAGGGAGAGGGGAGTAGGAGCGTGGAGGGAGCGAGAGGGTGGAGGGTGGTGGGGGTGGAGGGAGAGGGGAGTAAGAACGTGGAGCGAGAGTGGAGAGCGGTGGTGAGAGGTGGTGGGGGGTGGAGGGAGAGGGGAGTAGG
>NW_020870129.1:346148-356148 GCF_003789085.1 Penaeus vannamei | reverse complement strand
ATCTTCTTATCTTTCTTTATCTCGCCAAGTGGATGCTGCAAAATGCACTTTCAGTTGTTTTATCGAGCATCATCTTCAAGTTTATCCCGCAAGCACTTTAAGTGATGCTGGCGTCTTTGCCATAAGGATGGGAGAAATAAGAAGGGAAGAGACAACCATTATAAAAGATCGAACAAGGATTGATAATGGGATGTGGCGAAAATAGAGAGAAGAAAGGAGGGAGATGAAAGATGATGATGATGATAATGAGGAAATAGACGAAGCGAAATAAGAGAAGATTAAATAAAAAAAAGTGCGAAGGAAAGTCGAGAAGAAAGCTGAAGAAGAGAAAAAGAAAATCTCGGCTAAATAAGCTTTCTTTACAAGACTCTCTCCTTTCTTGGAATAACTCTTGTAATTTATATAAGTTGAAGTCAGCCTCGCTTCGATAAAATGAGAATTAACTAAGGTCTCTGTCCTTCTTGCCTCTTTTATTTCTTTCTTTCTTTTTTTTTTTTTTTCCTTTCTCTTTCTCCTTATCTATTTTCTTTTTTTCAATTCTCGCTTTTCAATATTTTTTTACGTCTCGGTTTTCTCTGTCTCTCTTTTTACTTTATTTACTTTTCTCTTTCTTTCTTGACTTTCTCATTTCTCCTTCCTCTTTATCGCATTCTAATCTTCTCTTTCTTTTCCAGTTCACTCATTTCTCTTTGTTTTATCTAACTTGTTTTTCTATTTTCCCATTTCCCTCTCTTCTCTTCGTTTTTCTTTCTCGTTCGCTTTTTTTTTCTTTCTTTGTCTCGTCTTCCCTTTTTCTATTGATTCTATTTTTTTCTCTTTTCTTGATAGAAAGAGGAAAGGGGATACAGAGAAGAAATGTTAGATAGGGAGATAGGAAAGTAGGAAAGGATGAGGAAGCAGGAAAGGGAGAAGAAGTAGATAAAACAATAGTAAAGGATAGAGGAAGAAGAGAGAAAGTAAAGAAGAAAAGTGGGAGATAGAAAAAGACAGAAGAAAAAAACATTTAAGATAAAGATTCTGGACTCAAGGGAAGGATAAAAAAACAGCTCGAAAAAATGGTTAACGAAGAGATTGACCACAGAGAATCGGAAAGAATAGGCATGGAAAAAATAATGAACCACGCAACAACAGCATTGCATCCAAGGAGAACCATTTTTTAGAAATCTTTACAGATCGTCAATTCAGTTGTGTTTGTTCAAATCCTTATTTTGCCCAATTTGTAGGTTTTTTTTATTTTGGTCTCTGTCTATCTTCCCGTTCTGCCTGCCTTTTTCTTTAATTTTTTTTCCCTTCATCTCGTTTCTGTCCTTTGTTTTTTTTTTCAGTTTCTCTCTCTCTCTCTCTCTCTCTCTCTCTCCTCTCTCTCTCTCTCTCTCTCTCTCTCTCTC
Source organism: Penaeus vannamei (assembly GCF_003789085.1). NCBI lineage: Eukaryota > Metazoa > Arthropoda > Malacostraca > Decapoda > Penaeidae > Penaeus > Penaeus vannamei. Next base: position 354,760 of record NW_020870129.1, on the reverse strand, counting down.
TCTCTCTCTCTCTCTCTCTCTCTCCTCTCTCTCTCTCTCTTCTCTTTTTCTTTCTCTCTTTCTCTCTCTATCTCTATTTATCTATCTATCGTCTTTTCTTTTCTCTTCTTTCTCCCATTTTACCATATTTTCAATTTCATTCCTTCTTTTTTTAACCTTATTTCCGTTTCTTTTCTATATCACTACTTCCCCCTCTTGATTCCCATTTCCCCCTTCATCCACAGCAGCGAGTGTTGGGGTTTGATAACAAAGTTGACCTTTTCCCAACACCATGGCGCGGGCTTCAGGGTTAGGGGGGAGGGAGGGGAGGATAGGAGGGAAGGGGAGGGAGGGGGGGAGGATAGGAGGGAAGGGGAGGGAGGGGGAGGATAGGAGGGAAGGGGAGAGGGTGGGAAGGAGAGAGAGGGAAAGGGGAGGGAGGGGATGGGAGGGAGGGGAGGATAGGAGGGAAGGGGAGGGGATGGGAAGGAGAGAAGAGGGAGGGGGTGGGAAGGAGTAAAGGGGAAAGGTTGAGAAGGAGGAAAGGGGAGAGGTTGAGAAGGAGGAAAGAGGGTGGGGGTGGGAGGGACTGAGGGAGAGAGTGGAGGGAAGGAAGGGGGGTGAAAGGGAGGAGTGATTATTTATGGGGAGAGAGGGGAAGAGAGGGGGAGTTGGAAGAAAAAGGAAAAGGGAGGGGGAAGCATGGAGAGTGGGGAGAGGGGAGATGTAGCAAGTGGGGGAGAAATGGAAGGGAAGGATTGAGGAGGGGCTGTGGTGGATAGGAGAGGGGAGAGTAAAAAAATTGGCTGAGGAAGAGAGAAGAAGAAGAGAAGAACAAGAAAAAGAAAGACGAAACGAAAATGGGAGAGGTGAAAGAGGAAGAATAGAAAGAGAGAGAGAAAGAGACATTCTGATATATGGAAAAAAGAGGGAAGACAAGAAAAAGGGAAAAAAAAAAAGAGGAAGGACGAGAGAAGAGAGGAGAGGGGAACGACAAGGGGCGGGGGGGGGGGGGGGGGCGTCAGCCGGTCCAAGTGCAGTCACGCTTGGATGGAACCTTTCGTAATGGTGTCATGTCATGTTTTTTTTTTTTTTTTTTTTTTTTTTTTTTTATCCCGAGAGAGACCTTTAGTTTTTGTTTATTAATTCATGTTTTGATACAGATAGATTGACAGATAGTGAGAGATATGGACAGAGATATAGGTAGATATACCTATAGATACATAATGGCCATATATGTGTGTTATATATATATATATATATATATATATATATATATATATATATATATATATATATATGTATAATATATATTATATGTGTGTGTGTGTGTGTGTGTGTGTGTGTGTGTGTGTGTGTGTGTGTGTGTGTGTGTGTGTGTGTATGTGTGTATACGCACATATTATATATAACTCTGTCTTCTTTCCTTCCCTCCCTCCAACCTCCATGTCTTCCCCTCTCTTCCCTCCTTCCTTCCCCTTCCCTCTTTCCCTCCCTTTCCTCTCCATCTTCCCCCTCCTCTCGCTACCTCCCTTCCCTCCGCAAGTTTATTTGATTGCACATGTATCCTGAACATCAGTTGTTCAAAGTTCGCAGACAAGCATTTCTCTTCGCTGCAATCAGAATTGATTTTTTCTTTCTATCTTTCTTTTTCTTTTTTTTTCTCTATCGCCTTTTTTTTTTGGTGGTTTTCTTTTCTTTTTTGTCAACTTTCCCAACCGGAGTTCATGCAGATGTTGTTTGAATTGGTGCTGCCACTTTTAATATAAAGCGACCCCTGCCTGCCCGCTTTCTGGCGCTGCCTCCATCAGGGCCATTCTTTCTAAAAAGAGCCACCACATGAAACTGAATGAAGGAATCATATATATATATTATATATATATATATATATAATATATATATATATATATATATATATATATATATATATATATATATATATATATATATATATATATATATATATATATATATATATATATATATATATATATATATATATATATATATATATATATATATATATATATATATATATATATATGTATATATATATATATATATATATATATATATATATATATATATATATATATGTATATATATATATATATATATATATATATATATATATATATATATATATATATATATATATATATATATATATATATATACACTTTTCCATACCTGTCATCTGCCTGTCCACTACGCCGGAGAAAATTACACCCACGACTTTTACAATTATGTGCGACTACGTCCCATTTCCTCTTCCATCCCCCTTCCCCCATCCTCCCCCCATCCCCACCCTATCCCTCTCTCATCACATTTCCCATCACCAACCCTACCCACACCCCGACACCCTCGCCATCCCTACCCACTCCCCCTCCCCCTCCCCACCTTAAATCATAATTCCCTATCCCTGTTCCTCCCTACCCGGTCCTTACCCCCCAACCCCTATATGCCTTAGCCTTCCCCAACCCGTATCTCCCCCATGTCTCCCCTTTCCACCCTTCCCTTTACCCCCCCCCCATTTCCACCCCAACCCTATATGCCTTAGCCTTCCCCAACCTGTAACCCTCCCCCTGTCTCCCCTTTTCCACCCAACCCCTTCCCTTTACCCCCCCCCATTTCCACCCCAACCCTATATGCCTTAACCTTCCCCTTCCCTTAACCCCCCCCATTTCCACCCCAACCCTATATGCCTTAGCCTTCCCCTTCCTTTACCCCCCCCATTTCCACCCCAACCCTATATGCCTAGCCTTCCCCCCTTTACCCCCCCCATTTCCACCCCAACCCTATATGCCTTAGCCTTTTCCTTTACCCCCCCCATATCCACCCCAACCCTATATGCCTAAGCCTCTCCCCTTCCCTTTACCCCCCCCTCATTTCCACCCCAACCCTATATGCCTTAGCCTCTCCCCTTCCTTTACCCCCCCCCCATTTCCACCCCAACCATATATTCCTCATCCTCTCCCCCTTCCCTTTACCCCCCCCATTTCCACACCAACCCTATATGCCTTAGCCTTCCCCCATCCCTATACCCCCCCCCCCATTTCCCCAACCCTATATGCCTTAGCCTTCCCCAACCCGTATCCATCCCCAGCCCCTTCCTTTTACCCCCCCCCATTTCCACCCCAACCCCTTCCCTTTACCCCCATTTCCACCCCAACCCTATATGCCTAAGCCTCTCCCTTCCCTTTACCCCCCCACCCCCCCCCCCCGCGCGCTAAGAGTGAGAGGGACATCATTAATAGCAAGAAAGCCGAGTTAATTACTCAGCTGAAGACGTCACCCTCTCTTTAGGTCGTCAGCGTTGCCAATGCGGCGGCTTTTACTCTTGAAATGGGGTCCGGCTGGCGCGAGTTTTTGATTTTGTTTTCTGTCTTTTCCTGTGGGGGGGGGGGGGGGGTAAGTGGAAAGAAAAAAAGGCGAGGAAGAAGAAGAAGGGAGAGAGTGTGAGGGAGAGGGGGGAGAGAGATGGAGGCAGACAGACAAGGCAGACTCGGAGAAAGGCTGGAAAGGAGAGATTATCAACAAATGTAAATAGAAAATGATATCTATATAAAAAAAAAGAAAGAAAAAAAAAGAGAAAAAGAAAGAAAAAAAGTATATATATATATATATATATATATATATATATATGGCATAATACGAATATATGCAACTCATACCGCGCATTTATTTCATATCCTAATTGATTAAATCAAATGTATAATGCTGTCCGTGGGTTTCATCATCGGAAACTCGGCAAACATTTTCAGGACCGTTCAGCTTTACCTTATTTTTTCTGCTTTTCTCTAAAATCAGCATTGATTTTCTTTCTTATTTCTTTCCTCACATTTTTTTTCTTTTCTTTCATCTCTCTCTCTGTCTCTGTCTCTCTCTCTCTCTCTCTCTCTCTCTCTCTCTCTCTCTCTCTCTCTCTCTCTCTCTCTCTCTCTCTCTCTCTCTCTCTCTCTCTCTATATATATATATATATATATATATATATATATATATATATATATATATATGTGTGTGTGTGTGTGTGTGTGTGTGTGTGGTGTGTGTGTGTGTGTGTGTGTGTGTGTGTGTGTGTATGTGTGTGTGTGTGTGTTATATACATATATATATATATATATATAAATATATATGTATGTATATATATATATATATATATATATATGTGTGTGTGTGTGTGTGTGTGTGTGTGTGTGTGTGTGTGTGATATATATATATATATATATATATATATAATATATATATATATATATATATATATGTATATATATATATATATATATATATATATATATATATATATATATATATATATATATATATATATATATATATATATATATATATAGTATATATATATATATATATATATATATATATATATATATATATATATATATATATATATATTTCACATTCCCCCCTCCGCCCCCCCCCCGTCTCCCTCTCACACCCTCCTCTTGACATTTTGCAATATTCTCGTGTTTGGGGGGGGCTTTTTTTTTTTTTTTTTTTTTTTTTTTTGCAAACGAAGGATCTAATTAATTCTCGCCATCTCTCTCTCTCTCTCTCTTTCTTTTTTTATCACTTGAGCGTTGGACGAAATGTTAATAACGGGAACCAGACTAATGAAAATGAGATAAGACAAGTTACAAGTTAAGTGAAAGCAAAGTTCTGTGTATGTGAGTGAAGTTACGTCGCTCTACTAGTAATCTAATTTCATTTTAATTGTTATTTTAGGATTCTTAGTAATGAACTGTCTACCTTCATTTTGTCTATTCATTTTCTTTCTATCACTCTTTCTTCCTTTCTTTTATTAATTTTTTATCTTCGATTTTAGAATTTATATATAAACAAATGGCTAGACGAAATTAATGAAAGAAAAGAGTTTCATTATTTTTCTTTGTTTCGGATTTTCTAAGCATATTTGATATGAAAATACAAGTAACGATTTTTAGCGTTGGTGACAGCAGATTTATCTAATATCAAATAAGCCAGTCATACTGTAATTAGTAATTGTAGATTAATGAGTGAAATTAATAAACATGAAGAACCTAAGTGAAATGAGGATATCTCAAAGTAAATGAGGTAATTCTAATGTAATGTTGATGTTGATGAAATGGGGTGATATCAAAAAAAATTATAAGTAAAGCGAATTAATGTGATCTTCGAATCTATGAGTAACATAGGTTAATCTCAGAAAAAATCTATTAGTTGAGTAATTTCAGTACAATATGCTAACGAAATCATTTCAATCTAATATAAAGAAAAATTAACAATCGATGATTAAATGAACGCAAGCCCAGAGGAACCGATGAATCAATAACCTATAAACAAAGCCAATTAATCCAACGGTAATCTCGAAGTAAAATTAATAAACGCATGAGTTTTTTGCTTGCAGGCAGTCATGCAACCTAGCAAGTTCAGTGATGCTCCAGCCAGCGAGGTGGTGTTGCCAGGGGCTCTGGCAGCGGGCGAGGGACGGCCGTCTGTGTTGTCAGGGGGAGGGAGAGAGGGAGAGGCGGAAGGGGGGAGGGGAAGGGGGGGAAGAGAGGAAGGGGGAGGGAGAGAGGGGAAGGGGGAGGGAGAGAGGAGAGGCGGAAAGGGGGGGAAGAGGGAAGGGGGAGGGAGAGAGGGAGAGGCGGAAAGGGGAAGGGGGAGGAAGAGGAGAGAGGGAGAGGCGGAAACGGGGAGGGAGAGAGGAAGAGGCGGAAAGGAGGAGGGAGAGAGGAAGAGGGGAAGGGGAGGGTAATAGGGAGGAAGAGAGGGAAGAGGGGAAGGGAGGAGCGGAGAGGGGTAGAGGAAGAGGGGAAGGGGGAGGGGGAGGGTGACAGGGAGTAAAAGAGGAAAGAGGGTGAAGTTAAAAGGGAGGGGGAGAGGGAACGGGGAGGCGAAGAGAGGAATGAGGAGGGGAAGGGAGAGGATGATATGGAGGGAAGAGGAAGAGGTGAAGAGGAGATGAAGGAGGGGGAGGGTAAAAGAGAGGGAGAGGGAAGGAGTGGGTGGCTGAAAGAGAGAGGGAGAGGTAGAGAAGGGAAGGGGAGAAAAAGAGAGGAAGGGAACGAGAGAGGAAGAAGGGGGGAAGTGGCAAAGAGTGTAAGAGAGAGCAAGCGAGATTAAGAGGAGGAAGGGAAAGAAAAGGAAGAGGGAAGAGAAGAAATGGAGGGAGAAGGTTAACAGGGAGAGAGAGAGAAGAAGAAGAAGAAGAAGAAGAAGAATAAAGGGCTGAGAAACAAAAGAAAAGCAATTAGGAGAACGTGTAACTAATGCAAGACTAAGAAAGCATTTATGTATTGCTTGGGCGCTCGAGCGTAAGGTACTTTTGTTCCTTCTTCTTTCTTTTTCTCTTCTCTTTCTCCTCCTTCTGTTCTTCACCTCTACTCCTTCATCCTATCTACGCATCTCCTTTTTCTTTGCATTTCCGTTCTTCACTCTGTTCTTACTCCTGCTCCTCCTCTTCCTCTTTATCAATTCCTTCCTCTATTTTCATCTCTTCTTCTTCTACCTTCTCCTCTTCCCTTTCTTCCTCCTCCCCCTCCTCCTCCCCTCCCCCTCCTCTTCCCCTTTTTCCTCTTCTTATCCCCTACATTTCCCTTCTCTCCTCGCCTCCTTTTCCTTCTCCACCTCTTCTTCTTCCCCCTATTCATCATTATTCCTCCTCCTCCTCCTTCGCCCAGGTTGGAGGTGGTTGCAGTGAGCAAACAGAGGGACAGAGACAGAGGTGTGTTTGGCCAAATAGCGGAAATGAAAAAGGAAAACATTTGCAAAGGGGGAAGACGCGAATAATAGGGGAAGAGAGAGAGAGAGAGAGAGAGAGAGAGAGAGAGAGAGAGAGAGAGAGAGAGAGAGAGAGAGAGAGAGAGAGAGAGAGAGAGAGAGAGAGAGAGAGAGAGAGAGAGAGAGAGGGGAGAGAGACAGCGAAAGAGAGAGAATGAGAGAGGGAGAGGGACAGACAGAGAAGGGGAAAGATACATATCTCCAACGGATAAAGAAGATGGATAAGAAAGAAAGAAAGAGGTAATACATGGCAGAAAAGAAGAGGAAACGAGAAATAAAATCCAGAGAAAGAAGGAGAAAACGAAAAGCAGAAAAAGAGAGAGAGAGGGGAGAATGACATTCAGTCAGAGTCAGACGCAGAAACAGAGGAATAAAAAGAGGGAGGAGAACGGGGAATTGGGGAAGGAAGCGACACGAGGGGAGACGTTTGTTTGACGAAAGGGGATTGGGAGAGAATCAAATGAAAATTATTTCCCCGACATTACCTTTTTTAAAATCCCTTTTCGCTTTGCTCTTCTCCTTTCCCCTTCCGCTTCCCACGCCCACAACCCCTAAACCCCTCGTTCCTTCCCTCTTTTCCCTTCCGTGCTCCCCCTCCCCACGCTCCCCCTTCTTCTAACCCCATACACCGAACCCTCCTCATCCCTGTCTTCCTCCCGTACCCCACCACTCTTCCTCATTCCACTCCCATACCCTCATACCCGCACCCTTAACTCCCCTCTTCCCCCTCTCCCCCTCTTCTCCCCTCCATCACCCCTCCCCTTCCACCCTTACCCCTTCTCTCCCTCCCCCTCTTCCCCTTAACTTCCCTCCCCCATATCCGTACCCCTAGCCCCTTCTTCCCTCCCTCCCCTCTCTCCCTCCCTCTTCCTCCTCACATCCCTCCCCTCCCCTCCTTCCCTCCCTCCCCCTCTCTTCCTCCTCACATCCCCTCCCTCCCCCTCTCTTACCCCTCTTCCCTCATCCCCTCCCTCCCCTCTCTCCTCCCTCTCTCTCCATCCCTCCCCTCCCCCCTCTCTTCCCCCTCTCCTCCTCACATCCCTACCCACCCGCCCCCCCACCCCGCCCGTTGCCGGTAAACGTTTTGATAGGAGATAGTGGTATTAAACCTGAAATTTGATGTCTCCCGATGAAGGCCGCCGGTGTTGCAGCTCTCGGCCATAAATATGAAAGTGGACATCGGACGCTGGTGGTATCGGGACTTCGGGCCTGGGGGGGAGGGGGAGGGGGGAGGGGAGGGGAGAGGGGAGAGGGGAGATGGAGGGGGAGGGGGGAGGGGAGAGGGGGATAAGGGAGCGTGAGGGCTGGAAGAGTTGAAAATGAATGAAAAATGAATACGAAGTTGGAGAATCAGTGTAGATGCGTGCATGAATACATACATACATGATTAAACTTATACACACACACTCATATGCACACACACACACGCACACACACACACACACACACACACACACACACACACACACACACACACACACACACACACACACACACACACACACACACACACACACACACACACTGTGTATGTTGTGTGTGTGTGTGCGTGTGTTGCCAGATGACTGAATGATTATACCGAGTTCTCGTTTTGCTGTTTGCGCAACATCTCGGGGAATATGTTTGTCTTCAGTAGATTAAGATTTCGAAAGGGGTTGGAATGTGGATATGAGTTTGGTACTCATATCCACTCATATGCTTAGACATGTAATTTCTGATCTCTCTCTCTCTTCTCTCTCTCTCTCTCTCTCTCTCTCTCTCTCTCTCTCTCTCTCTCTCTCTCTCTCTCTCTCTCTCTCTCTCTCTCTCTCTCTCTCTCTCTCTCTCTCTCTCTCTCTCCTCTCCCTCTCTCC
>NW_020870129.1:336148-341148 GCF_003789085.1 Penaeus vannamei | reverse complement strand
TCATATTTTCAGGGATAACAGCAAACCTCACATATCACTTCGAGTCTGACCGTAAACATACGAATATTTCATTTGAAAACAGAGGGGAAAACAGATCAACGGGATCAAGTATCATCAAACCCAGACTTAAAAGAAGCTTCAACCCCTTTTATTTGCTCTTAATGCCCATTCCGATTAAAGCTCTCGTTTTGTTATCTCCTTGCACTTGCCTTTTATTCTGCTGTTTAATGTTCCCTCTTTTCTTTTTCCTTCTTTCTTTCTCTCTTTCTTTTTCTTGATTTTTTTGTTTTGTTTTTGTTTTTGTTTCTTTAATTCTTTTCTCATTTTATCTCGTGTTCATTGAATGCATCTGAAGATCTGCGGAGGAGGGGGAGAGGGGGAAGGGAAGGGGGAAAGAAAAGGGAGAGGGGAGGATAGAAAGGGGAAGTAAAGAGAGGGAATGATGTAGAGATTGGGAAGCCGAGATAGAAATGGAAGGGAAGGAAAGAATAAGGGGGGGGGGGGGGGAGAGGAGAGAGGGGAGGAAGAGGGTAAGCAGGAATGAGAGCAGAGGGGGGAAGGGGAGAAGTGAAGAGAAAGAAGCAAAAGAAAAAGAAAGAGGAGGAGAGGCACGACGGAGAGCGTGATGAGACTGCGTAAAGAGGGATAATAAAACTGGAATAAAGAAGAGAAGTGAAAAGATAAAAAATAAGACAGAGAGTATAGGAATAAAAGAAAGGAGAGAAGAAATCAGGATCAGAATCAAAACATTTAGCTCGCCTTGAGGTAGTAATTACAGTTAAGTCAAAAATACATTAATGAACGACTGGCACCTTCTGGAATACAGCTGCCTCAGAAGACTCGTGTATGAATTGTATTTATACAGTAACGTAAGAATAGTAAGAACAAATACATCTAGAGGATATCGTATTAGGAGCAATTGAAGGGAGAGCAGAGAAAAGGCGGTACGAAAGAAGAATATTTTTTTTTCTTTCTTTTTCTTTTGTGTTTTCATTTATCTCCTTTTTGTCTTTTAGAATGCTTCGTCAAAGTCGTTCTGTTTTGCATCTAAATTTCATTTTTTTCAGGTTATTTCTTAGTGTTTGATGATGCTTTGTTTCACTTTTAGGGGAGAAATTGTGAATTGTATATGTGTTTGTGCCTGTGGCTGTGCGGCCCGTGCATGTGAGAGTGTGTGCGTGTGTGTGTGTGTGTGTGTGTATGTGTGTGTGTGTGTGTGTGTGTGTGTGTTGTGTGTGTGTGTTGTGTGTGTGTTGTGTGTGTGTGTGTGTGTGTGGTGTGTGTGTGTGCGTATGTTATGTGTGTGTGTGTGTTTGAGCGTGTATGCATGTAAGTAACTTCAAACACTGATATGACAGGAAAAAATAAAGAAAAAAGGAAAAAAGCTACTGTGTCCTCCTCCTTTCCTTTTCCTTCCCTTTCTTTTTCCTCCCCCCTCTCTTCTTCCTTCCCAATCACTTCTTTCCCTCTCTTTCCCTCTCCCCTTCCCTCCTATCTGTAGAGCAACAGATGGAAAATAAAACATGGAAATAAAAGACTAAAAAAGAGTATACAAAAGCATTTAAAAGGGACACCGAAAAGAGACACGGACTGAAAATCAGACGAAGAGGAAGAACAGATGGGAAACGATAACAAAAAGAAAGAAACAAACAAAAAAAAAAACAAGTATTTGGTGCCAGCTAGAATGACACTGAAATTGCTGGACAAATCCTTTTTATGTTTGTTTAACTCGGTGTAAGTCACTCTTTGGAGGGGGGGGGGGGTCGAATGGGAAGAGAGGGAGGGCAAAGGAAAAAGGGGGGAAAGGGAGATAAGGAGAGGAAGGAGGGAAGGTTAAATGGGGGGGGGGAGGGTTAAAAAAGAAAGAGTGGGCATTAAGAAAAGAGAAAGGAGAGAGGATGGGTAGGACATACAGGGAGAAAGGAAGGAAGAGGGAGAAGACGGGATGGAGGGAGTATAAAGGAAAAGAGGAGGGTAAATAGAAGAAGGGAAGAGAATGAGGTGGGAGGGGAAGAGAGGGGCATAGAAGGGGAAAAAAAAGAAAGGAAAGGAGAAAGGGCATGGAGAGAGAGGGGGGAGGAAGAAGCGAAGAGGGAACATATAAGAGGAGGGAAAGGGGAGAGGAAAGAAAGGAAAGCTGGAAGGAGTGAAGGGGAATTAAGGAAGAGAAGGGAAAGGTAAGGAGGGAATACGAAGACATAAAGAAGAAGGGTGAAGGAGAAGAGCTCGAAGGGAGTAAGGAAGTAAGAGTGAAGGAAGAGGTATAGACATCAGAGAGAGGAAGCGTGAAGGAAGAGAAGGCATAGAGGAGAGAGGGAGTTGAACGGAGGGATGAAGAACGTAATGGAAGGGGAGTAGGGCAGAGTAAGAAGGGAGCGAGGAAGGGGAAAGGGAGAAGGGCAGAAGAGGAAGGAGTAAGTGAGGAGGAGAAGAAACCCGCGAGAAGAGAGAGAGAGAGAGAGAGAGAGAGAGAGAGAGAGAAGAGAGAGAGAGAGAGAGAGAGAGAGAGAGAAGAGAGAGAGAGAGGAAGAGGAGGAAGAGAGAGAGGAAGGAGAATTTTCAGCGCGATCCCCAAAACTATCTCTAAATCGATACGTGGCTAATGGGCTCGGATATGGTGATTGTATGTGCATGTTGTATGTGTAGTTATGTTCACTTGTTCAGTTCCCCCCTCTTTTATTATTGAGTCTGTCGCTCTCCTGCTTTCTCTTGTCTTTATTCTTGTTCCCTCATTCTCTCCTCCCTCTCTCTCTCTGTCTATATGTCTGTTGGCTCTCTCTTCTCTCTTTTCTCTCTTCTCTCTCTCATCTATCTATATGTCTGTCTTTCTCTCTCTCTCTCTCCTTCTTCTCTCTCCGCTCTCTCGTCATATATTTAATTTACTTGTACTTTATTCTTATAAAATTCAATGCTATGTATATATACCTCCTTATATCCTCTATAACTATATATCGTACATATGATAATCTCTCTACTTCATATCTCTATCTATCTCTCTCTCTCTCTCTNTAAGGGGTTTTGTTGGGGGTGGGGGGGGGGTTGTGTACTAGGGTAGTTATGGGGTGTAGGAGGGGGCAGGGGTTTTTGTGGGGGGAGGTATGGGTTGTGTATGTGGGGGAGTGGTGTATCTGCTTGTTTGGGTGTGTTGTATTTTTTTATATTTTTTATCCTTATGTCATCAGTATTTTCGTAGTGTTACCGTTGCTATTATTGTTAATATCATTACTATCGGTATCATTATCATCAATATTATTGTTCTTCTTATTATTGCTAGTGCTCATCTCATTATCGGTATCATCATTGTTATTATTATAATTATTATCATTATCATATACTTATCATTACCATTATCACTGTCACTTTCAGTCACTGTCATTGTCATTGTCCATATCTTTATCATCATCATCATAATCACCACCAATACCACAACCACCACCATCATCGCCATCATCATCACACAAACCACCACCACCATCATCACCATCTCACCACCATCCATCACATCTCCACCACCACATCATCCACATCATCCACTACCACCACCACCATCACCACCACACCATCACCATCATCGCCTATCGATTCCTTTCATCATTCATTTATTTTATTGTAATTGAGTTTTTGTCCTTCCGTAATTTGATGGATCCGAATTCATTTGCTTTTCTCTAAAACAAAAAAAAAAATCTAATTATAAAATTTTCTCTTTTTTTTATCTTCATGTCATTGTAATACATTCTGGAATAGTATGTTATAACTTTTAGAATTTTTATACCTTTCTACGTTTTTTTTTTTCTTTCTTTCTCATTCAATTTTGATCTGTTTTCGTTTTATTGTAGATGTATTTGATTCTAGAAATCATATATATATAATATATGTAGTGTGTGTGTGTGTGTGTGTGTGTGTGTGTGTGTGTGTGTGTGTGTGTGTGTGTGTGTGTGTGTGTGTGTGTGTGTACGTGTGTGTGTGTGTGTGTGTATCTTTTTTGTCAGTGATGGATGTATAAGTGTGTGTGTGATGTGTAAGTGTGTGTGTGAGTGCGTGTGTAAGTGTAAGTGTGTGTGTGTTGTGTGTGTAAGTGTGTGTGTGTTACTGTGCATATAGTCATTTCTAATTGCTTATCTGTCTGTTTTTTTTTTACCATCTCCAACTTTGGAATCGAACGGAAGGGAGAATAATATTCGAGAAAAAAAAAATGGAAATCATTACTACCTGTTTTGCGCACTGGACTTGTGAATCTTTTCTATCCCCCCCCACGCCCCACCATGCCCCGGTACAGTCCCCTACCTCTCCACTCCAACCCCTCCTTCTTTCTCAAACTCCATCCCACTCTCATTTCACTCCTCCCCCACTGTCCATCTCCAACTTCTCTCTCTCCACTCCCAACTCCTCCCCATTCTCCACCATCAATCCCTCCCTCACTCTCCCCAACTCTCCACCTCAACCCTCCTCACCCTTCTCCATTTTCCATCCCAACCTCTCCCTCACCCTTCCCCACCCTCCACCATCAATCCCTCCTCACCCTTCCCCACTCTCCACCCCAAACCCTGCCTCACTCTCCACTTCCTCCCATTCCCCACTCTCGACCCAACCCCTCCCCACTCACCACTTTTGACCTCACAACCCCACCTTCCACTCAGCGAGCCATCCTCCCAACCCCCCGACCCTCACCCTACTCTGTGTCACTAACCTCTCATCCCCCAACCGCCACAACCCCCTCCACCCCCACCCCCCCCTCCTTCACCCACCCCCTCCTCCTTCACCGAGCATTGAAATCCGTTATCCGAGGCGCTCGCGGGACAAACAGAAGGAATATGTAACCGGTTCTGTGAGCGAGTGCTTGGTACACACGCACGTACGTATACACACATACGCACACACACAGGAATTCCCAGAGACACACATGAACATACACGTGCACATACAAACACACGCAGGCGGCTTACGCACAGACAAATGAACGATCCATCGTACTGACAAAAAAGATACACATGTATACACAC
>NW_020870129.1:328648-331148 GCF_003789085.1 Penaeus vannamei | reverse complement strand
TTTCGAGTGGTGTTCCGTGTATGATAATTTAATTGTTTTTTTTATATATTTATTTTATCTTCGTCATTGTTAGTTCTATTTTGTTATTTTAGTGTTGTTTGATATTGTTATTACTATTATTGTTATTATCATTATTATTATTACTGTTATCATTATTCTATTACCAGCATTACCCTTACTATTGTTGTTGTTAATTATTGTTAATATTACTATTGTTGTTGCTAATTATCATTATTATCATCATTATTCTTTTTCATTATTAGTTCTAGTGTTAATATTATTATTATTTTTTATTATTTATTATCATTATAATTTTTTATATTATTATTACATTATATAATATTTGATATAATTATCGTCATTTTAATTTAATCAGTATTATCATCTTTTATTATTATTATTATTATCATTATTAACATTATTACTTTATCATCAATCATCATCATCATCATCGTCGTCGTCGTCATCGTCATCACTATCAATAGTTTTTATCATCATTATTGTCATTATCATTATAACCCTTGGTATTACCATTATTATCGCTGTTATTGATAGCATTATCATTATTTGCGTTTTTTATCAGTGCCATTGTTAAAACTATCATCTTTGCTGGTATAATCATTATCATTATCGTTATTATTCACTATTAGTATTGAGAGAACGCATAACACATGCCACGAAGATACCAACCGAACAAACAAACAAATTAGTCACACACGCAACAATAACTTTAAAATCCCTAATCACAAACAAATACAAAGATACGAATACACGCAAACACATGGGAATACAAACACAAAATACGAGACAAAATTCAACATATAAGAGAACAAGACAACACAGATACAATACACTTAAATACACACAATACAAGATATTCAAGAGACACATGGAAGCAACACTTCAAAAACAAACAAGACAAGACAAAACATCAATAAAGAGAGACACACACAAACAGAAGCAAATGCAAACACGAGACAAGACATGGCAATAAGAATACATTTAAAAGATTAAATCAAATAAAATCTCTCATCTCGACATTCATCTTAAAGAGTCAGTCATGTCTTTCATTGTTTACCTTGACAGCCTTGACAGCTTGTGATGACAGCCATTCAATCTGCAAAAAAAGAAATGAATTAAACTGTCTCTCTAATCCTTCAGCAATCCACTCGGAAATAAAAATTAGATTTAATAAAGCGATAGTCATTATGTGTCGGAAACCATGCGATTTGATGTTGGAGAGATGATGCAATAATTGTTTTGATGTAATTGTTGATTCTTTATTTTTATTTTATTTTTTTTTTGGGGGGGGGGAAATGCAGAATCCAGAGAGAGAAAAAAGAGTAAGGGAGGGAAGGAGATAGGGTGGAAAGGGGAAAGAGGGAGCGAAAGAGGAAAGGGAGAGAGAAAAGGGGGAAGGAGAGAGGGAAAGGAAGAAGGAGAGTGGGACTAAAGATTTTAGAGAAATTGGAAAAGGGACAGGGGGTGGACGACTGAGAGGGAAAGTAAAAGTAAAAGTGAGGAGAGGAAGGAAAAGAAAGGAAAAAGTGGATGAGACGGAAGAAGAGATTGAAAGAGGGTGGGAGGGAAAGACGAGGGGAAAGGAAAGTCAGGAGAGCGCGAGAGAGGGAATAAAGGAGGAAGAAGATAGAAATAGAGACTGGTGAATGGAGGAAAGAAGAAAGAGGAAAGAAAATGCATAGGATGCAATGACAAAGAGCGAGAAGGAAAGGAGGAGAAGAGAGAGAGAGAGAGAGAGAGAGAGAGAGAGAGAGAGAGAGAGAGAGAGAGAGAGAGAGAGAGAGAGAGAGAGAGAGAGAGAGAGAGAGAGAGAGGGAAGGAAGAACAAAAACCAAACAATGAAACAAAAAACAAATGAATAAACAGAAGAAACAAGAAAGAAAAGAGGCAAAGAAAAGGTAAAGAAGAAGAAAACAACCAGAAAGAGAGAAAGAGAGAGAAAAAAGGGAAGAACATGAAAATTTAATTCCATTTCGCTCAGCAGAACTGTGATTCCACATTTAAGGGGGAGAGTAGTATCTGGTCGACACACGCGCCGGGAGATTACGAAACGGATTTCCAGGAATCAAATGATTTTATTATGTTTTTCCTCCCTCTCCTCTCTCTCTCTCATTCTTTCTTTCTCTCTCATTTTTTCTTTCTCTCTCGATTTTTCTCTCTCATCTCTCTCTCTCTCTCATTCATTCTCTCTCATTCTCTCTCTCTCTCTCCTCTCTCTCTCTCTCTCATTCCTCTCTCTCAATCTCTCTCTCTCTCTCTCTCTCTCATCTCTCTCTCTCTCTCTCTCTCTCTCTCTCTCTCTCTCTCTCTCTCTCTCTCTCTCCTCTCTCTCTCTCTCTCTCTCTCTCTCTCTCTCTCTCTCTCTCTCTCTCTCCTCTCTCTTCTCTCTCTTTCTCTCTCTCGTTCTTTCTCTCTTTCTCTCTTTCTCTTCCTCTCTCTTCCTCTAATCTCTCTTTCTTTCTCTCTCTCTTCTTCTTTT
>NW_020870129.1:316148-321148 GCF_003789085.1 Penaeus vannamei | reverse complement strand
AAGAGAATGGTAATGATAATGGTAAAGATAATGATGATGGTAATGGTAATAGTAATGATGATGGTAAAGAGAATGGTAATGATGATGGCAATAAATGATGATGGTAAAGATAATGGTAATGATGATGGTAAAAGAAATGGTAATGGTAAAGATGGTAATGAATGGGTAAAGATAATTGGTAATGATGAGGTATAGGATGATGGTAAAGATAATGGTAATGATGATGGTATATGTAATGGCAATGATGATGGTAAAGATAATGGTAATGTTAATGTAAAGATAATGGTAATGAATGAGGTAAATGATAATGATGCTGGTAATGGTATGGTAATGGAATGGTAACGATAATGGTAATGAGGAAATGTAAAGATAATGATGATGATGGTAATGGTAATGGTAATGATGATGGTAAGAGAAAATGGTAATGATATGGTAAAGATAATGGTAATGATGATGGTAAAGTAATGGTTAATGAATGGTTAAAAAGATAATGCGTAATGAATGATGGTAAAGATAATGGTAATGATGATGGTAAAGATAATGGTAATGATGATGGTAAAGATAATGGTAATGGTAATGGTAAAGATAATGGTAATGATGATGGTAAAGATAATGGTAATGATGATGGTAAAGATAATGGTAATGATGATGGTAATGATAATGGTAATGATGATGGTAAAGATAATGTAATGATGATGGTAATGATAATGATGATTGGTAATGGTAATGGTAAAGATAATGATGATATGGGTAATGGTAATGGTAATGAATGATGGTAAAGATAATGGTAATGATGGTAATGGTAATGGTATGATGAGTAAATATAATGGTAATGATGATGGTAACGCGATGATGATGGTAATGATAATAGTAATGTTAATGATGATGGTAAGAATAATAGTAATGGTAATGATGAGTAAAGATAATGGTAATGATGAGGGTAATGGTAATGATAGGGTAAAGATAATGATAATGATGATGGTAATGGTAATGGTATTGATGATGGTATATGTAATGGTAATGATGATGGCAATGGTAATGGTAATAATGATGGTAATGCTAGTGATAATGATGATAATGATAATGGTGGATAACTAGACGCAACTAGAGGCACTCAGACAGCGCATACATTCGCCAAGGCAATAGGGTCACTAATCCAATAGAAATATTCACATCTGAAGAATTATATTAAAATCGCCTCTTTCTCGCGTATCCTGCTATCGCCCGTAAACAAAAATATAATAGTTACCCCTATAGGCAGATCAATAGGGGTAACTGATGCAGTCATATAAAATATAACGCATAAAAATATAACATCTCTGGCGGAGTTGCTTAACAAAAACTTTTTAAAAATCAGTTATAGAGCCTAAAGCAAAATGCAGTAGATCATCCGTTGCAAAATTATATCCCTAACCATCGATTACATTGATAATGTATTTTTGCAACGTATGACGTCATATTCCGAGGTTACAGCAGGGGAGGAGTTGGGTTGGTGAAGGGGTGTGGAGTGGGGAGTGGGAAAGGGGGGGGAGAGAAAAGCATTGGAAGGGTGTGTGAGGAATGGGAGGGGGTGTTGGGATTGGGGGGAGGGAGAAAACGGTTAAGGGAGAAAGTACGGGGATGGTTAAGGGAGAAGAGAGGGTAGGGAGAGGGTGTGGAGAGAAGGAGAAGGAAGAGAGGGAAGTTATGGAGGGATAGGGATAGAGGAAAGGGAGAAAGGGGCTTAAAGATGGAGAGAGGAGAATTAGGGAGAGGGTGAGGAGATTGGGGATAGGGAGAAAAATGGATGAGGAGAGAGTGCGTGGATGGGGGAAGGGGAGAAGAGAGATTCGGGAGGGGATGGCGGAATGGAGAAAAAGGTGGGGTAGGGGGAGTAGAGGTAGGAGAGAGGAGAAAAAGTGTTGGGGAGAGAGTACAGGGATGTGGGGAAGGGAGAAAAGGAGTGGGAAAAGGGTAAATAACTGGGGAAGGGAGAAGAGGAATGAGAGAAAGTTGAGGAGTGAGTGTATGGGTATTAAAGACATGAAGATATAGAGAATGAATTAAAAAACGGGGGTGGGGTCGTGAGGATGATGAGGACATGATGACGATCGGGAAAGGAGAAAATGAGTGCAAGCAGTAGAGAGGAAGTGTAGCGGCGGAGGGGTGGGGGCGGAAAGGGGGAGGAGGGAAGGGAGAAATAGGGGCGGGGCAGTCAGAGGGGAAGCGAGTGAGGGAAAATCGTGACACGCGTTCCTTTCCGCCTCAATTTCTGACACTCTACTGTAATTAAGGTACACCTTTGACTCCATTGCTTATTACAGTTTCCAAGAATTTCCAGAGATTCGCTCGCATATACACCTACGCATGAATATCGCACACGCACACATGCAGGACATTCATGTAAACGCACATATGGACATGCACACATATTCATATAGAGAGAATAGGGGATGAAATGAGAGAGAGAGAGAGAGAGAGAGAGAGAGAGAGAGAGAGAGAGAGAGAGAGAGAGAGAGAGAGAGAGAGAGAGAGAGAGAGAGAGAGAAGGGGGCGGGGACAAATAGAGATAAACAGACAGACAGATGAGAGAGAAAGAGAGAGAGGGGGGAGGGGGCAATCAAAGATAAACAGACTAACGAGTGAGAGCGACGAGGAAGGGGGAGGGAGGGGAGTGAGAGAGAAAAAAATAAGAAAAGAAAGAAGAGAGAGAGAGGGGGGTAAACAAGACAAACAGACAGAAAGGTAGAGAGATAGACAGAGATGGATGGATAGTAGATAGAGAGAGGGAGAGAGAGAGAGAGAGAGAGAAGAGAGAGAAGAAAGAAAGAGAAGAAAGAAGAAAGAAAGAAGAAAGAAAGAAAGAAAAGAAAGAAAGAAAGAAAGAAAAAGAGGAAGAGAAGAGAGAGAAGAGAGAAAGAAAAGAAAAAGAGAGGAAGAGAGAGAGAGAGATAAAGAGAGACAGCCAGAGATACACATTCAGACAGGAGGGAGGGAGATGGGGACGAAGCATGATGAAGGAGGGAAAGCGAAGCAGAGAGAGAAGGGGGGGCATGATCCCTCGTCTGTTAGGGGGAGGCGTGGTGGCGAAAGAGGGCGGAGGAAGAGGACGAGAGGGAAAGGGGGCGCGCGGCAAGGGAGCGGGGGGAGTGGGGGGTGCAGGCAGAGGGGCTGCTACCCTGTTACCTCGTTAGTATACACGCGGCCGCGGTCGTGTCAGCGTCTCGGCGCTCCGTCCGACCTCACTCCCT
Organism: Penaeus vannamei; assembly: GCF_003789085.1. Taxonomy (NCBI): domain Eukaryota; kingdom Metazoa; phylum Arthropoda; class Malacostraca; order Decapoda; family Penaeidae; genus Penaeus; species Penaeus vannamei. The sequence continues at coordinate 317,918 of NW_020870129.1, read as the reverse complement.
CGCCGACCCTCTCGTCACACAGGCTGCTCCCCGCGCCCACAAAACCTCCTTCTGAAGCCCACTTTCACGCCCACACACCCTTTTCCTGCCTCCCCTGTGGTGCTCATCAGACCCTCCTCCTCGAGCAGCTCGGGTGCCGTTTCCTCTCGACGACAGACCGTCGCTGCGACTTGAGGCGTGGACGGAGGACCGAAGAGAGAGAAGAGATATATATAGAAGAAATAAAGAAAAGGAAGAAAAAGGAGATATTTGAAAATCAAGCAAATTTATGGTTGTGATCGATCTTTCAAGATGTTTGAGTCAGTTGCAAAGTGCGTCTTTTCGGTGACGATCGGTCTGTCGGTCGAAAAGCCTCGTTGAACCTCAGAGGATCTCAAAATAGAATGTAAGAACCTCCAGAAAGCATGGAAATCAACAGACTTCCCAAAGCTCAACGTGATCATGACAGCGCTGGAAATACTCTGACGTTTTACCTCAACCTCTCGCGATCTCCCGGCGAAACCCTCGTTCCCAGAGCCCGAGATCGAGCGTAGGAGTTCGTAGTTAGTGTCCGACCATGTCCTGTGGTTCCTTGTCCTCGCCCCTCGCTCTCACGATCATGAGGGACTTCAGTTGGTTACACGCGACGCCCACGCTGAGGGTGTGAGGCCTAAGCGCCCATTTCTTCCTGACACAACATTTGCGTGACATGTGGATCAGAAAGAGAAACTTCATCGCAGCAGCAGCGAACAGCTTGTTGTGAGCTCTCTTGGTTGTGAAACGTGGCGCGCTGTGCGTAGACTTGTTCATTTTTGTCAACAATGTGAGAAAAATGGAAATCAAAACTACAAGAAAACTCTGCGATTCCTTCACAGCGATAATCAAATTCAGCCCGAAAAAGGTATGAACAAAATATTTATTAAATAAAAAATACATATGTATATTTTTATTCTCCTAATTTTCTTTCCATTTTTCTTTTTTTTCAATTTTCATTTTAAAATTCAAATTTTCTTCAATTAGCGATAATGATACAAGATTTTCAATCTCTCTAATCCTAGAGGGAGAGAAGATCGTAAAGACTAGAATTTCGCTGATAATAACTTAGGATTATGGGCTCATCGGGTGACCGCTCGCCTTCCGATCGCAGAGCCTGACGCCGATTTGACAGTGGATTCGGATCGCCCTGGCGCTCGCTTCCTCTAACTCTATTTTCATAACCGGGCACGGCTTATGTACCCATATGTGTGTGTATTTACATATACGTATATTTGCAAAGATATATATATATATATATATATATATATATATATATATATATATATATATATATATATATATATATATATATATATATATATATATATATGTATATACATATATATATGTGTAATATATATGTGTATATATATATATATATATATATATATATATATATATATATATATATATGTATATATGTATATATATATATATATATATATACATATATACATATATATATATATAATATATATATATATATATATAATATATATATATATATATATATATATATATATATATACATATATATATACACATATATATATGTATATATATATATATATATATATATATATATATATATATATATATATATATATATATATATATATATATATATATATATATATATATATATATATATATATATATATAGTATATATATAATATATATATACATATATATATATTTATATATATATTATATATATATATATATATATATATGTTATACATATTTATAATACA
>NW_020870129.1:284753-316048 GCF_003789085.1 Penaeus vannamei | reverse complement strand
AAGGATTAAAAAGTTTTAGAATAGTATCGGTAAAACGTTTCTTGTTCACTTAAAAAAAAAAAGTTACCTGGTCTTGTTCAACCACTTTGTTATCTGCTTATAACAAAAAAATATATTTTTTACACTAATATTACTCCCTTGCCTTACCTCTCTACCTTTTTTTGCTTGTTTACGTAGTCAACAATATCCTATGAACCATTCAGCGTCCTCTACACGTTGCCACTCAGTTCGACCCCTGAATCCGAAAAAAAATGGGCGGTTCCTCCTACTCCTCCATACTCTTTTCTGCCCCTCCTCCTTCTCTCCTCTACTCCCCTCTTCCTCTTCCTACTAATCCTAATCCTAATCCTCTTCTCCTCTCCTCCTCCTCCTCCTCCTCCTCCTCCCTCCTCCTCCCTCCTTCCTCCTCCTCCTCCTTCCTTCCTCCTTTCCTCCTCCTACTCTTCTGTCCCTCCTCCTTCCTCTCCTACTTCACTCCTAAATTCTCCTCTCCTCTCCTCTTCTCCTCCTCCTCCTCCTCCTCCATCCTCTTCTTCTTCCTCCCCTCCTCCTCCTCCTCCTCCTCCTCCTCCTCCTCCTCCTCTTTCCTCTTTCTGGGTCCTTCCCTCATTTACCTTCACATCCATCACCTCATTATCCAACGCCCCCCCCTCCACTCTTACGTCCTCTCCAGTGCTCTTACCCCCACTCCTCCCCTCCTCCCCCTCCTCCCCCTCATTATTTCCCCTCTAATCCCTCACTGTACATGTCAATTCCCCGCCCCTATTCTCCCTCTCCCCCTCAACCCCTCTCTCTCTCTCATGTCTACTTTTTTCACCCCTTTCTCTTTTTCTGTCTATTTTACTTTCTCCTTCTCCCCTCTCTTTCCCTCAATATTCTCCTCTTCCTTGCTTTCTCTTACCTTCGTCTTCCCTTCCCCTTTCACTCTCTTTGCCTTCCCTCTACTTGCTCCTCTCCCTCTCCTTACCCTTTTATCCTCTCCCTCCCTCCTTCTCACCCTATTCCTCCCCTCCTCCCCTCTCTCTCCCCACTCCCTCACCCTCTTATCCTCTTTCCCATCTTTCTCCCTCCCCCTTACCCTCTTTTCCTCTCCCTCTCTCCTTCTTACTCTCTCTCTCCTCTCCTTTCCCTCTCCCTCTCCCTTAACCCTCTTATCCTCTCCCTTTCCCCTTCTTACTCTCTCTCTTTGCTCCTTTCCCTCTCTCCTCTCCCCTCCTCCTTCTACCTCTCCCCTTCCCCCTCTCCTTCCCCTTCCGTTCTGCCCTTCCCCTCCCCCCCCTTCCCATCTCCCTCCCTTCCCTTGCCCTTCCCTCCCCCTCCCTCCCTCCCTCCCTCCCTCGCCTCCCTCCCTCCCTCCACACCATCAGGTAAACGCCCATTTTCTGTTGTCGCTGTCTCCGTCCATGGCCTGTATCGACCTGCTGTGTTGGCTCGTGAGGACTGTCTCCTGTCTCTTTCTCCCCCCGTTCCTCCCATTAATTTTTAGCTCCCTTTTGTTGTTGTTTGCGTTTTCATGCGTATTTTGTATATACATAGGTATGTAAACATGTAGCACAATTATGAATAGAGAGAACGTGTAGACGAGGAAGAGAGCGAGAGAGAGAGAGCGCGAGAGAGAGAGAGAAGAGAAGAGAGAGACAGTGTGAGTAGAGTGAGTGAGTGAGGAGTGAGTGAGTGAGAGAGTGAGTGAGTGAGAGAGTGAGAGTGAGAGAGTGAGAGTGAGTGAGAGTGAGAGTGCAGAGTGAGAGTGACGTGAGAGTGAGTGAGTGAGTGAGATGAGAGTGAGTGAGACTGAGAGTGAGAGTGAGTGAGAGTGAGAGTGAGAGTGAGAAGAGAGTGAGGAGGAGAGAGAAGAGGAGAGAGAGAGAGAGAGAGAGAGAGAGAGAGAGAGAGAGAGAGAGCGAGAGCGAGGGACGAGAGAGAAGAGAGAGAGGAAAGGGACGAAGAAGAGAGGGAGAGAGAAAGAAAGACAAAAAAAAAAACAGAGAATCGAAACGCCTTGACATACTAACTCACTCACAAACGCACATATTACTATCCTCTTATTTCTCACTTCTCAGCTCCTCTCCCCCCCTCCCCCCTCCTCGCCTTCCCCTCCCCCGCTCTCTGTGCACCTGCAAATTTCAATCCAGAATTATAGTGGGTAAGCGCTATCGATTTGCCACGTGTATTTTAGCCTCCACAACACAATGCCTCAAACATGAATAAGTAATTGAGTTGAGTTTCACAATGACACCTTGCTCCTCCTCCCTCTTGTCTCCCTCTCCCTCTCTCTCTCTATTCTCGCTCTCTCTGTCTCTCTCGCTCTTTTTCTCCTCTCTCTCTCTCGCTCTTGCTCTCTCTCTCTTCTCTCTCTTCTCTCTCTCTCTCTCTCTCTTCTCTTCTCTCTCTCTCTCTCTCGTCTCTCTCTCTCTGCTCTCTCTCTCTCGACTCTCGGCTCTCGCTCTCTCTCTCTCTCTCTCTCGTCTCTCTTCTCTCTCTCTTCTCTCTCTTCTCTCTCTCTCTCTCTCTCTCTCTCTCTCTCTCTCTCTCTCTCTCTCTATTTTCATTGTTGTCTTTGTCTTTATCTTTATCTCTACTCTATATTCTCTCCGTGGGTGGGAGGTAAGGCAAAGGGTGTGAGGATAGATCGATGATATTAATAAATAGATAGACAATAATTCTGATATAGTATTTGGAAATAATGGATCGAAAGATATAAAGTAGAATAGATAGAATAGCAGATAGAAAAATATAAACAAATAAGAGAGAGAGAAGACAGAGACCTAGTGCTCGATCATTCTAGCCCCATCCATTATCCCTCTCATAACCCTTCCCCTCTCCCTCCCCAACCCCTAACCCCCCTCCCCAACCCCTCCCCTACCCTCCATACCCTAGGAAGGAAGAGAAAAGTGGAGGTACGGATTTCCACAAACCAAATCGAGTGTATGCTAAAACAGACACAACTACTTCATTCTGACACTATAATGCTTATGACAGATGGTAGAGGGTACACTCACCCCCCCCCCTCTTACGGCAAGGACCCAGTCAGTTACACCTACACAAAATGAGAGGTTTTATGAAGGCTCCCATAATCGTGTGTATTGTAGTGTGCTGGCGGGAGGAGAGGAGCATAGAAAAACGGTGATGGGCATAGAAAACGGGGGTAAAGAGCATATAGAGAATAAAACGGTAGTGGACGGGCATTGGTAAAACGGGGACTGGGACTGAAGCATAGAAAACAGGTGAAACGAGCATATAAGAAAAACGGAGTGTGAATGTGTGCAATTTAGATAAACGGACCAGACGAGCAAGAATAGCGTGCTGATAGAAAGTGTTAAAGAAACGTGGACTTAGACGAGCTTAGAAAGCGCTTATAAATTAGCCATAAAAACGGGCTACGGAACGAGCATTAGGGAAAACGGGTTACGGAACGAGCATTAGAAAACGGGCAGAACGAGCATAGGCAAACGGCGGAAACAACACTAAACATGTTCTAATGAAGTTGTTAATGATGGCTGGAGGCGATGCCAATTAGTATTGTCTTTTTAAAAGGTGTAAATATCTTTTGTTGTTGTTGAGTTGGCATTAGTATTCATTAGTAATGTTGGTGTTGTTTATTATTGTCCTTAGTTCATATTATCATTAGTGTGTGGTTATTGTTGTTATTATTATATATTATTAATGTTGTTATCATTACCATTATTATTTGTTATTATCCTTATAGATTGTTACTACTATCCTTGATTAACTGAAATTGTTATTGTTGTCATTAACGTGTAATTATTTTTTTTTCATTATTATTGTTATGTATTTTTGTTGTCAATTATCATTGTAATTGTTCTTATTGTCATTATTATTTTATTGTTTTTTTTGTTGTTGCTGTATTTTTTTTTTAATATCATCATATTATTGTCATTATTATTATTACAATATTAATATTGTTATTGGTTATTGTATTATATTATTGTTGTTATTATTATTATCATCATCATTATCCTTACAATTATGGTTGTTATTGTTATTATTATTATTATAATTGTTATCATAATTATTGTATCAATAATGGAGAATGAGAAAGTGAGTGTTTGAAACGGGAGACTGATAAATAGATAGATAGGCAGACAAATAGATAGATATATAGATCGGTAGATAGACAGACATAGCCAAAGACAGAGACAAAGAGAAAAGAGGTGAGATAAAGAGAGGAGGGAGAGAGAGAAAGAGAGAGAAAGAAATAAAAGAGGAGAAAAAAGAGAGAAAGAAAGAAAAAGAAAGAGAGAGAGAGAGAGAGATTCATAATAGAGGATGGAAAGGCAAAGAAAGATTGTGAAAAGGAAAAGTGAAAAGATGTGAAAATGAAAATGGAAGAGGAATTTAAGATGAAGGGACAGGGAAATGGAGTGAGTTAGCGTAAAAGACGGAGGACGAAGACAAGGAATAACAGTACTGAATAATGAGGGTAAAAAGAAATAGAAAGAATAGGAGCGAGATGGGGGGCATTAGACTTTTGGGGAGAAGAAGGAAGGAGGGAAAGATAGAGAGAGAGGGGGGGGAGAAAAGGAGAATGAGGGAGAAAGAGAGACAAAGAGAAAGAGAAAGAAAAAAAATACGAAATATAATTTTTAAGAGATTAAATCCCCCTTACAAAACAACAAAAACAAGAACACAAAAAAATCTACCACCCCCAAAAAAACGAACAACAAAAAAGCAAATACAACAAACAAATCTAAAAAAAAAAAAAAAAAAAAAAAAACACACATAAAAGACCTTATCACCAGTGCATGGCTCTTGACAGCGCCTCGCCAGTGCCTGCATGACACGCTACCGTAGTTGATCTTCGTCAGGCACTTTACCTTCCATCTTCTTTAAGGCAGAACACTGAGATAATGTTAAAATGGAGGCTTGAGACGGAAATTGGGGGATGAGGAGGAGGTGTGAGGAATAGCAGAAGACTGGAGAGGGTGTAGTGGTTCTATTATAATATATTATATATATATATATATATATATATTATATTATATTATATAAATTTTATATATATATATATATATATGATATATATATATATATTATTATTTTTTTTTTTTTTTTTTTTTTTTTTTTTTTTCTTTTTTTTTTTTTACTTTTTTTTTTTTTTTATTTTACTATTATTATTCATTTATTTTATTTTATTTTATTGTTTTTTTGTGTTGATGTTTGTGATGTATCGGTGATGATGTTATTTTTCTTGGTGTTATTGTTATTATCATCATTTTTATGTGGTTTTGTTAGTGTACATCCGCGATGATGATGAGTTTGTAATGATAGCAGTAATTACGATAATTTATACTTGCCCTTCTCGTTGCTATTATCATTAATCTTTCCATGTGGTCGTGATAGCATGCATTCAAGAGGATAATGATTGTGATAAATTTGTAATAATAACAATAATGAGTCTAATGATAATACCAACTACCATGCTATTTTTCTTCCTCATATTCTATTATTTTGATTTTTATTCTTTCTCTTTCTCCCCCAACTTCCCCAACACTGCAACAGCCTCCCGGGATGCCGCAGTGTAAATGCACGTTGCAGTGTGAAGATATCCCGCAGCCTTAATGCATGCAGGCGTTTCGATGTATATGCCCGGCGTGTTTTAGGCATGTGCTAATGCATGTCACCCTGCGTCCGCCCTAATGCCTTCACGTCGATATCCAACGCTGTAATGGTTGATATTTATGTTGCTAGTTACTACCTCTGCTCTCTCTTAACTTTGCCGGGTTGAAAGAGTAGGGAAACTCGCTGTACACACACTGGAGGGTTTATTTTAAAGATGAGGCTGAACTCTACACGAAATAAGTTTATTAAAAAAAAATAAAAGTTAGTTTAATTCACTATGAATAGATGAAGGTTATTAAATGATTATGCAGAACTAACCCGTTGCTAATTAAGGTTAATAAAAGATAATATAGGACTCTCTCTATGCAAAAGAAGTTTATCAAAAGACGGAACGGGACTCGCTAATCACCAAAGAATTTATTAAAAGGAGTTTACGAAAGGATGGAGCCTCTGCTTCGGAACCGCAAGATGAAAATCCGAGGAGATTTCGAAATGTAAGACTCACGGGATTTCGAAAGTGTTCTCCTCTGTTTTGACCTTGACCTTTGACCTCGGGCGAAGAAGGTCACAGTCAATGCGTGAGTGAATCTGATAGGTTATCTCTTCGTGTCTTTTGTTTTTGTTTTTGATGTACGTATTTTAGGCTTTAGGGAGTTAGAGGTGAATTTGTATCAGGGTTAGCAATGTGTAATTAGCATTTTGATGTTTATTTTGCATGATGCGGGTGTGGCAAATGCGTTATTTCCATGTTGTTGTACCATACTGATTATGATGATGATGAATATGATGAGGATGATGATTATGATAATGGCAATAACAATACTAATGATGATAAATATGACCATGAGGCATGATGATGTATATGATCATGATAACATAAATGAAATCGTAACAATAACAATAATAAAAAGATAATAATTAGCAATAAAGATAATAATAATGATGATAAACATAATGTTCATAATGATAATAACAACCTAAAACAAGAATCAACATTTCCATTTCTGTTCTCGAAAAAAAACTGTCCCTTTACAGAAACAAAAAATCTTTTTACATGTTCTTCACCAGGCTGGCGGGCAGAATTAGATCAGATTTTACAGAGTCGACTGTTTAAATTTCAAGCAAATGTGATGTTCTGTTCGCTTTACACACCGAGTAGACATCCACAGTAGCGCCCTCGATGCAAGCTACAAGAAAAATGTACGAAGTGGCAGCCACGCAGACGACGAAGGAAGAAAATAGAGGAGAGCGAAAAAAAGGAAAGGGAGTGACATATTCCTGTCGCATAACGTCTCCGTTGAAAGAGTGCTTTGTTGTAGTACAATGGTGCAGTTCCTTCTTTCCCTCCTCTTCCTTCCTCCTCCCCTCCACCCTTCCTCCTCCCTTGATCGTCCTCCTCCCTTAATCTTCCTCCTCCCTTAATTTTCCTCCTTTCTCGATCTTCCTTCTCACTCTTCCTCCTCCTTCATCTTTCCTCCTCCTTCATCTTCCTTACCCCCTCTCTCCTCTCTCATCTCTCCTCCTCATCCTTTCTCTCTCCTCCTCCTCTCGATCTTCCTCTTCCCTCTCTCATCCTCCTTCCCTCTCTCCTCCCCTCCTCTTCCCCTCCCCACTGTTCCTCTCCTCCACTCCCCTCCTCTACTTTTGCCTCTCCTCCTCTTCCTCCCTCCCCACTTTTGCCTCTCCCCATCCTCTCATCTTCCCCTCCTCTCCCCCCCTCCCCTCCCCCCCCCCTCCCCTTCTCCTCTTCCCCCCTCTCCTCCTCTCTCTCCCTCCTCTCCCTCCCCTCCTCTTCCCTCCCCCACTGTTCCCCTCCTCACCTCCCCCTCCTCTCCTCTTCCCCTCAACTCTCCCTCCTCTCTCCTCCCTCCCCCTCCCTCCCTCCCTCCCTCCCTCCCTCCCCTCCCTCCCTCCCCTCCCTCCCTCCATCCCTATCCCTCCCCATCCCCCTCCAACCCTGAAACAGTAAGCTCTGACTCACCCCGAAACCATAGCGCATTCGCCCCCCCCCTTTCTCCGCCTCTCCCTAACGTCGTCGCATTAACGGCGATGGTTGCGTCATCAGCGAAGTCACCGGGAGGGTGTGACGCAATACGGTACATCACAAGACGGTGCAGGGGGTAAAAGGGGCACCGAGAGAGTGGCGTATGGTGCAGTGATGCGGGTACAGATACTCGATCCTTTTAATTCCTCTACGGAGACTTGTTAGTTTGTGATGATGCCGTAATGTTGTCTTGTTTATTGCGCTTGATAACAAATAGAGGTGAAATGAACAGCTGTTGTATTTGTGTATAATGATTTGTTTTTTTCTTTGTGTTGTATGGTCCTTGAGTTGTTTAATGATTTGTTATGATTATATAAGTGGAGAGATATTTCTAAGAAATGAAGTATTCAAAACCTGCTCCATTTTTCCTGATTTATTATTCAAAAGGAAAAAAAGTTTTGAATATGAAATGATTGAATTTGTATTCTGAATTCAGTTCAATATCCTGTAGCTTGAAGGAGGTTTCGCTTTTAATGAACTTTTTTATTACTTTTTTTTACTAAAATGTCGTCGAATTGATCATCCTTATCATTTCAATAAACCGCCATTGTGATTATCATCAAGTTTATCATCCTTCTTCTTCGGCTCCTGTTCTCATCTCCCTTCCTTTATCCTCCCCTTCTTCTTCCGCCTCATTTCTCGCATATTTCGCCCTCATTCTTTTCCCCTCTTTCCTCATCGTAAGCTTACTCATCAACAGCACGTCTTCCTCCCTCTTTTCCTCACCATTGCTCTCATCGAAGTCTTAATCCACCTCCACCATTTCCCTTTCCCCTTTGTAGTTCATTCATCATCGCTAGCTCCTTTTCCACTTCCTCTTCCTTCTCTCTTTCTCCTTCACTGCCATTAGGGTTCCCTCTGCCTCCTCTTCTTGTTCTTCGCCTCTCATCGCCATTTCTTTTTTTCTTTTCCGCATCCTCCTTCCTTTTCTTCTTCCTCATCCTTCTCTTTTCCTTTCCTTTCTCTTCCCTCTCCTCTTTCTCTTAATCCTTCTCCTCCTCCTCCTCCTTCTCTTCTTCCTCCTCTTCTTCCTGCTCCTCCTCCTCCCTCTTCTTCTTCATCATCATCATCATCCTTTTCTTCTTTATCCTCCTCCTCCTCTTCCTCCTTATCCTCTTCATCCTCTCCTCTCCTGTGTCTCCTCATCTTCCTCTGCAAATTAACGCATCACGAAGATATTTTTCCCTCCAGATCTGTCTCAACATTTATATTTAATTACAATTTCTTAGACGTGCGTGAATTATATTTATATATGAAATGTGATGCTACCTTTTGTTATTCGTTATTGCATTCTGTTTCTCTTTTCACAAGCAGTTTTAGTGATAAACTGCAACACCAATATCGTATATCAATATTCCACAGCAGTCCTAAACCTTTTTGAAACATTTAGACATAAACACAAAACAATATATATATATATATATATATATATATATATATATATATATATATATATATATTATATATATATATATATATAATATATATATATATATAATATATATATATATATATATATACATGTGTGTGTATGTATGTATGTATTATGTGTGATATGTGTATGTGTATGTGTGTGTGTGTGTGTGTGTGTGTGTGTGTGTGTGTGTGTGTGTGTGTGTGTGTGTGTGGTGTGTGTGTGGTGTGTGTGTGTGTGGTGTGTGTATGTGTGTGTGTGTGTGTGTGTGTCTGTGTGTGTGAACTGCCATACTACAGTAACATAGAAATTGCATACAGCCATTGCCATACGAAAGACTAGCTACTCCTTCTTGCCCCCACCCTACAAAGAAGGATAATTCCTGCGCCCTTAATGACAGAAGGTTCATTAAGCAAGAGAGAGAGAGTGATACACGGACGCGTGATACAGAAACTCAGTGTAGTCATCCTTGGCGAGGTTCCATCAATATTAACAGACCAGAAGTCCGGCAAATAATCATTTATGGTTCCTGTGTTCCCATTGATAGACTAGATTGGCTGGTAAATGTAGTGAGGCAGGAATACTAATAATAAATTTCCCGCCTGGCAAACAAGATTCGACCGTAGGGCGTTAGTACCTAAGGGCCAAACCTCTTTAGGTTTAATTACGAAAGCGAGAGGCGATTCTCTTGTATCGTTTTCTATGTTGGTTGTTACCATTGGTCCGGTTTTTTCGAGGGGAGACTTGTGTATTTCCTCGTGAATGTTAACTGATGGACAATTAGTAAGAACGTTATCTATAAATTCATTGACTCTTCGACTTACTGCCTGGTCAGCCGCTGTGGTGTTGATTACTTCACTTAGTGATGCCTAGTCAAAGTGGTTTTTATTATTGTGTTATTATCTTCCTTTTGTTTTAATGTTATCTTTAAAACACTTTTTTGTTGCTCAAAAATCTTTGTATCTTCCATACGTACATAAAAAACATACATATACGTATGTGTATATATGTATATAAATATTTGCATCTATCTATCTCTATCTATCTATATCTATATCTATATGTTATATCTAATATCTAATATCTATATAATAACATTTATATATATATATACATTTCATATATACACATTTATATACATATATATATATGCATATACGTATATACATACGTGTGTGTGGTGTGTGTGTGTGTGTGTGTGTGTGTGTGTGTGTGTGTGTGTGTGTGTGTGTGTGTGTGTGTGTGTGTGTGTGTGTTTGTTTGTGTGTAGCAAAACCGACAGAGAAAGAGTTTTCCCCGCAGAGACTTTTTAATCAAGCGAACGGCCAAGAACCACTCGTAGAGGCGAAGGTCGCTTTGGCAAGTCAAGATATTTCGACCTTTCTTTCAGGCCGAATGCACGGTCAAGCACACTCATGGGTACGCCTATACAAGTACATGCATCTCCACACTCGGAGGCATTCGGAAACATTTGTATATGAATGTCAAAACATGTTTATCACATACGTATTCGTACGTACATAAGCGCGCTACATACACACGCACACGCACACACACAGACACAAAACACACACACATACACACACTCATACTCACACACTCACACTCACACTCACACTCACACTCTCACACTCACACTCACACATACACGCATACACGCATACACACACGCACACACACACAAGGAAAAATACGTGTCTGTTTGCCGTGCTGCGGCAGCCGCCTGCAGTGCTGGAAACTTTCTATAGATGGAGAAACGGTGTTGAATCCCTCTGATTATGGCCTTTAACTCCAGTCTCTCTCTCTCTCCTCTTCTCTTCTCTTCCCTTTTCTTTTCTTTTCTTGTCTTGTCTTTCTTCTTCTTCCTCTTCTGTTCCCTCTTCTTCTCTTCTCTTCTCTTCTCTTCTCTTCTCTTCTCTTCTCTTCTCTTCTCTTCTCTCTCTCCTCTCCTCTCCTCTCCTCTCCTCTCCTCTCTCTCTCCTCTCTCTCTCCTCTCTCTCCTCTCCTCTCCTCCTCTCCTCTCTCTCTCTCTCTCCTCTCCTCTCCTCCTCCCCTCTCCTCCCCTCCCTCTCCCCTCCTCTCCCCTCCCTCCTCTCCTCCTCTTCTCTCCTCTCTCTCTCTCTCTATCTTCTCTCCTCTCCTCTCCTCTCTCTCTTTCTTCTTTTGCAAAATGTTTTGGCCTGATGAAGCTTTGGTCAGTGCTGTCAGGAGGTAATTTTTAGCGGGAAGAGTACTGGCAGCTTCATCGCTATTTTGTAGCGGATTTCGCCTTTGTAGCGATTCTTCCAGTTTTATAGATTATAGATAGATTATAGATAGATAGATAGATATAGATATAGATATATACATATCTTTTATTCTATTGTTATCTTTTTCGTGTATGTGTGAATTGCTATTGTTCAATCTAGTTATGCAAGTTAATTTTATATCATTATGGCTAATTTCATTCTCTCTTTCTCTCTATCATTCCTCTTCCCTCTCCCTTTCTCTCTCTTTCTATCTCTCAACCTATCTATCTATTTGCCGATTCATTTGTTTATCAATCTACCTACCTATTTATCTATCTCTTTAGCTATCGACTACCTATACACTGTTCTACCTATATATCTATCTATCTATCTCTGTATATATGTGTGTGTGTATGTGTGTGTGTGTGTGTGTGTTGTGTGTGTGTGTGTGTGTGTGTGTGCTTTTTTAAACTGAAAAGGATTAGTACAGTGGAGTTGCGTCAAATTTGTACCGTTTCCCTCCCATTATGTCGTCATTATGAATATTGTCCTCCTTTTCTTTCTTTATCCCTCTCTACCTTTATTCTCCCCTCCTTCATCTCCCTCTCCTCTTCCTGTCGACTCCACGCCCTCTCCCTCTTTTCTCTTAATCCTTTCTTCTAACTCCTTTTCACCCCCCCTTTCTTCTTTATTCCCAATACCACTATCCTCCTCCCACTTTTCCATTCTTCTCTCTCTCTTATTCCCCAGCCTTTCTCTATTCCCCCCCACTCTCCCCTTCCCTCCACAACCCTTCTCTCATCCACTCCCAAACTTCCCTCCTCCTTCCCTTCCGTTAACCCTCTCACATCCTTATTCTCCCTTCCCTCTTTTCCACTCTTCTTTCATTCTCATCCTCCGTCTTTCTTCCCACCCCCACCAATACTCCTCCCTCCTTCTCCAACTAGCCCCTTATCTTTCCATCCCATCCCTCCTTCTCCACTCCCAACCCCCTATCCTCCCCACCTTCTACTTACCCTTCTCCCCAACCCTCCACCCTCCTAAATAGCCTTCTCCCACCCCTCTTCTCCCCTTCCTCCCTTCTCCTCCTCCTACCGTACCACCCTCTTAAATACCCTTCTCTACACCCTCTCCTCTCCCTCACCTCCTCTTTTCTCTCTTCTCCTCCTCTCTCCTCCTCTCTCCCTTCCCTCCCCTAACCCTCTCCTAACCCCGTCCCTTCCCTCTCCTCTCTCTCCCTCCCCTCCCCTCCCTTCCTCCCTCCCCTCCTTCCCCCTCCCCTTCCCCTTCCTCCCCTCCCTCCCCTCCCTCCCCTCCCCTAACCTCCGCTCCTCTCCCCTCCCTCCCTCTCCCCCCCCCCGTCCAGGATTTAACTCGCGAACAATATCTCCAAAATATCTTCTCGAAAACTCTCCTTGTACCCGAGAAATATTCGTCCCTCTCACATCTGCGGATTTTTATTAACGGCTTAAACACGCGGCCAAAACTTCCCCTGTTGTGGAAGTTTTTTTTTTTTTAAGTTTGATAGCCGATAAGAGCCCAGAGTCAGGTAGGATGAGGAGGAGCGCGAGTAGATTCATGTTGGGGAGGGGAGAGAATGAGGGAGGGGGGGGTGGGGAATAAAGAGGAAGAAGAAGGAGGAGGGAAAGAATGAGAATAAGAGTAGGATGGGGATAAAGAGAAAGAAGGAAGGACGGGAGAAGGAGGAGGAGGGAGGTGAAGAAAAAGAGGAGAGGGAGGAGAATGAGATAAAGAGAGGATGGGAATAAAGAGAAGGGGAGAAGAAGGAGAGGAGATGGGCGTATCCTAAGAGCCCAGAAGGGAGGACCTGGACGAGCGATAGAGGGTGGGAGGGAGAGGATGAGGGGAAAGAGGATGAGGGAGAAGTTATGGACGTGAGGAGGAGGACAGAAAAAGGAGAGGAGGAGGAGGAGAGAGGAAGAAGAAGAGATGGAAATCTACTAAGAGCCAAGAGTCAGGGAGGACTAGGAGAACGATGCACATAGAATGAGAGCTAAGGAGAGGGTGAGGGGAAAGAGAAGGATAAACAAAGCGAAGAGAAGAAGGATAGGACGGAGAGAAGGAGAGTAGGAAGTGGGGAATAAGGAAGGAATGGTGAAGTAGAAGAGAAGGACGGAGATGACGAGGATGGAACGAAGAAGGGGATAGGATGAGAGAAGGAGGAAGTTGAAGAAGAAAGTAGTGGATGGGTGGAAAGGGGAGAAAGGGGGAGTGTTTAGAAAAAACGAAAAGGAAGGATTAGGAAGAAGAAGGATGGACGGAGAGAAAGGAAAGAATGTTTACGAAAGGAAAGGGAAGTAAGAGGAGGTTGGGGTTGGAGGAAAGGGAGGGAGATGGAATGAGACGTGGAAGGAGGAGAGGAGAGGGAAGAATTTTAGGAGAGAGAGAAGGAAGAATAAGAGGGTGAAGGAGAGAGAGGAGTTGGGAAGGAAGAATGAGAGGGTGATGGAGAGAAGGGAGTTGGTGAAGAGAGAATGAAAAGGGAGGAAAAGGAGGGAGATGAAGAGTTGGAGAAGGAAGAACAAGAGGAACGAAGAGTAGAGAGAAGGGAGAGAGAGAATTAAGAAAGGAGGAAAGGAAAGAAGAGGAGAAGGGAGGAGGTGGAAGATTGCGGAACGAAGCTAATTAGGCGGCTCAGCTTTCGTTTAAAAAAAAGAAAATAAGCGAAAAAAATATTTTTTACCTTCACCTTTTTACTTCCTCGGATAGCACTTTATTGATAACGATTTTCCTCTCGTGTCTATGTATCATCTCCTTTTATTTCTCGATATTTTTACGACCAAAATAGTTTTTTTTATCTCTCTTTCTCTCTCTCTCTCTCTCTCTCTCTCTCTCTCTCTCTCTCTCTCTCTCTCTCTCTCTCTCTCTCTCTTCTCTCTTCTCTCTCTCTCTCTCTCTCTCTCTCTCTCTCTCTCTCTCTCTCTCTCTCTCTCTCTCTCTCTTTCTCTTCTCTCTCTCTCCTCTCTCTCTCTCTCTCTCTCTCTCTCTCTCTCTCTCTCTCTCTCTCTCTCTCTCTCTCCTCTCTCTCTCTCTCTCTCTCTCTCTTTGGGGGTTACCCTTATTATCAATTTCCTCGAGATAATCCTTATCTTCATTACCTGAATTCTCTCTATCATTTTCTTTCCCTTATCATCAAGGGTAGCATTTACAGGTCATAGACACGTGAAGAATAGATAAAGGGAAACGGTAATACGGCGATAGATAGCTTTACACAGGGAACAAGGAGATAAAGGAAATAAAGAAATACTTGCAAAAAAGAGAGGGAGAGAGAGGGGGAGAGAGAAGAGGGAGAAAAGAGACAGAGAGACGGACAGACAGACAGAGCCAGAGATAGAAACAAACAGACAGAGAAAGAGACAGACAAATAGCAGACAGTCGCAGAGACAGACAGACACAGACAAAAAGAGAGACGGAACAGAAGCAAAAGAGAAAGCGAAGTAAAATAACATTAAGCAAACACACGCATGCACATACATACATAAGATTAACTATAAATAAAGGGAACGCTGAAGAGAGATAGATTATGTGTCATGGTGGTGGTGTATCCTCTTTATTTACAACGTCTCCTGTTTCAATGGGGGTGTAAATGCATGTGAAAAGTGTGTGTGTTTGTTGGTGTGTGAGGTCGTGTAACAGTTTTTTTTTTTTTTTTTTTACTAGATTATTCTTTAACGCAAATACACATACACGAATGCATACACACACAAACACGCAAACACTCACACACTCACACATGCACACGCACACGCACGCGCGCGCACGCACACACACACACACACACACACACACACACACACACACACACACACACACACACACACACACACACACACACACACACACACACACACACACACACACACACACACACACACACCACACACATACACACACATACACAACACATATATACGCATCGACATACACACACACACACAATATATATATAATATATATATATATATATATATATATATATATATATATATATATATATATACAACACAACACAGACATATACACGCTCAGGCACACACATACACACAGACACACACACATATATATATTCTCACACAAAACATTTCCAGCCCTATATTTTTTCCCACCCTTTCCCATTCATGTTTTATGTCAGATCCGAGGAATCTTATACAACTTCACAAACTTCAGAAGCTGGAAGTCGTGAATAAGTTCTGCAGAGACTTTCACAGCTGCATATCATTCCCGAGGTCCTAGTCTTTGCGTAGCCCTAGCCTAGCCCCCCCTCCCCCCTTCTGTCCTTGAGTTTTAACTTGTTTAGTCGTGGGCTTTCTCTATCTCAATTTGGGCTTCGAGTTGTCATAGTCTTTCTCTGTGTACAAGGAGTCGAGACAGTATTATTAATTCTCAAACACACGTACGCAGATATCTATGTATCTGTCTATCTGTTTATCTATCTATTTATCATTCTATCTATTTATCTATGTATCTATCTATCTGTCTATCTATCTATTTATCTATCTATCCTTCTATCTACCTATCTATCTATATCCGGTTATCTATATATGTGTGATTGTGTGCGTAGATAGATTATGTATATATTTATGCTGTGTGTAGATAGATAGATAGAATATATATATCCATTTATCTATCTATACATGTGTGTGTAGATAGATAGAGAGATTGATAGATAATTCCTCCAGCCTCCCCTCACAAACACACTCACTCACCTTAGAGACAAACACACATTTCCCCTCTCTCTCTCTCTCCCCCATCCCCCCAAAAAGGAATTATTCCCAGAAAGTGGGGTTGGGGAGGAGCGGGAGAGGGAGCAGGGGGGGAGGGGGTGCGTTTGTGGAGGGATTCGTGGGAACGGGAGGAGGAGAAGGTGGGGGAAGAGGATCGGAAATGGATAGGAAGAATTGGTGAAAGAAACAGAGAGAGGGGATAGGAATGAGGGGGAGGGGGAGGGTGGGAAGAAGAGTTGGGGGAGGGGGAAGGGAAGGAGGTGAGTAGGGGATGGGGGGGAGGAACATGGAGTGGAGAGGGAAGAGGAAGGGGAAAAATATGACTACGAAGAGGGAAGAGAGGAGGAGAAAAGAGAATAAAGGTAGGAGTGGAAGCAGCAGAAAGACTAAGGGGAGAGTAAGGAAGGGGAGAAGTGGGGAAGGGGGGAGGAAGGGGAAAGAATTGGGACTTCGAACAGGGGAAAGGGAGAGAGAGAGAAGAATAAAAGCAGGAAACAGAAGAAAAACTAGAGGGGAGTAGGGAAGGGAGGAGGGGGGAGAGGAGAAGGAGTCGAGAAGGGGGAAAGGGAAGGAGGCGAGAAGGGAGTGGGGAGGAGGGGAGAGAAGAGTGTGGAAGAGGGGAAAGGGGGTGAATTCCAGAAACCGCCGCGCCTCGATTCTCGCCGTTGGAAACCATCGCCAGAACTGAAATAAAATTATAAAAGTTGCGAGAGGAAAACAATACGGTCTCTTCGGTTTTCCGCGAATTGTGAGACTTTTTAACTTGGATCTTCTTTCAAGTGTTTTTTTCTTCCTCTTCTTCTTCTTCTTCTTCTTGTAGTCTAGTTTTCTTGCTAATCTTCATTGCTATATTTATATATTTTTTGGTTTCATATTCTATGGTTATTCTGTTTTTCGTTTATTTGACTGATCGCAATTATAAGCAGTATTGCAACTGTAACACACACACACACACATGTGTGTGTGTGTGTGTGTGTGTGTGTGTGTGTGTGTGTGTGTGTGTGTGATCGTTGCTTTTGCCATTATCATTACATTTATCATAACTATTAACATTTTTAGGATGATTGTTATTGTATTATCATTAGTGTTGTTGTTTTTATTATTTTTATCATCATTATTATCATAATGATCATTATGATTAACAGCATCATTATTATCATTATTTTTATTGTTGTTGTGGTTATTAACATTATCATCATTATTATCATATCACCATTATTATCATTATCATCATTATCATTATCATCATTATCATTATCATTATCATTAGTATCATTACCATTATCATCATTATTATCATCATCATTATCATTATCATGATTATTATCATTATCATTATCACCATTATGATCACTATCATTATCATCACTATAATCTATATCATCCTAATCAGGTAAAAATTATATTACACAAACAAGCTCTAAACATGTACGTTCGTATTCCCATGCTTTGTT
This sequence comes from Penaeus vannamei, assembly GCF_003789085.1. NCBI lineage: Eukaryota > Metazoa > Arthropoda > Malacostraca > Decapoda > Penaeidae > Penaeus > Penaeus vannamei. Next base: position 298,583 of record NW_020870129.1, on the reverse strand, counting down.
TACGTTGTCATGGCACCGACAGATTTACCTCCGAGGAAATTAAGATTATTTATTCTCTATGAAATGGAAGGCTCGAGCGGAAACCCCCTTGATGTGGATTTTTTTTCCTCTGTGGCCGGTATGATTATCCGAGATGAGATTAGATAGGAGTTAATTATCCGCTGGAGGGTATTTCGGATGGTCGGAGAGATTTGCGGCGTGTTGTGATAGTAGTCGTAGTGGTGAGAGTAACTTTTTGTGGTAGTGGTAGTAGCGGTATTTTTTTTTTTTTTTTTTTTGTGATAGCAGGAATAGTATCAACAGTAATTTGTTGTTGTTGTTGTAGTTCTTTGTAGTAGTAGAGTAGTAGTAGAAGTAGCAGTAGTAGAACTAGAGTAAGTAGTAGTAGTAGTAATAGTAGTAGTAGTAAAAGTAGAGGTAGTGGTAATAGTAGTAGTAGTAGTAGTAACAGTAGTAGTAATAGATTCTTTGTAGTAGTAGTATTGCTAATAACAACAGAAGTGTTGTAATAGTAGCAGTAATAGTTGTAATAGTAGTAGTGTTTGTAGTAGCAGAAGCGACAGTAGTAGTAGTAGTGGTGATGGTGGTGGGTAGTAATAATAGTAGTAATGTTAGCAAAACAGTAGTAATAACAGAAATAGCCACGATAACAGAAACAGTAATAGTAGTAGCTGTGGTGATGGTGGTTGGTAATTGTCTATATAACACCCATATATAGATAAACGGATATAGATAGATAGGTAGATAGAAGGATAGATGGATAAATAGATAGATAGAATGATAGATACATAGATAAATAGATAGATAGAATGATAGATACATAGATAAATAGATAGATAGAATGATAAATAGATAGAATATCTGCGCACTATAAGAATAGTAATGTTAGTAAAACAGTAGTAATAACAGAAATAGCCACAATAACAGAAACACAAACGGAAATGATATTACCGCTGGCACCAGTCAGCTTATTAGCTTTGACATCAGTCTGCATTAAAAGTGATAATGACCCTCACTCAAATGATCACCACAATCGTTACCCCAATAAAATGAACTCAAAACATAACACCGACTTCACACGCACTCCCGCACTTCAAAGCCTTTCAGCGCGGGTTTCAGGAGTACGAAATTCGAATCGGTTTTATCACGGTATGATCAGCAGAGTAATGAATTAATTTGCCCCTGGGAGATCCGTGCCTTATCAAAAGCGTTCCTGAACTTGCCTGGCAATAATGGAGCTTTGCAGTCCGAAGCTCTCGTGGCGAAATCTCCATGCACACAAATAAGAACGCACACGTAAACATTCATGCGTAAAACACGCACATAGAGACGCCGGATTAGAAATATCATAAATATCATTATGCTCGTACGTGCGCTCAAAGGCAAATACACACACATGTATGTGTGTGTGTGACACACGCACACACACACACACACACACAACACACACAACAATACACACACACAACACGTACACCACAAACACACACAATATATAACACAAACACACACACACACACACACACACACAACACAACACACACACACAACAAATACACACACACACACACACAATACACACACACACAACACACAACACACACAAACACACACACACACACAACACAACACACAACACACAACACAACACACACACACACACACAACACACACACACAAACACACACAACACACACACACAACACTCACACAATACGCACACACAACACACACCACACACAAACACCCCAAAAAACATACACGCCCATGATCCCGAACCTCGCCCAGAATTCGCCAGAAGTAATGATTATAAACCCAATAATTAAAGTTATATCAGGCGGGAGGAGCACTCTTGATGCAATTCCATTTTCCAAGTGCGTTTTCTAAGTAGATTTTCCGGCGCAATAATCAACATGCAATATCAACAGCCGTCCCGCGCGCACCACGATTCTCATTGCAATGTTGTATAATGGAGGGGAGGGGCTTGTATAACCGAGCCGGATGGGGAGATTCGAGAAAAAAGAGGAGGAAAAGTGAGAGAGAAGATGAGAAGGTTGGATAAAGAGAGAAAGAGAAAGAGAGAGAGGGTGGAGGGAGATGCACATACATACTGGTACACATATACACACATACATTTAACACACCCACACACACACACACACACACAATATAATGACAATGATGATTATCATCATTATCATCATTATTATCATTAGAATTATTAATATCATCATTATCATTATTGCTGTTACTATTTTTATTATTACTACTACTATTATCATTATGATTTTGTTGAGTATTATCATTATTATTATTATTATTATTATTATGTTATTACTATTATTATTATTATCATTATCATTATCATTATTACTATTACTATTATTTATTATTATTATTATTGTTATTATCATTAATATTATTATTGTCAATATTTTAAAGATGATGATGATAATGATAGTAATAATGAGGATAATAACAATAGCAATAATAATAATGAGAATGAGAATAACGATAATGATACTGGCAATAATGATAATAATGATAGCGATGGTGATAATGGTATAAATGACAATAATGATAATAATATTGATATGATAATGATGATGGTAATAATAACAGTAATAATGATAATAATTGTAGTAGTAGTAGTAATTACAATAGTAATAATTAAAATGAGAACAGTAAGAAAAAACACATAACCCACCTAAAACAAAAACAAAAATATTTATCAAACCAAAACTAACAACAAATACACAAACAAAAAAATAAATAAAAACGAAAACCAAAAAACCCAACGATTTTCAAAATTTATTCAGCCCGCCGCACTTTCCTCCGAGCCCCGTAACCCGGCTTGAGTGGGAAGACGGTGGCGCTTCCCTGCACTTGAGGAATTATCATATTCTGGGCTTTATGTTTCCTCTCTGTATATTGATTTTATGTTTTTTTTTTATTGGTTATATTGGTTTTGTTATTATTGTTGTTATCGTTATTGTTATGGTGATAGTTAGATAATTAAGTTAGATAATTATTGTTTTTGGTATGGTCAGTATTGTTATTTTATTGTTATTATCGTCATCGACATCATTTTTATCGGTATTATTATGATTACTATTGCTGTTGTTATTATTATGATTATTTGTGTTGTTGTTTTTATTAATATTATAATTGTTGTTGTTGTTATTGTCGTTATGTCATTATTACTGATACTGGTGTTATTTTTATCATTGTTATTATTATCATTTATTATAATAATTATTATTATCATAATTATTTTTATCATTATTGTTATCATCATCATCATCATCATCAGCAGCAGCAGCAGTATTTTTAATTTTTAGTAGTAGTTGTAGTAGTAGTAATAGTAGTAGTAGTAGTAGTATCATTATTGTTGTTATCATTACTATTATTCTTATCTTTTCTTCTTTATTATCATAATTTTCATCATCATTCTTTATCATTATTAGTATTATTTTCATCATCATCATTATTATTATCATTACCATAATCAATATTGCTATTATCCTAAGCATTATTATCATCGTTATCATTAGTTAGCAGTAGTAGTTCTAATAGCATCATCATTACCATAATCAGTACCGCTATTGCCGTAATCATTATCATCATGAACATCATTATGATTATTGTTATAAACTATCATGTTTATCATTATCACCAATATCATCATTATGTTCATGATACTGATTAACAAGATATTAATAACAATTTTTATCGTCATCATAATAAAAATGACAACGATAACAAAAGTAATAAAGAAGAAAGAATTGAATTTTTAAAAAATCAAGTCACGATTTACTTGAGAAAGAGAAACACAAGGAGGGCGGAAGTTGAAAGTAAAAGTAAAAGAAAACAAAATAAAAAGTAAAAAGAGAATTAAGAAATGAACTTGCAATAAAACTTCACAAAGGACGATCCAATTAAAGGACAAAGGGAGAGTGAGAGTTTGGGGAGGGGGAAGGGCGGGGGGGGGGGAGACTGTTAGAGGGAGAGGGGAGGTGGAGAGGGAGGGGGGAACGGGGAAGTTGAAGAGGGAAGAAACACTAAGAGAGAGAGAGAGGGAGATATTGGGGGGAGGGGAGACAGTGAAAGGGAGAGGGAGAGGGGAGAGGGAGGGAGAAGGAGTTAGGGAAGGAGGACACTAAGAGAAGGAAAAGGAGAGGAGAAGAGACAGAGACAAGAGAGGTGGGGAGACACCCGAGAGAGAAAGGGGGAGGGAAAAGGAGAGAACAAGAGACGGAGTGACAGAGAAAGATAGATAGAGAAAGAGAAGGAGAAATGAAAGAGAAAGAGAAGAGACAGAGACAGAGACAGAGACAGGCAGAGGCAGAAACAGACAGAAAGCTAAAGAGAGAGAAAACAAAGACAGAAAAAAACATAACACCAAAAAAAAAAAAAAAAAAAAAAAAAACGATACGAAATAGAAGGAAATGAAAGAGCAAGAATATTAAAGAAGAACTGCCATAATGGTAGAGAGAGACGCCATGAGTGCAGGTCAGACGTAAGCCTGTTCACGCACACACGCACGCACGCTCATCTACGCAGAACGCACACAAGCACGCAGGGTTGGAACATGTACGTAACGTGTACGCAAAAACCTGAACGTACACAAGCACGCAAGGATGGAATAAGTAAGAAATGTGTACACATGATAGGGCGGAGCATGTACGCGAGAATGTGGAAATTTTACGTAAGGTGGAAACATATGGGTAAAAGCATGTGCGTAAAATAACGTACATGAGCACGCAAGGTTGGAATATGTAAGTAACGTATATGCACATACGAGTGAATTGTGTGCGCAAAAATGGTCCAGTAAACGCTTACATAGAGAGAAAGAGGGAGAGAGGGAGAGAGAGAGAGAGAGAGAGAGAGAGAGAGAGAGAGAGAGAGAGAGAGAGAGAGAGAGAGAAGAGAGAGAGAGAGAGGGGGGGGGGAGACAGAGAGAGAGAAAGAGAAAAAAGAAAGACCGAGAGACGGAGACAGACAAACTAACAGAACGAAAAATAGCGAAGAAAGACAGACAAAAAAGGAAAGAGAGAGAAAGAAAAAAAGAGAAGAAACCAAAGGCAAAATGCTCTTTCACGATTGACTGCCGAGGTCACTTGTCCACGGATGCGCTCAACAGGTTAAAATGCTCTCCGCCCCACTCCCCCCCTCACCCCCCCCCCCCCCCGCTCCTCCCTTTTTATCTGTTCTGGTTCCAGGTCTTTTCTGTTGGCCTGCGGGCGTGTGTCTTTCTCTGTGTCTGTCCATTTTTCTCTCTGTCTGTCTCTGTTTCTGTTTCTGTTTGTCTCTCTCTCTCTCTCTCTCTCCTCTCTCTCTCTCTCTCTCTCTCTCTCTCTCTCTCTCTCTCTCTCTCTCTCTCTCTCTCTCTCTCTCTCTCTCTCTCTCTCGGCTCTCCGTCACTTTCCTTATCTATTTAACTATATATTTATTTATCTGTCTATACCTCCTCTTTCTCTCTATCTATCTGTCTATCTCTGTTTCTATCTATCTTCCTCTCTTATATCTGTGTCCATTAACCTTTCTGTGTGTCTATATTTCCATAATCCTTTACTTTTTCGCATACATCAAATTCGTCTCTGGACACCAGTTCTCCTTTTCTATTTTTTCCTTACCTTTCCGCCCCCTTTCCCTGCAAATTCTCCGGGACTTCCTCTCACCACCTCTCCCCACTATCTGTCTCCCCTTCCCCACTTCCATTCCCCCTCCCCCTCTCTTCATCCTCTTCTCTTCTCTCCCTCATTCCCCTCACCTCCCTTCCCAGTTCTCTACTCCCTTCCATTCCTACTCCCTTCCATCCCTTCTTCCTACCTGCCTTTCATTCTGTACCTCTCTCCCTCACTTACATCATCCCCCTTCCCCACTCTCCATTCCCACCTCCCACTCTTCATCCTCTTACTCTTTGCCCGTCGCCCCTCCACTCCCTCCCTCGTCCCATCCTCCCTTCATCCTCTCCCTCTCTTTCTTCCTCTCTTCTCCCACCCTCCCTCCATCCTCTTCCTGTCTTTTCCTTCGCCCCTCCACTCCTCCTCCTCCCACTCTACCTTCACCTCTCTCTCTCTCTCTCTCTCTCTCTCTCTCTCTCTCTCTCTCTCTCTCTCTCTCTCTCTCTCTCTCTCTCTCTCTCTCTCTCTTTGTCCCTCCCTCCCTCCACCTTCCTCCTCCCTCCTTCCCCTTCTCCCTCCCCTCTCCTCCCTCCCCTCCTCTCCCTCATCCTCCCCCCACCTCCTCTCTCTCCCTCCCCCTTCCTCCCCCTCTCCTCTTCCCCACCTCTCTCTCTCTCTCCCTTCGAACCCCCCCCCGCCTCTTCCACACCCTCTCGTGCGTGCGTGGTCCAAGCACGAGGTACCGGGCCCGCAGATCGATCAGGCCGTGTCAAGCAGAGTGACTTATGTAGGGCCGTTTCACCGTGGCCTATAGTAAGCGTGTACATTGGAGGTTATTACTTCTATGACTACACAGCTGGCTCCTTAATCACTGGAGGGCTCGGTTAATGTGTCTTCGATTTAGGGACTTCTGGGAGGGGGTGTTATGGTCGGTTGTAGCTTGGGTTGTGGTCTGTTTGATGGGGGTTATGTTGGTTGGTGTGTAGGGTATGCTGGTTAGAGCTATCTGTTAGGCTATCTGTAAATTAGTTATGTTGGTTGGGTGATTTGTTAGGGTTTGTATGTGGTTATGTTGGTTGGGATTGTCTGGTTTGGCGAATTATGTTGGTTAGACTTATCCTGGTTTGTATGTCGTTATGTTGGTAGAGTTGGTTTGGTTCGTATGGTGTTATGTTTGGAGGATTATCCTGGTTCTTATGTAGGTATCTTCATTGTTTACCCTGGTCTGTATGCACTTGTGTTGGTTGAGTTCGCATACTACTATGTTGGTTACAGTGATCCAAAATCGTCTGTATTCATGTTAGGAGGATTACCCCAGTTCTTATGAAGTTATCGTAAGTGTTTACCCCATTCCGTGTGTAGTTATGTTGGAAGAGTTTTCCTAGTTCGTATTAGCTTATATCCTCAGCTCTTTCCACGAGGCTTATGTTGATGTGGGTTTATTCGCATGAAGGTATATGTATCTCAATTTTTTCTCTCTGATTACCTTCGTTCTCAGAATTAGCTTCGTTCTATAGATATATAGGCCTTTGCGTGCAGATTTGTTTGGCGGTGTCTATTCCCTCTTTTCAATTTCCATTTTCTCATTATACATCCCATTTTGAGGTAAATTATTGCTCCTTCTCCCTTTGTTTTCCCCTTTCTCATTTCCCCTTTTCTCTCTCTCATTTCCCCCTTTGCCTTTTGCATTGCCATTCATCACTTTCCCAACGGTAGTAACATTCATGCGTTCCTTCAATAGAGAAATGTTTTTATCGTTATGTTTGTGTGTGTTTGTGTGTGATTACTTAAGTAAGAGAGAGAGAAAAGGGGAGAGAGAGTGAGAGTGGAGGAGAAGAGAGGGAGGGAGGGAAGGAGGGGAGAGGGAGGGAGGGAAGGAGGGGAAGAGGGAGAAGGAGAGTGGAAGGGGGAAGAAGGGGAGGAGGGAGAGGGAGACACAGAAAGAGAGACAGACAGACAGACAGACCGAGACAGAGACAAAGAAATGGAAAGACTTGTGCGCATTTGAGAGAAAGAAAAACAAAAGAAAACAAAACGAGAGATAGAGTTTGTAGTTATCTTTGTCTATGTAAACACATTCTTGCTGAATGAAACATGCATGGGGTTGAATAATATCACAAAGAAGGATATAATGAACGTGAGTAATTTGCTTGCGTATATATAATATTCAACATATTTAGAGAGACACAAAGAGGAACTTCAGGAACGAATAGACAAGAGAGAGGGGGGAGGGGAGGGAGAGGAGTGAGGGTGAGAGTGGGAGAAAAAGGTGGGTAAGGGTGAAAGGAAAGGGAGGGGAGTGAGGGGAAGAGGAGAGGGAGAGGGAGAAGAGTGAGGATGAGAGTGGGAGAGGAAAGCGGGTAAGGACGGAAGGAAAGGGAGAGGAGTGAAAATAAGGGGAGGGGGAAAGAGAACGAGCGGGAAGGGAGAGGGGAGAGGGATAGGCAGGAGGGTAAGGACGAGGGGGAATAGAGGGAGAGAAAGGAGGGGTGAGGGACAGAGATTGGGGTGGAAGGGGGAAGGAATATAGGACAGAAATAGGGACGGGGAGGGGAGGGAGAGGGGGGGGGGAGTTGAAACGATAGGGAGTCCAACCACAGCTGAAGGATAATAGGAGGGATAATTGCATGAATCCAGCTTTAGGAAGAGGAATGGGAGCGTCCCCTCTCTCCGCTCTCCCTTTCCCTTTTTCTCCCCCCCCTTTTCTCCTATACTATTTTCCCTTTTCTATTATTCTCTTTCCCTTTCCTTTCTTTTACTTTTCCCCTTACCCCTCTCTCCCTTTTCCCTCTTTCTCTTTACTTCCCCACTCTCCCTTGCCCCTCTCCTTCCCTTTCCCTCTCCCCTTTCCTCTATCCCATTCCCTTCTCCCATTTCCTCTCTCCCTTTCCTCTATCCCCCATTTCCCTTCTCCCTTTTCCTCTATACTCTCTCCCCTCCCTTTTCTCCCCTTCCCCTTCGTGACGTGTCAGGGAGCGGACTGAGTACTCACGCAGAGATGATAATTATGTTAAGAGGGAGGGGGAGAAAGAGGGAGGGAGAGGGGAGGGGGGAGGGGGTGTGGGGACAGTACGGGCGATTGATGACGATAATTGACTAAGATGATTTCAAGTGGAGAAAATAAGTTAGTGGTGATAATGATGATGATGGGGAGGAGGAGGAGGATAGTGATGATGAGTGAGGATATGATGATGGAGGGGAGGATAAGGACGATAGTGATGTTTAGGAGGATAATAATGATGATATGGAGGAAGAGGAAGAGGATGATATTGATGGAGAGGAGGATAATAACTCAATAAACTCAAAAGCTGCAATGACAGGTAAGATTATGAAAAAAAAATATTAGGAATGATAATGATACTAATTATTTTCACTTTTAGCATAGAACAAATTGATAACTGATTCGTTTATCGTTTCAACTAATTAATCATTAAAACTCCAGGTAATGTTTACTGCAAAACGGTAGATAAGAAGACGACGATAAAACAAACAACAAAACAAGAATAAACAAATGAATTTCATTCACAGAACAGAAAGGAAATAAACACAAGAAACAATAGGAGGAGAACAATAAGAGGTAAAAGAAAGAGAAAGAAAAGAAAAGAACAGAGTGAAATAGACAAAGGAAGGAAGAGATGACGCAAAAGAAAAAAGAAAAAAAACAATAAATATAATGAATAACCATTTGAGAAAAAATAAACACGGAAGAACAATAAGAGGCAAAATAAAAGAAAGAACAAAGTGAAATATAACAAGAAAGGAGGAGATGAGACAATGGAAAAATGAAGAAAATAGACAAGAAAAAAAGACAGAAAAGAGAAAAAAGAAAGGAAAAGAAAAGAACATAACAAAATTAAATAAGATAAGAAAGAGAGAGATGAAGCAATAACAAAATAAAGAAGAAATAGAATGAAATGAGAATAAACACTTGAATTTATAACAGTTACGGAAGAACAAAGAAGAACAAAAAGAGACAAAACGAGGTAAAAGAAAAGAATAGAATAAGGAAGAGAGAGATTAAGCAATAGCAACACAAGAAAAAGAAGAAATAGAATGAAACGAGGATAAGCACGTAAGGAGTAACAAACAAGAACAAAGAGAGACAAAAGAAAAGAAAGTAACAGAATGCAACAGAATGAAAAAGAGGTAAGTCAAAAGGCAAATAAAGAAGAGATAGAATGAAATGAGAAAAGACACGGAAGAATAAAAAAAACAACAAAAAAGAGACTAAAGAAAAAAACAGAAGAGAACAGAAAAACAGAATAAAGAAATAGGGAGATAAGTCAAAAGGCAAATAAAGAAGAGATAAAATGAAATGAAAATAAAGACCATAGAAAGTAAAAGAACAGAAAAAATAGAATAACGAAAGAAAGAGATAATTCAAAAGGCAAATAAAGAAGAGACAGAGCGAAAGGTTTAGTAGACGACCTCAAGGACCATTTGGGTCGAAGGGGAATCCCCGAAAGACCCCACCTTGGCGTGGCGGGGAGGAAATGCTTCGGCTTATCTTGATCTCATCCATTATTTGCGATTATTGGGTGGGGGGAAGGGGGGTTGGGGGGGGGAAGGAGGGTTGGGGTGGAGGGAAGGAAGGTTGGGGGGTGGGGAAGGAGGGTTGGGGGGGTGGGGGGGGGGGGGGGTGGGGGAAGGAGGGTTGGGGTGGGGGAAGGAAGGTTGGGGTTGGGGGGGGGAAGGAGGGTTGGGGTTGGGGTAGATGTGTGGGACTAGGGGGGTAGGTTGTGGGGAAAGGGATGGGGGATGGGGAATGGGTGTTATATAGGTGAGGGAGGGGGTTGGGTGGGGGAAAGAGGGGATATCAGATATGAGCTAGGGGTGAGGGGGGAATAGCTGGAAGAAGGGAAAATATTGTGTGGGGAGGGGAGGGGTAAGATTTAGTGCGGGGAAAGGGGAGGGGGATGGAGGAGGAGGTTGTGGAGGTAGTTAAAGGGGTATTTAAAAAGGTAAGTGCTTGTGTGGTGGGGAAGGAAGGGGGACGGAGGTAAGGGGAAGGAGGGGGAGCAGTAGGAAATGGGGCTATTTGTATGTTTCTGTGTTAAAGGGAAAGAGGGGATGATTCACACATCTATTCATCTCATTCATTCACTTGTTTATCTTATCCATCTATCTATTTATCTATTTTGGTGCATATAAGTTTGTATGTTTGTGTGTGTCTGTATTTGTGTGTGTTTTTTATGCCTGTATGTGTCTGCTTGTATGTGCGTTTATGTTTGTATTGTGTTTGTGTGTGTCAGTATTTGTATGCTTGTGTGTGTGTTTGCTTTTGCATGCTTGTATGTGTATGTCTGTGTTTGTATGTTTGTATGTGTTTGTAATTTTGCAATCGTATGTGCGTGTGTAGGATAAATCTATTTCCTCAAATTTCTTTCGAAAAAAAGGAAGAGTCAGCGGAAGTAAGCCAAGAATACCAGATCATAAAGCTATGAATATTGACGCATTTCCATCTCCCGTTTCCGTGCTGCCTTTCCCTCTCTATTTTCCATTACGAATAAAAGGCAGAAACGTGTGGAACCGAAAGAATACATTGGGTTTTTCGTGGGAGGTGAAAAGCAAGTGCAATAACATTATCAAGAATTCAAGGCTTTGGAACCGGATAGTGCATAAAGGAAGAGAGTTAAAGCATAGAGGCGGAGAAATATGAAGGTGAAGAGGAATTAGGAAGAAAAGAAGGGAGGAAAATAACGAAAGGTGAAAAATGAAGAAATGATAGATAGCATAAATGTGGTACGTGAAAGAAAAATATAATAAAGAAATGAAGAAATAATAAAAACGGGTAATAACGATAAAAAAGACAACAATAAAATCAAAGCGGATAAAAATATACCAAAACACAATAAACCAAGAGACAAAGAAGAATGTAATAAAGCTGAAAATGCACAAACAACACAAGCAGACACAATGCGCAAGCGAAACTGAGGACACACTGCTAGCCACGAGAGGCAGTGATAATAAACAGTATTCTCATGACTCACACACAATGGCAGTACCGCCTGTTGCTCTGGCGTGTGCACCGCCGATATTAGCAGAAGAGAGGAAAGGCAAAGGGAGGATGAAAAGGTGGAGATGAAAGAATGGTTGGGAAAAATAGTGGGAGAGGAGGGGGGGGAGGTAAAGAGAAAAGGTGGGAGAGGGACAGAGAGAGAGAGGGAGAGGAAGAGAGAGAGAGAGAGAGAGAGAGAGAGTGGCTGGCAGGTGAGATGAAAAAGAAGGCAGGAGGAAAATAGAAAGATAAAGAGAGAGAGACAGAGACAGAGAAAGGGGAGGAGGAAGAGAGAGAGGAATAATGACAGAAAGAGAAGGAAAGGGATGGATGGAAACAGAGAAAGGGAGGAAGGAAGAGAAAGAGGGACGAGACATAGAGATAGTTAAAAGAAAATGAGAGCGTATGTGTCTGCATTATATTCATATACTCTCGTACGCTTGCACATTTTCCTTCCCCTTATATGTAAATAGATAAAGTAATATATTTGTTTATTTATTATAACCATCACTTTAAGAGAGTTTTCATCTTCCTTGGTCTTTCATGCGCTGGTGGCCCTTGTCCCTCTTCAAAAATTGCATCGCGCCCCAAGTGGACCCAAACTTTTTCCTAGAACAATGTTTTCTATGTGCTTTATATACATGCGTGCGTAGATACACACGCACATACATACAGATGTATACACAAATACACGGATACATATATGTATGTATATGTGTGTATATGTGTATATATGTATATATATATAATATATATATATATATATATATAATACATATGAATACACACACACACACACACACACACACATACACACACACACACACACACACATACACACACACACACACACACACACACAACACACACACACACACACACACACACACACACACACACACACACACACACACACACACACACACACACACACACACACACACACACACACACACACACACATATATATATATATATATATGATATATATATGCATATATATACATATGTAGGTGTGTGTGTGTGTGTGTGTTATGTGCGTGTGTTTATATGTATGTGAATTTATAACCTCTCTCTTGTATGTATGTTTACGTGTGTCCCTACATAAGCGCCTCCCCGCACGGGCGCCCAACCCCGACCCCCGCCAAACGAGGTCCTCACAAAGCGACCCGATGACAACCGCCGTCAGATAACACTTCACTCCCTGACACGTAAGGCCATCCGCCGCCCTACGCCCTCGCCGTGTCCCTGTGGGCGGCCTCGCGATCAGCAAACTCTATCAGACACTCGTTCTCTCGGGATGGGCGTTAGGAGGTCTTGTGTTGAGAGGCGGCTTAAGTTGTCTCCTGTCTGTCTGTTTGTGTGTCTGTTTATTTGTGTATATGTCTGGCTGTCTGCCTCTGTTTCTCTCTGTCGATCTACCTATCTCTCTCTATCTCTATCAATCTATCTATCCAGCTATCTCTTTTACTTCATCTTACTCTTTCTTTCTCTCTCATTCTCATTTTCATTCTCTCTCTCTCTCTCTCTCTCTCTCTCTCTCTCTCTCTCTCTCTCTCTCTCTCTCTCTCTCTCTCTCTCTCTCTCTCTCTCTCCTCTCTCTCTCTCTCTCTCTCTCTCTCTCTCTCTCTCTCTCTAGAAGAGAATGAGAGACAGAGCCACGGAGAGACCAACAGATATACAGATTGATAGAGAGGGAGGGAGGGAGGGAGAGAGAGAAACATACAAACGAACATCCAGTTATGTGTACATAGCCATCTGACTATCTGTCTATATATTGATTCACTTGCCGGCCTACTTACCTATCTCTATCAATCGATCCATCTTTCTTCCTCTCTCCTATAGTTCTTTCTTTTCTTTTCTAGTTTTCTCTTTTCTCTCTCTTCATATACACTTATGATGTCTATATGTATGTGTGTGTGTGTGTGTGTGTGTGTGTGTGTGTGTGTGTGTGTGTGTGTGTGTGTGTGTGTGTGTGTGTGTGTGTGTGTGTGTGTGTGTGTGTGTGTGTGTGTGTGTGTGTGTGTGTGTGTGTTTGTGTGTGTGTTTGTGTGTGTGTGTGTGTGTGTGTGTGCATATGAATGTATTTATTTACAGATACAGGCACTCAAATATATGTCTGTGGGTGGTATGAATGTCCATAAATATATCATATTACTTGTCTCATTACTGACGTTAATGTGAATTCATTGCCGGAAAACAGAA
>NW_020870129.1:242253-254753 GCF_003789085.1 Penaeus vannamei | reverse complement strand
TCCACCCTCTCCCTCCCTCCCTTCCTCCCTCTCCCTCCCTCCCTCCCTCCCTCCCTCCCCCATCTCCCCTCTCCTCCTCCCTCCCCCCTCCACACTCTCCCCCCTCCTCCCTCCCTCTCCCTCTCCCTCCCCTCCCTCCCTCCCTCTCCCTCCCTCCCTCATAACCTACAGCAGTACCACGACGTAACCTCCCCGTACCTAGTAATTCAGCCAAGCCACACATGCTTCAGATGATAAAGTACTTTCATTTGGAGACGCGCCCGTGTTATGAGAAGGGGAGAACCAGGGGATTGGGAAGAAAGGTGACAGTGAAGAAGTTATAGCGAGAGGAGTAAAGGGGTGATAGAAGGATATGTAGAGTAGAGGAGGGGGGAGGGTATAAGAGAGAAAGGGAGAGAGGGAAGGGAGAAGAGAGGGTGAGAGGAGAGAGGTGGAGAGAGAGAGAGAGAGAGAGTGAGAGAGAGAGAGAGAGAGAGAGAGAGAGAGGGTGAGAGAGAGAGGAAGAGAGGAGAGAGAGAGAGAGGGAGAGAGAGAGAGAGAGAGGGGAGAGAGAGAGAGAGAGAGGGAGAGAGAGAGAGAGAGAGAGGAGAAAGAGAGATTATGAAACCAGAAAATAACGTATGCATATATAACAGACAGATGAAAATGTAAATTAAGATTAAGGAACACTATTCGAGACTGATAAAGATAACTGCAATCATAATAATCAAAGACAGATAAGCAGATAAAGAAAGATAAAGGTAATTACGAGAAAATGAAGGTCACAAGCGGATAATTAAGATAACAAAATTAATCGAGTTCAGAAAAAAATCAGAAAAAATCCAAGCTTAAGCCAGTATGCGGGAATACGAATTCGGAAGAGCATAACCCTTCCCTCTCCTTCTCTGGTTGACCTTTGACCTTATCGAATGACACGAAACGACCAAGGTTCATGAAATCCGATTTTTAATTAATGCAATTGATGGCACCCATTAACCCCCACACCCTCCCCCCCCCACCCACTACCATGTAAACAAAGAGATGTTCTGTCTGTTAGCTCTTATCTTTTTTTTTCTTTTTTTTTTGGGGGAGGGGAGGTTTACGTTGTTTTCATTGCTAATCAACAGCGTGAGATTGTTTTGTTTGAGTTTCCCCTTCCCCCTGTCCTCCCCTTTCCCCTTCCCCTCCCCCCTACCCTTCCCTTTCCCCTCCCCCTCCCCTCCCCCTCCCTCCCCCTACCCGTTCCCCCCCTCCTTCCCTCCCCCTCCCCCCCCCCGTGTTATCTCATGAACTGTGACTTTATAGAGCTTGTGTGTGTTTGCGGGGGGGGGGGGGGCGGAGGGGAGGAGGAGATATATTTTTGGCGGAAGGGGGGTGGGGGGTTGATGTATGTGTTTGTGTTTGTGTCGGGGAGGAGAGGTGTAAGCCCCAGTGTGTGTGTGTGTGTGTGTGTGTGTGTGTGTGTGTGTGTGTGTGTGTGTCTATCAGTATTTACGCATCCATAACTCTGTGGGTCTACATAAATGTGTGTGCGTATGTACGAGCACGCCCATATGCCTGCGTGTGTTTGAATAGTTAAGATAAATACTGTACAAAGTTTCCATTGTTATTTACTTCCCATGCTCTACATTGTTCCCGACCCTTCCCTCCTCCCTCTCCCTCCTTCCCCTCCTTCCTCCTCCCCTCCTCTCCCCCCTCCCCATACCTCCCCTACCCTCCTCCCCTTCCCCCTCCTCTCCTCCCCTCTTCCCCTCCCTCATACACAATATTTTTGCCAAAACACGGAGGAAATTCAATTCAGTATTGGCTTTGGCATTCTAGAGTTTATCAACCATATTTCATTCGCAAAAGGTTGTACTCGAATATGGCCTTCCCCCCTTTTCGCTTTGTTCTGCGATTTTCAATGTTTTTTTTTTTTCTCTCTCTCTCTTTGGTATGATTTCGTTTCATTTCGTGTATGATTCTTTTTACCCGTATGCTTGTATGTTAGTGTGTTGTCTGGTCTGTTTATTTGTTCTCTCACTCTCTTTCTCTCTGTCTCTGTCTCTCCTCTCTGTCTCTCCCTCTCCCTTCTCTCTCCTCTCTCTCTCTCTCTCTCTCTCTCCTCTCTCTCTCTCTCTCTCTCTCTCTCTCTCTTCTCTCTTCTTCTCTCTCTTCTCTCTCTCTCTTCTCTCTCTCTCTCTCCTCCTCTTCTGCCTCTTCTTCTCTCTCCTCTCATCTCCCCCTCCCTCCCTTCCCTCCTTCCCTCCCTCTTCCCTCCTCCCTCCTTCCCTCCTCCTCTCCCACCTCCCCTCCCTCCTTCCTCCCTCCTCTCCTCCTTCCCCCTCCTACGTTCCCCCAGTACTATGAAATACTCATTAAAACACGCAATTAGTTGAATGGATATCACGTTATCTGACCCCTCGCGCGTGGTCATCTGCCCCCTTTGAATATTTCCCCTTTAGTGTGAACATGATATTTGGAGTTTTTTGCGGACAGGCAGACAGAGACCTCGGCTCGTCGTGTTTGTGTGTGTGTGTGTGTGTGTGTGTGTGTGTGTGTGTGTGTGTGTGTGTGTGTGTGTGTGTGTGTTGTGTGTGTGTGTGTGTGTGTGTGTGTGGTGTGTGTGTGTGTGTGTGTATGGTATGTATGTATGTATGTATGTATGTATGTATGTATGTATGTATTTATATATATATATATATATATATATATATATATATATTATATATATATATATATATATACATTACAAAACACTCACACCCACCAATTACATGCACACGCACACTATTTTATGGGATATTCCAATTAGTTTAATTAAGGCGCCTCATTAGATCGCTAAGACAATGCACATCAAAGATATTGTGATGGATTTGAATATTGCACACACACAGGTATGTATATATATATATATAATATATTTATATATATATCTATATTTATACTATATTATATATATATATATATATATATATATATATATATATATATATATATATATATATATATATAAACTGTCACCATCACTGTCATCCTTGAATAACTCTATATATAAAGATGATGACATACCTCATCGTATCTTGTTATTATACTTTCTTCTTTTTTCTTGCAACATTTTATTTTCATTTTCCTGCTCATCTTCTTCATTTATCGTGATTTCTTCAGTCTCTTTCTTTATCTTCATGGCTGTGTTCTTCTTCGTTCTCTTTGCAGGATTCATATCATGATCTTGTTCTATGTCCTTATCCTTTTTATCTTTTTCCTTTCTTCTCCTTCATATTTTCATCATCTTCTTCTATGTCCTTATCCAGTTTTCTCATCTCTCTTCTTATCATTCCTTCTTTCCTTTATTTCCTTCTTCTCCTTCGTCTTTATCAGTGTCAAAAGTCTTTATCAGTCACAGTGAATTTGGTATTCCTTCTGTTTCTCTCTTCTTATCCCTTCTATCTCCTTTATCACTTTAGTCTTCGTCGTGTGGAACGTCTTTATCAAATTCACCCTTCTTCCTCTTTCTTATCATTTCTATCTCCTCCTTCTCTTCCTCCTTCTCCTTATCATTTACCTTTCTTTTATCTCTTCTTTCTTCTTCGCCGTCTTTATCAAACGATCCTCCTTCTTCCTCTCTCTTATCATCATTTCTATCTCTCTTCTCCTCCTCCTTCTCCTTATCATTTCCCTTTCTTTTACCTCTTCTTTCTTCTTCGCCGTCTTTATCAAACGATCCTTCCTTCTTCCTCCTAATCTTTCATCTCTATCTCCTCCTCCTCCTCCTCTTCCTTATCATTTCCCTTTCTTTTTATTTCCTTCTTCGTCGCCGTGTGGAACGTCTTTATCAGTCACGGGCAGACGACTCCCCCCTCCCCCCTCCCCCCCTTCCCCTCCCCCCTACCCAATCCCTTCCACACATACCCCTTTTAGACTCTATTGGCATTGAGGTTCAGGCCTTCATTAACATGCACCGTTGTCAGAAATTATCATTAAGAGGAAGAGAATGAGGTGGGTTGGTGGGCTGGTGGGTCGGTGGGTGAGAGAGAGAGAAAGAGAGAGATAGAGAGAGATAGGAGAAGGGGGGTGAGGGTGGGTAGAGAGAGAGAAAGAGAGAGAGAGTGATAGAGAGAGAGATATATAGAGAGGAAGAGAGAAAGAAGGAGAGAGAGATAGAGAGACAGAGAGAAAGGATAGAGGAAAAGGGAGGAGAGAGAGAGAGAACGAGAGAGCAAAGAGATAGAGATATAGAGACAGAGGGAGAAGGAGAGAGCGGGGAGGAGAGAGAGAGAAACATAAACAAATGGTAAAGGATAGATCATAGAGAAACCTAGTTATAGAGATATCGATATACAGAGACCAGAAAACGATATAACCACAAAATAGAAATATATACAGACTGAGAAGGATACATAGATAGAGGACATAGAAATAAGAATAGAGATAGATCATAAAAATAGATACAGAGATAGAAGAGAGACACAAAAAATAGAGATAGAAATAGAAATGAAGATGAAAGTGGAGAGAGAAATACAGACAGAAATAGAGATGGAGATAGGAACAGAGAGATACGAAGGAAACAAAAACTTAGAAGAAAAAATAATGTTTAAGAGATATTAGATAAAGTTCAGCACACATCACAACGCGCAGATAGATAGGGCAGTATAATAATCAATGTCTGCCAAGTTGATATGCTTTCAAAGATTTATTTCGCAAATTTAGATCCAAGTTGAATTTTGTTGATTCAAAGTTTCCTTTGTTCTCTTGAGAGCTTCATTTATATATTTAGATGGTTTATCTTCGTTGGTCGATATTTGCAGTGGTTTTCTTTGCTATATGAATATCATTAAGTCATTAACGTTGATTATTTTCCTAATTAGCGCTCGTTTTAGTACTGTGATAATCATTAATATCATAAAAGATGTTATTGCTTTCCTTGCATCATTAGTAGGAACATCAGGACCATAATTAACATCATTAAATTGTTATCGTCATGTCGTACAAGAAAATATACATGGACAAAAGCGATTACTTTTTAATGAAGTAACATTTTTCTTTAATTCACATTTCTGTTCTTTCTTCAACCTTCTTGTTTCTCCTATCTTTATCCTCTTTATTTGCGTCTTTCTTGATCTCGCTACAATTCATGCTGAGTATTCAAACGCACACGTACACGAATGCACATGTACACTCACGCACATAGACAGAAGCGAATGAGTAAGATAGATAATGGTGTTATGTTAGCATTGCCTTCTCTGTGAATGTTCTCTGTCTATCTGTCTGTCCTGTTCTATCTGCCTATCTATCGGTTTGCTTGTTTATCCATCTTTTTACCTATGTATCTTTCTTTCTGTCTAGTTATTTATTTTATCTCCAATCGTTTCTGTCCATCTATCTGTCTATCAACCTATCCTTCTATGTATTTGTCAAATATATTCATATATGTCTATCTCTCAACCAATCTATCTACCTCTGCATCTGTCTATCAAACCTACCAATCTATCTATCAAATCCATCTTTCTAAGTCGGAAGGAGATAGGTGTAGGCGGAAGGGGAGGAGGGAGCAAGAGGGAAAGAGGGAGAAAATAAAGGAGGGAAGGACGGAAAGAGGGGGAAGAGGAGAAAAGGATGAAGGGAGAGATGGAAAAGATAGGAGGGTAGGGAAGAATGAGGTAGAAGAAAGGGGAGAGGGAGAGAAGGATGGAGAGAAGGGAAAGAAGAGAGGAAAGGATGAAGATGAAAGAGAGGAGACGATGAAAGGGGGAAAACGGAAGAAGGGTGAAGGAAATGAGAGAGAGGAGCAGGGGGAGGAAATAGAATGGGAGAGAGAGAGAGGAAGGGGAGAGAAGGGGGAGGAAGTGAAGAGAGGGGGGGGAAAAAAGAGGGAAGGAGAGTGAGATGGAGGAAGTGGGAGAAGATAGTGCAAGAAGGGCGGAGAGTGGAAGGTGAGAAGGGGGAGAGAGTGGAGGTGAGAAGAAGGAGGAGAGAGAGAAGAAGGGGAGAGAGTGAGGTTGAAGAAGGGGAGAGAGTGGAGAGGTGAGAAGAAGGGGAGAGAATAGTGGAGCGTGAGAGAAGAGTGGAGGTGAGAAGAAGGGGAGAGAGTGGAGGTGAGAAGAAGGGGAGAGAGGGGAGGTGAGAAGAAGGGGAGAGAGTGGAGGTGAGAAGGGAGGAGAGAGGGAGGTGAGAAGAAGGGGAGAGAGTGGAGGTGAGAAAGAAAGGGGAGAGAGTGGGGTGAAGAAGAAGGGAGAGAGTGGAGGTGAGAGAGAAGTGGGAGAGAGTGTGAGAGTGAGAAGAAGGGGAGGAGAGTGTGAGGTGAGAGAGAAGAGGGAGAAGGATGGAGGTGAAGGGAGGTGATAGAGAGTTGAGAGAAGGGGAGTGAGAGAGTGAGAGAGTGGAGTGAGAAGAAGGGGAGAGAGAGAGAAGGGAGAGAGGAGGAGAGAATAGAGAGAGAGGTGAGGAGAGAGTTGGAGGGTGAGAGTGGGGAGAAGAAGGGAGAGAGTGAGGTGAGAAGAAGGGGAGAGGAGTGGGAGGAGAGGAAAGGGGAGAGAGTGGAGGGGAGAAGAAGGGGAGAGAGTGGAGGTGAGAGAGAGAGTGTGGAGGTGGAGGTTAAGAAGAAGGAGGGAGAGAGGGGAGGTGAGAAGAAGGGGAGAGAGTGGAGGTGAGAGAAGGGTGAGAGAGGAGAGGGGAGAGAAGGGAGAGAGAGGAGAGGGGAGAAGAAGAGGGGAGAGAGGAAGAGACCCTTAATGCCTTCGATCGATGGTTATTTGGCTTGCGATCGTCTGCGAATCGACGGCGATGAGGAGGGATTTCGCACAAGGTTATTTTGCAAAGAGGTTATCATCGCTTTCACTTTATTGCTTCTGTGTTGTTTGGTTATCACTTATGTTTAGTGCATAGTTTTTTTTTTTTCTTTTTTCTTTCTTTCTTTCTTTTCTTTTGCTCTCCCTTGATTTATGTATGTGTGATTAGAGAGAGAGAGAGAGAGAGAGAGAGAGAGAGTGAGAGAGTGAGAGAGTGAGAGAGAGAGAGAGAGAGGAGAGAGAGGGGGGGGGAAAGAGAGAAGAGAGGAAGAGAAGGTGAAAGAGAGGAAGAGAGGTGAAGGAGAGAGAGAGAGAGAAAGAGAGAGAGAGAGAGAGAGAGAGAGAGAGAGAGAGAGAGAAGAGAGAGAGAGAGAGAGAGAAGAGAAGAGAGAGAGAGAGAGAGAGAGGAGAGAGAGAGAGACATACAGACAAACAAACACAGACAGACAGAGAAACTGAGAGAACCAGGCAGAAGAAGAAAGACAGACCAAGAGACATACAAACAGAAAGACAGAGAATTAGAAGAAAAAGAAAAAAAAGAGACAAAAAAGACAAACAAACAAACAAACGAGTCAGAACTGCATATACCTGCAATATTTCCAATAATCAAATGCCAGCCTTTCCACGTCGACGGGGAAACATATCACCTTGAAAATGTATACACTCGCATTCCCCACAAGTCATTAATTACAGGTAAGGAGCAGCGTAGCGGAAATCTCGAGGCGGAAGTCAGAAAGGAGGAAATAAATGATTAATGATGTTGATAATAAAAGAAAATTATAATTATGATGAAATTGATTGTAGGATGATAATGAGTAATGAGAGGAATGATGATGATAAAGATAGCAATTGATAATGATTGAATTGTAATACTGATAATGATAATGATGATAATAGTAATAGTAGTAATATTAATAATAGTAATAGTAACAATAGTAATGATAATGATGTGCAGGATGTGTTTGTATTTCTTTTCTTCCTTATCAATGTTGTTTTTGATGTTATTGTTTTGTAAATATGTCTTTGAGAAGACTTTGATTGCGTATCGGAAATCTCGAGGATAAGGTCAGTTCTTTGGCAAAGATATACAGGAAGAAATAAATAATTAATGATGATGATAGTGAAGACTATGATTATGATTTAATTGATAGTAGGTTCATGATGATACGAATAATGATAAGGATAGATATTAATAGCAATAATGATAATGATAATTATAATGATGATGATGATAATGATAATCAGCTGGTTTGTTAAAACTGTGCAAGGTCTGACCCAAAGAATATCCGTATATACAGACAAGCATATACACAGAAATAAATGCAAATATATCAGTCTAAACTTGTATATCTACCGGACGGATAGATACATGTATATCCGCCAAATAGATTGGCAGAAATGCATTTATGTGTAAATGAATGTCCTTATATATGAATATTTATTGGGTCGGGCCTCGCACAATTTTCATAAACTGGATGAATGATAATAATAGCAATAATAATAACAGAAACAATAATAATGATAATGATGTGCAGGTCGTCTCCGTATTTTTCGTCTCCCTTGTCAATGCTGTTTTTTTTGTTGTTGTTTTGTAAATATGCCTCTGAAAGTTCAACCCACGCGCGGATGAACAGCGAAAGAACAGCATGCGTCTTTGTTCCCGTCTCGGTTCTGGGACGAAGTCAATTTGCGGTTGCGGGGGGGGGGGGGGGGGGGGCTTATAGGTGGGTTTTGGGTGGGTGAGTGGGTCGGTTTGAAGGGGCAATGGGTTATGTCTACAGGGTCTCATTCAATCTTCCCTTTTTGTTCTTTATCGTAAATAATTGTTGTTATTAATATCATCATCGTCATAATTACTTCCATTGCATGTACGAACATTCTCATTCTCATTAACATCATTATCATCATCGCCATCGCCAGCATTAACACCTTCATCATTTTCAAAATTAGCGCCATCAAGCCAGCATCATCATCATCACCCATCACCACCACCACCAGTCACCCATCCCACCACCACCACACCATCACCACCATCACCATCCACCACCACCACCATATACCACCACACACCACCACCATCCACCACCACCACCACCATCCACCCATCACCACCATACCACCACCATCACCACCACCACCATCACCACCACCACCATCACCACCACCATCACCACCACCACCACCATCACCACCACCATCAACACCACCACCACCACCATCAACCACCACCACACCACCACCACCACCACCACCACCACCACCACCATCACCACCACCACACCACCACCACCAATCACACCACCACCACCATCCACCACCACCACCACCATCCACCACACCATCAACACCACCACCACCATCCACACCACCACCACCATCAACACCACCACCACCATCCACCACACCACCACCACCACCACCACACCATCACACCACCATCCACCACCACCACCCACCACACCATCACCACCACCACCACCACCACACCACCACCATCCACCACACACCATCACCACCACCACCACCACCATCATCATCACCATCACCACCACACACATCACCCACCACCACCACATCACCACCACCATCATCACCACCATCACCACCACCACCATCACCACATCACACCACCACCACCATCACCACCACATCACCACATCACCACCACCATCACCACCACCATCACCACCACCATCACCACACCACCACCACACCATCACCCACCACCACCACCACCACCACCATCACACCACCACACCACCACCAACCACCACCACATCACCACCACCACCACCACACCACCACCATCACCACCACCACCATCATCACCACCATCACCACCACCACCACCACCACATCACCACCATCACCACCACCACCACCACCACCACCACCACCATCACCACCATCACCACCACCACCATCATCACCACCACCACCACCACCCTTAACCTTCTTACCCTCCACCTCGCTGCCTTCCTTCCACTGAGATCTGGCCAACGTGAAGCTCATCTGTCAGACAAGAGGCCACTTCAGGTGTTGAATATTGCTTCGGTTTCTCTTACTTTTTCTCATTTTTTCCACCTCTCTCTCTCTCTCTTTCTTTTTCTTTTCTGTTTTTTTTTCTCTCTCTTTTCTTTTTTATTTTTTTTTTTTTTTTTATCTTTCTCGGTATCAGTTTTATTTTCTATCTCTTTCCTTTCTTTTCTTCTTTTTTCTTCTTCTTCTTCTTGTCTCTCTCTCGCTATCAAGTCTCTCTCTGTGTGTTAGTGATGTGTGTGTGTGTTTGTGACTGTATTTATACGGATATGTTGTGGATGTACAGCTGCATGTTGTTATGTACACACGAACATAATTTAAGGAATAGATGAATAGATAGATAAATAAACATTTTCATGCATACATACATACATGCAAACATACATGCAAACATCATGCATAGATACATACATTCATACATACACATATACATACATATATGCACACACTCATGAATAAATGAATGTACGTATACATGTCATCATAAAGAGAAAGAGCTTAGGGAGACAGGGAATAAAAGAAAGGAATAAATGGAAGAGAAAAAAAAAAAAGAAGAAAGAGAGAGAGAGAGAGAGAGAGAGAGAGAGAGAGAGAGAGAGAGAGAGAGAGAGAAGAGAAGAAAAGAAAAAAGAGAGAAAGAAATAAGATAAGACTAGGCGGGAGCAATGGGAGAAGCGGAGGCGAATCGCGACTCAATATCACACTTATCAGCTGATATCTCACGCTTCGAGATCGTTTCCATAACAACGAATGGATGTCTCTCCCCCCTTCCCCCCTCCCCCCCTTCCCCCCACGTCTCAGCTTGACATTCATTAGGATCTCGACGCGGGTGCAAGTTAGATCAACATTACCCGGAATCTTGATTGCTGGCTTGCGAAAGAGAGTGAACGTGTATACATCTTGTCGTCGGGTTGTAGTTCATTTTGCCGAAGCGAAGTTGATAGGAAGAGTATGTATTATTCTTTTCTTTTTTTCTTTTTTTTCTTTTTCTTTTTTTTTTTCATTTCTTTTTCTCTTATTTTTTTCTTTCTTATTCTTTCTTTTTCTCTTATTTTTTCTTTCCTTCTTGTTTTCTCTTATTTTTTTTTCTTTCTTTTTTTTTCTTATTTTTTCTTTCCTTCTTTATTTCTTTTCATTTCTTTTTCTCTCTTATTTTTTTTCTTTCCTTCTTGTTTTCTTTCTTTTGATTTTTTTTCTCTTACAACTTTCTTCTCTTTTCTTTCTTTCTCTCTTGCAACTTCTTTCTGTTTCATTTTTTTCTAGTCTTTCTCGTTTTATTTTCTCTGTCCCTAACTTTCCTCTCTCCCTCCTAATTCCCCTCCTTTTTCTACCCCATTTTTTGCCCACCTCTTCCTCTCCCTACCCCAGCTGTCCCCACCTCCCCCTACTTCTCGCTCCCCCACCTCTTTCCCCCCTAATTATCCCTCCCCCACCTCTCCTCCACTCTCCCCCACCTCCACCCCCCACCTCTGCTTATCCTTCCCCCACCTCTCCCCACCTATCCTCCACCTATCCTCCACCTCTTCTCCACCTCTCCCCCACTTTTCCTCCACCTCTCCCCACCTCTCTCTTTCCCCACCTCTCAACGTCTTTCCTCCACCTCTCCCCCACCTCTGCTTATCCTTCCCCCACCCCCACCTCTTCTCCACCTCTCCCTCCCACACATTTCTCTCTTCCCCCCCACACATTTCTCCCACACACTCCCCCCCCATCTCTCCCTCCCACACATTTCCCCCCACCCTCCCTCCCACACATTCTCCCCCCCCACCTCTCCCTCCCACACATTTCTCTCTCCATACCTTTATTGGCAATAACCTCACATCCGGGTTTTCGTCCTTGAGTTAAACATCCTCAACATTCTGCCGCTTCCTTGGCCTGTCGCCTCCCGTCACCCTTGATGGAAAAGCGAAAAGGGAGGAGGAGGAAGGAGAATAAGAAGAGAGGAGAGGAGGGAGGAGGGATGAGGAGCGGGACGGGGAGAGGAGGGGAGGAGGGAGGAGGAGGAGGGGGAGGAGGAGGAGGGAGGAGGAGGAGGAGAGAAGAGAAGAGGAGTAGCAGAAGGGGGGAGAGGAGGGAAGAGGTAGAAGAAGGAGGAAGATTGGGGAAGGAGAGAGGAAGGAGGGAAGAGGAGTAAGAGAAGGAGGAGGAGGAGGAGAATAGGAAAAAGAGAAGGAATAGAAGGAGGAATAGGGAGAGAAGAAGAGAGGGGGGAAAGGAGGAGGAGAAGGAAGAGCAATTTGCGATCAGAAATTGGACTTCCGTTGTCGCTAAAACGGAGAGTTTGTTTTTTGTTTTTGTTCTTTGCTCTTGTTTTTTATGATACTTGCTTTGTGTTTCATATATTTGTTTTTAATAATTCTGCAGCTTCTTTGTTATCATAAAAAAATCACATTTTCTTTCTTTATTATTAGTATCACTACTAGTTTTATTATTACTTTTATTTTTATAATTTTGTTATTACTAATATTATTATCGTTATCATTATCATTATTACCATTACTATCGTCATTATCATTATTATTATTGTTAATATCACTATTACTATTATCTTCTTTGTTATCATTATTAGTATTTTTTATCATTATTTCTGTTATCATAATTATTATTGTTATTATTGTTATCATTATTATAATTGTTATTATTATTATCATTATTATTATCATATTATTATTATTATTATATTATTATATTATTATGTTATTATTTATTATTATT